>VZSV01000001.1:16212032-16254831 GCA_013398735.1 Nothocercus julius | reverse complement strand
GCGGCCGACGCCTCGCGCCGGCGGCGCCACCTGTGCCGGCGCCGCGGCTCCCCCTGCGCCCGCGGCAGCTCCGTGACTTCTTCCCTCGTGCCCTCCGCAGGTTGCCGCAGAGGCAGCGGCCCGGGGGCTTCTTCCGTCGTGCCCTCCGCAGGCTGGCGCAGAGGCAGCTCTCGGCCATGGGGCCGGCGCTGCTCTTCCTCCTGCTCGTGCTGGGCGGCTCGGAGGCCAAGCGCGCCGCAGGTAAGGGCGGCCGCGCCGCGTGCTCGCGGGGGGAAGGGGAGAGGGTTCCGGGCGCGGTGGGTGAAGCTGTCCTGCCTTTCAGGGAACAGGAATGTTTTAACCTAAGCACTAATTATGGGTTATGAATGGGAAACTGCTGGCGTGGAATTTATAGACTTCTAAAGAAAAGCGTAGCGACACTGGGACTGCAGAGCGTAGCTTCCACACCTCTCTGCGGCAGGCAGAGAAGGAATCTAATATAGGAACTGGCAGGATAAGGAATGGGACAGGAGGCTGCTGCCCTGGGCACCCCCTTTGCTCTTATCCTGCCTAAGCAAGTGCTCTTTGCTGTATCCTCTTATGAGGGCCACCCCACACCTGGCTGCTGAGGTGCCAGAACTGCTGTGGCCCTTGTGCAGCAGCAGCAGCCGGCTGTCCTGTGGCCGCTGGCCCCTTTGCAAGAAAGCAGCTCCTGGGGGGCTCGGGTACCATCACAGCTTCTGTCTGTGCTCTTAACACCAGGCTCTGTGCCCTGTGTTAGATGGAACTTGAGCCACTGAGCTAAGTAGCTCCATAAGATACCTGCTTAGCTCACTTTCTTCTTGTCTCTTGCTCATGGTCTGACCTCTCTGCTTGCTCCGATCTCTCTGCAGAGTCAAGGGGAGATGATAACAGCGTGTTCGATCTCTTTGAGCTCATCGGCTTTATTCGCAAGGGAGCTGGGCGCCGGGCACCCGGGGTGCACCTGGTGAAGGGACCTGAGTCCTCCAGCCCTGCTTACCGTATCGAAGATGCCAGTCGCATCCCAGCTGTTCCTGACGACAAGTTCCAAGACTTACTAGATGCCATCCATGCTGAGAAGGGCTTCATCCTTCTGGCCAATCTCCGGCAAGCCAAGAAGAGTAGGGGCACGCTGCTGGCCGTGGAACAGAAAGATGGCTCTGGCCACATCTTCAGTCTCGTATCCAACGGCAAGGCAGGCACCCTGGACCTGAGCCTTACTGCTGAGGGTGGCAAGCAACATATAGTGTCAGTAGAGGATGCCTTGCTGGCTACGGGACATTGGAAGAATATCACCCTGTTTGTGCAGGAGGATCGGGCTCAGCTCTATGTGGGGTGTGAGAAGATGGAAAATGCAGAACTTGACATTCCCATCCAGAACATCTTCACTAGGGATCTGGCCAGCAGTGCCAGGCTCCGTATTGCCAAAGGAGGAGTCAACGATAACTTCCAGGTGAGACTTTCACTTCCATTTTGGCTGTTATTCTCAGTTTTCTGCCTTGAAGGTGCATCAGCTACTCCACTGGCCTGAACATCTACAGAGGTAGAGCTAATACAGTGAAAGGGGTCCCACCATGAGTTTTGGTACATCTGATATGCACCATCTCTGCTACATTTTCATGTGGCTTGATGTGAAGCACAGGTTATAGCAATAATCAGGACATGAAGCTTCTGAAAAGTAGTTGTAGCCTCATTATTCATCTTATTACTCAGGCTTCTGAAATACATGTGTGTTTTTTCCTTCCTGTCTGGGGAGTTGCCAGGTCCTTGTGGTCAAGGATGAGAATATTAGGAAGCAGGGCTTGTACTCATTGAGGAAAACGTTCCACTCTGCAGTTTGTTTGATATGAAATTAGTTTGTAGACACAGTTTTGCATAACGTCAATAAAAGCTTTTCCATGCAAGTTATACTTCTTGCTGTTGCTGCAAGTAGCTGTAATTCCTTCTCTGCCCACAGGGACTGCTGCAGAATGTGCGGTTTGTGTTTGGAACAACTCTGGAAACCATCCTGAGGAACAAGGGCTGCTCCAGCGGTAAGTCTGCAGTCTCCTTCTGAGTCCAGTGACCTATGAAAAAGAAATTCCTCAGTATGTTAGGAAGACAAGTTGAGACAGAACTCAGAAGTATGCTGACATACAAATGCACATTGCATAAGAAATCAGGGTATTTTTCTGCAGGCTCCCTAATGAATCTGGTAACAGCTGTCTATCAGGTGTTACAAGGGGATGATAAAGGAGCATGGTGAAAAATTACCTTGGATTTTTACCTTGGCACTTACCCTATGTGTGTATTGTTGTGTCTCAGCCACGAGCGCGATCATTACATTGGACAACCCCATCAATGGTTCCAGCCCAGCTATCCGCACTAATTACATCGGCCATAAAACAAAGGACCTCCAAGCAGTCTGTGGCTTTTCCTGTGATGAACTAACTAACATGTTTGTAGAACTGCAAGGGCTACGATCCATGGTTACCACACTTCAAGACAGAGTGCGCAAAGTGGTGAGTGCTTGTTAAATACATGTTACCTTTCATCAGGTGGCATTTACTGAGTGAACTCTCACTTGTTTTTTGTATGCGCCTAGATGGACAATAGTAACTCTATTATGGTCTCTTTTATCAGTCTTGTGGAAAAGGTTGTTTCTTTATTGAGCTCTAAATATCTTCTCTCCATTTTCTTCTCTCTACCCTCTGAAGACTGAGGAAAATGAACTGATTGCTAAAGTGGTCCAGATCACTCCTGGAGTATGCATTCACAATGGGGTCTTGCACAAAAACAAAGAAGAGTGGACTATTGACAGCTGCACTGAATGTACTTGCCAGGTAAGAGTCCTCACATTCATAAATCCTCTGTATATAAATGTCATTAAGAATCTCAATCTCAGCTCATGAATTCTTTGTCTGAAAGAGTGAATCCTACATAGATATACTATAAAACAAAGAGATACTCTGCTTGTATTTCATCCTGCAGGACTCTGGGATGAATACAGCTTTTGTATGGTGGCAACATTTTAGAAAGATTATGCAGAGCATCATTCAGATAAAACAGTTAACACATCTCCAGTTCCACAATGTGGAGAGCACCTATGCTCTTTATGTAAATTCAAAGTAAAAGGTAGCAGCAGAACCAGCTGCTATCAGCTTGCTTCTCTGAAGTACCTTGGCTCCTCCTTCTG
Source organism: Nothocercus julius (assembly GCA_013398735.1). Classification (NCBI taxonomy): domain Eukaryota; kingdom Metazoa; phylum Chordata; class Aves; order Tinamiformes; family Tinamidae; genus Nothocercus; species Nothocercus julius. Next base: position 16,251,656 of record VZSV01000001.1, on the reverse strand, counting down.
TCCTCACTGAACCTTGCTGAATACTCTAGTATCTGGTTGCTACCCATGTTTAACTTGCTGAACCAAAATAACTCTTAACAGAGGGTAATTAAGTAATATGGGAGAGGTGAAGAAAATATAGGGATGGTCATAGATGAATGAAGAAAATATGGGACATATAGCCAATGCTTAGCTAAGACTGGAATGACCCTTGCATTGTATCAGCTCTAAATACAAGTGCTTGTACTTTAAACATGCTATTATTTTCTTAAGTGCTAGAATTTTTTATCATTTGGTCTTTTCACCTTCAAGTTCAGGTTCCACAGCTTGTTTTATATTCCATTTGCTTACCATGATTCTCAAAACTCTTTGCAGAACTCTGCCACTATATGCCAGAAAATCTCATGCCCTCTAATGCCTTGTTCCAATGCCACTGTTCCTGATGGGGAGTGCTGCCCTCGATGCTGGCGTAAGTACTTAAAAATACCTCACACTTCTGCGGCAATTAGCTCTAGCTAGACATTATTCTAAAATGCACCACAACTAGGTACAGTCTTACACCACTGGTAGAGGTAAGTTAGCCTGATGCCATTTTGCAATTTGAAACTCAAATGAGTATCCTTCACTAAAAAGCCTATGGCATGCTAACTGCTATATTTACCTTGAACTACCCCTGCTCTACAGAGTGACTACTGTCATTCTGAAAATTACAACACTGCAGTCAGGGTTTAGATTTTACTGCATTTCCAGAGAGCAAGTAAGAGTATAGGAGCTCCTGGGAACATTAAGACAAAAGTCATTAAGGCAAAATTCAAAAGGAGCTTTGAAATACAAGAATTAGCAAATGCTAATGTAGGCAGGAGATGCTATTGAGGTATATTAGACAGCCCTAATATATTGTGTTCACTAGCAAATGCCTTTTCAGTAGTCTCTCTAGAACAATATAGCATAGAAAGGTATAAGAGCACTTTGTTCTGGCATAACTTCCAACTGTTCTTTATGGATCTGAATGCAGGACAGGCTCTTGTATACTAATTGGGTATCCTTGTGTCTTGAAGTAAGCAGGAGGTTGACAGAAGAAACTACTTGGCTCCCATCTGAGCCTGAAACACATAGGTGATGCATGTGGGCACTGATATGTTCTAGTTCACAGCATTGTAAGAAAGAGGCCTGTAGGGTTTTTTTGAGAAGTATTGTGTCTGTTTTGAAGAGGAGTAGGGGAAAAGACTATGGAAAACATTCCTGCAGTTTTACTTGGGCTGTAACAGACCTGCACACCTTTACAGCTAGCGACTATGCTGATGATGGATGGTCGCCTTGGTCTGAATGGACATCATGTTCTGTGACCTGCGGGAATGGGATTCAGCAGCGAGGACGCTCCTGTGACAGCCTCAATAACCGCTGCGAAGGGTCTTCTGTGCAAACACGAACTTGCCACCTTCAGGAGTGTGATAAGAGGTGTAAGTACTTAATCTGCTCACACTGGTAGAAAAACACAGGGTACTTTTATTGGCTTAATACTTAACAGCAAAGATTATCCTGCTAAGCTGCCCTCTCACAGAGGGAGTATTGGCTTCTAGCTCTACAGACTTATATTATTCAGGTAAAAGGGACTGGGATAGTTCATGCAGTACACAGGCATGTTTGGACACTGCTCCCAAATCAAGCCTTCAGGGAAATGTAGGTCTGGGGCTGCTTAAGTGAAAAAAAACAACTGGGTGGTCTATGATGCTGTAGCCATCCAACATACTGAGTCTTTGGTACAGTTTTGGTACTGGCTTTGTTCTAGGTGCTGTGCAACTAAAGTCTGTTCTCCAAAAACTGTTATTAATAACAGATCTCTCCTGCAGTTAAACAGGATGGTGGCTGGAGCCACTGGTCACCATGGTCATCATGTTCTGTCACTTGTGGCACGGGCGTGATCACTAGAATTCGTCTCTGCAACTCTCCAGTACCACAACTGAATGGGAAACCTTGTGAGGGCGAAGCAAGAGAAACCAAATCCTGCCAGAAAGATCCTTGCCCAAGTAAGTGTGTCGAGATAACAACTACTGTTCATCAGTTTAAATAGTGACATTTTTTGAATAGGCAATTGCTATCTGTTTCTAGCAGCCTTCTCTTTAAGAGGTTTCAGCCAAAACATTTTCTGTTGCAGTTGTGATCTGATTCTTGCATGGAGTCCATTAACTAGAGCTGTTGTCTGTCTGAACAATGCCTGAACTGCTCTCACTATAAAAGCGATAGTCCTTAGTTAGTGAGCTTACAAACCAGTAATACAGCTGATGTAAATCTGAGCTTGTCTCCTGATTTCTACCTCTCTCCAGTTAATGGCAACTGGGGGCCATGGTCTCCATGGGATGCCTGCACAGTCACGTGTGGTGGAGGACTCCAAAAGCGCAGTCGTCTCTGCAATAACCCTGAACCTCAGTATGGGGGGAAGACTTGTGTAGGTGAAGCCAAAGGGACTCAGGTCTGCAATAAACAGGACTGCCCAGTTGGTGAGTATACCTTCTCCTACAAGCATCTGAAGATTGTGGTTCATCTTGAGAGCACTAATTATGGCAAAAGTCTCTAAGACACAAGTCTTAATTTTCAACTGGCACACTGCAAAGTACCCTGTACTGCAGAGGCTTAGTAGTGTTAAATCAGATAAGCATTCCTCATCTTGTTTCAGATGGGTGTCTGTCTAATCCCTGCTTTGCGGGAACAACATGTACCAGCTCCCCTGATGGCTCCTGGAAGTGTGGAGCCTGTCCTGCTGGCTACCACGGTGATGGTGTCCACTGCCAGGATATCGATGAGGTAAGAGGGATAGTCTGATGCCTGAAAGGGAACAGAAGAGGATGGGAAGGGAAAAAAAAAATCTCAGGGCTTTAAAACACTGGTGTTCTTTCTCTCACTCCCTCATTCCAGTGCAAGGAGGTTCCTGATGCCTGTTTTGTCTTCAATGGAGTGCACAGGTGTGAAAACACTGAACCTGGGTACAACTGCCTGCCTTGCCCACCGCGTTTCACTGGGACGCAGCCATTTGGCCGCAGCGTTGAGGATGCCATGGCTAATAAGCAGGTATGGTCAACCTGAGATCTCTTCTGCATTACAAATCCTCATGTAGTTTCAACAAAAAAGCTAAGCATTTTGAGGAAGAGGGAAACAGGACTTGGTATATTTGATAAAACACCATCCTCTGATATGGAATCAGAGTGTTTAGCTCCTCAGTTGGAGTTCAAAATGAGTTTTAAAATTCTTCTCCTAGACCATGGGAAATTATTCTCCTAAAATTAAATAACATCTGAAGCTTCTTAAGTATTCACTTATGATTCAACAGTGTGACTTGAAGGCCCTTAAGTGCTTGGTTCCATTTGGAAATAAGAGGTTTGAGCAAGAGAAATAACAATTGGTTATTAGTAATTGGTGCTAAGACTACTGTTGGAGAGTGGAGAGAAAGGAATGGATGAGAATTTTTTTTTTTTTTTTTTTCTTTCTAAGTAAAGGGTCTCTGATAAGAATAGCTATGTATTCTTCCTTATTGGTATCTGTGGGCGGGGGGAAATGAGGAATTAAAAAGATGTTTCAGTGGATTTACTTATATGGCCTTCTAGGTTTGCAAGCCACGCAATCCCTGCACAGATGGAACACACGACTGCAACAAGAATGCCAAATGCAACTACCTTGGCCACTTCAGCGACCCTATGTATCGCTGTGAATGTAAACCTGGCTATGCTGGCAATGGCATCATATGTGGAGAAGATACTGACTTGGATGGATGGCCAAATGAGAACCTTGTCTGTGTTGCCAATGCCACTTACCATTGTAAAAAAGTAAGTTTCTACTGCTTTCCTGTCCACTGTTTTAACATCTTGTCTATCTGAGGAACCTACAAAGTACTTTAGGCTTGCGGTGTAAAGCAAGCTGCTCTCTAATTAGAGCTATTAAATTTTTATCTATGCAGATAGGATAAGGAAAATACTCCTCTGTGTAGGAGTACACTGTTATGGTAGGATTATCTTGGTGTTGCCTTAGACTTTCCTGTAATATGGAGGAAAAAAAAAACCTAAAATTATAAACACTTATGTTTTAGAATGTAGTTTAAGCTATACCTGTATCAACTCTTCTGACAGTGAACCACTTTCAGGGGAAGAAAGAGGGAACGCCTCTGGCTTTAGAAGTGATTTGAACTATGGATTCTAGACTTAACTATTCATACTATTAAGAGGTTAAAACCAGTATGATTGACATATGATTGCACCTAATGATTATACATTGCCTGCTAAAACTCTGTTGTAATTATGTCAGCAGTAAACACATCTATGTGCTTCCTACTTTCTAGGACAACTGCCCCAATCTGCCAAACTCTGGGCAGGAAGACTATGATAAGGATGGGATTGGTGATGCCTGTGACAATGATGATGATAATGATGGTATTCCTGATGACCGGGTAAGACAACACAAAAAAACAGCCTTTGTGAAGGTAGCTCTCCCATCCCCTCCCCAGAGCCAGGGTCTAGCTTCTGACCGGAATCTAGAGAAGCACATAGGAAACTGCTGGCCCTGACAGCTATGCTTAACTTTCACATATGCATAGCTATGCAGGCAGAAACCTCCTGCAACTGGTTGAACTGTGGAATGGAATTTTTATTTTTATTCAGCCTTTCTCACTCGGGCAAGCAAAGAGGTGTTTTGAGATAATTATTTCAGTTTTAACTGTTCCTGCCTCCTGCTCTTCCTTTCATGTAGCAGCATAAGCAGAATAGGGTTTTGTTAAAGGTTTGGATTTTTCTAAAGCTTTCCTTTCTCCCTCTTTCAGGACAACTGTCCATTCATCTACAACCCACAGCAGTATGACTATGACAGGGATGATGTCGGTGACCGCTGTGATAACTGCCCCTACAATCACAACCCCGATCAGATAGACACTGACAACAATGGAGAAGGAGATGCCTGTGCAGTGGATATCGATGGAGATGGTGGGTGTCCTCTGAACACCTTTACACTGCCTTCTAATCACAAATTGATCAAGTACTGTCTTAAGCAGTACCACTGGGTATGAAATTCTGGTAAGAGGTTAAACACAAACTCACCTCTGCTTTCAGGACATAATGGATGTCAAAGTAAACACAGCTAATGGAAAGTTGCCTTGCAATAAACCCCTTTGGAGATGGCTAGCTTTAGCCCTATTCTCACAAGCAGTGGGAACAGAAAGGGGGGCTGGGGCAGCTAGTGGTGTCAGGGCTGAGCAAGGGTCCTGCTGCTTTCGTCTATTTACAGCCAAACTTCACAGCTTTCAACAACCCTTCTTTGTGCCATTCAGAGTTCTGGGCTTGCATTCATGTGCTCTCCTTAACTTTGCAGGTGTCCTTAATGAAATGGACAATTGCCAGTATGTCTACAATGTAGACCAGAGGGATACAGACTTGGATGGAGTTGGAGATCAGTGTGACAACTGTCCATTAGAACACAATCCTGACCAGGTAGGGAATTTGCATTATACAGATGGTGGATTTGAGTTAAAGAAGTGTGTGTGTGTGTGTGTGTGTGTGTGAAATCATCTTTTAAGAACAAGTTACAGCTTAAATCTGCCTTAGTATACATCATTCTTATTGACTAGCCAAGTGGTGCCTTTATCAGACAGTAGTGCATGCTCACAGTTCCAACAGCTACTAGGTATTTTCTGAGTACAACTCTTCTAGTTAAGGTCTGTGAGACTATTGCATATAACCATCTCCTAAGTGGCTTAGGTTTGTCAGATACAGTGATTCTCATACTATAGATTTGAAATTCCTGGGAGCATTGTATGAGACTTAGATGGATAGGAGCTGCCCTCTTCAGTATCCCATTGACTGCCAGGATATATTTTTATCAGCTGCTACTATACAGAAATTCTGCTGGCAATCAAAGCTTACATGAAAGAGAGAAGGATTGAAGAAGCTGGCCACCTTAAATTTGGTTCCAATCCATTTAGAACAGAAGTAATAGCCAAATGCCTCTTAAACATAATTCTAGTACTTGCAGGATATACTACATATGATAATGATGCCTGAGAAATCTCTCTCCTCCTAGCATATTTTAAGCATCTCAAACATGGTCAAGCATTAAATATGACCTTTCCTTTGAGTTCTTATAAACACAAGGGTTTTAATTCTTCTTTAACCTCTGTCCTTATGTCCAAAACAGTGTCATTTCAAAAAAAAAAATCACTTGCCTGCCAGTATAGTGAAGCACAACTTGCTTTACTTCTCTAGGGCAAAGGGATATTGACACTTGCAAATTCTCCTACTTAAAGTCTAAGGGGAACCCAGGTTCTCACACAGTTTGTTTGAAAACATTTTAAGGTGGAAGTGGATAAAGCCTGTGCTCTCCTGTCAAGCACAGGGCTTTAAGATTAATAGCTTCAGGGACATAACTAGAATACTTTAACCAGAAGGGTGAGAAAAGCTGCTGCGTATCAGTGGAGTCTTTGCTAGTACTGTCATCTAGCCTATAAGCAGTGATACTTGAAAGATTTAAACTTTAATAAAATTAATCTCAATTGTCACTTACTTGGCTAATCTCTCCCCTGAGAGGAGAAAGTGGCTGAAGATCCATTCTACTTCTCCATTACTTACAGGCAGTGCTTTTCTTCTAATGCTTTGAAATATTAATTTAAGTCTGCAAGGCTTTCAAACACTTTCTTCTCCTCAAGATGTAGAGGCAGAGATTAAATTCCAAACAGCAGAACTAGTAGCTATTGGAACTGTGTCATATGCCCTCCGCATCAGTATGGTCACCAGCATGTTGGCAAGACTACGAGACTAAACTTTGAGGTAGCCTCTGAGATATAGATGTTTCCTTGTTTCAGAAACAGACTAAGCAAATGAATGGCTAAAATGTGATGAACAGCTACAGACTTGGCAGACTAAGGCAGTAATTGTCTTAGAGGCTTCTTATCCCAATTAATTCTAGCTATTAAGGCTCCTATTTCTATAAACTTCTTCAATTTTTTTAATATTCTTTATTTTCACCCCTTCATAGGAAGATTCAGACTCTGACCGCATAGGTGATGAATGTGACAACAACCAGGACATAGATGAAGATGGTCATCAAAACAACCTTGATAACTGCCCCTATGTGCCCAATGCTAATCAAGCTGACCATGACAAGGATGGAAAAGGTGATGCCTGTGACCATGATGATGACAACGATGGCATCCCTGATGACAAAGATAACTGCAGACTGGTTGCCAACCCAGATCAAGCTGATTCTGATGGTAAGATGGCCGGTACTGTAGCAACTGAATTTTAAGTGTCTCCAAGTCTTACTATGTTCTCTTCATACTCTCCTGTGCTGGAGAAGTTACTCTTAGATAACAAAGATTGTCTGTACTGATGTTACAGTATTCAGTAAAAGCAAGGACTAACTTAATGACCACATATCCAGTTTATTGCTGATTCCATCTGAAATCTCAGGACGGAGAGGAAGGGCGGTTGCACGGTACCTGATTTGGCAGGTGTAGTGTGTGTGTCTGCCAGAACCACCTGGGTGGTCAGCACTTTGCAGTACAGACTTTAACCCCATATCATAAGACTTTTATAACAACTATGGTAACAAACAGTTGCCAGTGCCTGATTTCTTGGAATCTGTCACAGTAAAATTGCTTGTACCCTGCAGGCGATGGACGTGGAGATGCTTGCAAAGATGACTTTGACCAAGATAGCGTGCCAGACATTGATGATATCTGCCCTGAAAATGTGGACATTAGTGAGACTGATTTCCGACGATTCCAGATGATTCCCCTGGATCCCAAGGGAACATCCCAAAATGATCCCAACTGGGTTGTTCGTCACCAGGGCAAAGAACTGGTTCAGACAGTCAACTGTGATCCAGGACTTGCAGTGGGTAAGGGGAATGTTTTAAATCTTGCAGGCATTGTATCACTGTCAGGGCAGAGGGGAGGGACTGACAAACTACTAGACTTTTTTTAAGCATCGCACAAAAACATGGTCTCAAACTTCCTCCTTTAATGCCTGTTAGGTTTTGATGAATTCAATGCTGTGGACTTCAGTGGCACATTCTTCATCAACACAGAAAGAGATGATGATTATGCTGGCTTTGTGTTTGGCTACCAATCCAGCAGTCGTTTCTATGTTGTCATGTGGAAGCAGATCACTCAGTCCTACTGGGACTCTACACCAACCAAAGCTCAGGGCTACTCGGGTCTCTCCATCAAAGTAGTGAATTCCACCACAGGTCCAGGGGAACACCTTCGTAATGCTCTGTGGCACACAGGAAACACTCCTGGGCAGGTAAGAATGGCACTTTGATTAAACCACTTCTCTGCATGAGGCAGGCTGTCCTTCCAAACAGTCAGACACTTGAGTCTGCATCTCCTGTTCAGGAGATTGCTTCTTGGCAAAGACAAGGAATAACTTCAGAATTATCCCCAAATGTATGAAATCTTATGTAAAGTTGATGGGAATACCCTTTCTGCAGGGTGTATCCAGCACAAAAGACTGCCTCAGTTCTGAATTACTGAAGTATGTTCCCATTTATTTAAAAGCAAAGGTAGCTAGTTTCAAAAGACCCCATTTCAGAGCCCACTGATTAACGTAACCCTTTCTTCAAACAATCAGTCAAGACACTTTCACGCCCCCAAAATGCCTAAGTATCTCAAAGCTGTGATTGATTAAGTATTTTTTGTAGGTGAGAACTTTGTGGCATGACCCTCGTCACATAGGCTGGAAAGACTTCACAGCGTACAGGTGGCGACTTAGCCATAGACCAAAGACAGGCTACATCAGGTGAGCACCATGCTTTTATCTGAAAGAATCATCAAAAGTTTAAAAATGATTTGTTTTAACTAGAAATCTGTAAGATAAACCCAACAGAGGTTTGTCAAAAACAACTTAATGTCTTTTTGTAGGGTTGTAATGTATGAAGGGAAGAAAATCATGGCAGACTCAGGACCAATCTATGATAAAACCTATGCTGGTGGTCGGCTAGGATTATTTGTCTTCTCCCAAGAAATGGTGTTCTTCTCAGATCTTAAATATGAATGCAGAGGTAAGGAGGACATTTTATTGATGTGGCTTAATTTAGTTGATTCCTTAGCCTACACTTTTTTTTTTCTTTTTTTTTTTTTTAAAAAAAAATCCCTTTGAGAAAGCTGCTCTAAGGACAGAATGGGACAGATCAAAAGAAGAGCTAAATGTCATTTTGTGGAATAGTTTGTTCATAATCTTTCATGGCTTGATTTTTAAGCAAGTTTTGCAGGCATAAACAGGACACCTTTTTCCTACACTCAACACTTGAACTGTATAAAATCTTCAGCATATTTCTATCCTACTATAGCAAAGGAATGGGAATCCATGTTAAGATATATTTATTTTCTGAACTAGAATTACTGTTTTGGCAAAAAATCAGAATGAATCAACACAGATGGCAGTAACATGAAAGTGTAGAATTCTGACTCTTAGCAAGAAAGTTGTATCTGATATGCAAATACACTAATTCGCTTACAAATGAGCAAATTGGAGTGTACACATGTCACCCACAGGTCAAAGGTGATGTCTATAGCAATAGATCCAGATGCTCTAGTCTTCCTTAAATTGTGACTTTGTTATGAAATTGTTACATAAGTAGATGATAAGTTTTACTCAGTACTTAAGTATTTTCAGTATCCTTTGCCAAAATATTTTTAATAAATGGCTTTAAGCATGATTAGGTCTAGAAATTAATGTTTAATATAGAAACATTTAAGTATCTATCTTCATTTTTTTTCTACAGACCCATAATCACAAGATTACTGGATCCAGAGACTATTTAAAAATGCTGGTATTGCACCTTCTGAAATGTTTAGCCTTAAATCCTGGGACCATTATATTATTCCTTCCTTTCTTCTTTCTGCATAAATGTGGACTCAAAACACATGACCTGCCTCAAGAGAATGCTTTTGAAAGAAGGAAAGCGAGACCACACTTGGTATCTGACCTCTGCTGGAATGGAAGGAAACAAATGTCTCTTGCAAATGAGAATTGTCTTCGTGGAACAAGCACACTGCTTTCAGGAGGAAAGACATTTGTTTTGCTGTTCATCAGTGTGGTGTCACTGCCTTGCTAACTGGAGGTCCCATGGAGTAGCATTTTGTAAAAAGAACATCTTTGGATGTGCTGCGGACTACTTAAACTAAAGACCTTTCATTGTGTGGGGAGAAGAGTTTTTTTTAGGGTGGGAGGGTAAATTCTAACCCTCCTTTCTGTAAGGGAGGAGGGGGAATAACTTTTTTAATGGGGTTTGTGCTACCTTGGTTTACATCTATTTAACTCTGAGAAATGATTAGCCTCTTTCTTCCCCCCCCCCCACACACACTCACTCACACACTCACTTTTTCAGATGAAAATGCAGGCCTTGACTTTGGAGGGACAGGAGGTGGTGAGCTCTATTATACAGGACAAAACAGATATCCACTTCCTACCTCCCACTATGGAAATCAGTCTTAGGATAAGAACTGGCACACTGGATCACACCAGCTTTGGGAGAACTGGGAATCACCATTAGATTCTGTCTTTGCCTGCTTAGATTTTCTGTTTTCTGGCAGAAGACATTAAAGATGCCAGAGCAGCAGCATCTTAACTAGCGCTGTGCCACCCTCCAGGAAACCAGCACATATGTGTGTGGGGGGGTGTGGTTTTTTTTTTTTTTTTTTTTTTAATGGTTAAAAAGGCACAAAAAGTATCAATGAAAAACCATTCCTTTTCTACATGCCATAGATGCTTTAAACCCCTCATTTCTTGGGGAGGGTAAGGGGCCTGTAGATAAAATACTTAAATTGTAAGATATTTATTTTTACTTATCCTTGCTGTTATAATGATTGAGGGATTATTGATTAAAACGAAATGCGTCAAGACTATCCACCTAATCATTGTTACAAGTCTTCATGACTGTAAGATTGTAAATACAGATTATTTATTAACTCTGTTCTATACTGAAACCAGTGTGTTTAGGTTTTCTAGTTTTTTGGGATTTTTATTTTCAGTTGAGAAAAGTCTTCTTTGGACCAGACAATGGTGATGTCTTTGTTATAAAGAGCAATTTTCCCCTGCAGGATTTTAGGCCCAGGGAAAGGGGGCAGGGTGGGGAAGGGAATGTTTGCTTTTCTCAGTCTGTGCATGGTGGTTGCTTTTCCTTTCTCTGCAAGGCAGGTGCTGGCCTGGCACTTTCTTGTGCAGCTTTAAACCTCGAGGCCTCTTGGAGCCCAGCCCCAGAAGTAGAAAGCAGAGCCCACCTTCTGTGTCCTTAGCAGCTGGTGCTGTGCAGCATCTGCAGCGCTTCACCACAGGTCACTGTGCCTGTTGCAGTCTTGCCTTGTAACCAGCCAGGTGCAGCGACAACGAAGGAATTCTTCACACACTAGCCAGGATCTTGGGAGCTCCTTGGAGAAGAGGGAGAGGCCTCGATCTACATTAACTGGTGACTGTTTCCCCAGCACAAGGGGCAGCAGCCTTATACCTACAATCTTTCCTCCAAAGGAATATCTCCTCCAAAAAGGAAAAGAAATGAACACAGTGAAAGTTTTACGTACAAATATTACCTCATTGTTGTGTGACTGAGAAAAACCTTAGGATCAAGCAGAGTTCAAGCATCTAACAAACTTTAAAGCTACTGTAGTACTAAAAAGTTAATGCTGTACATAGTCAAAAATTCTTTGCAGAAAAGTATGTTCCCAGTAAGAAATGGCATTGGAAAAAATGCCAAGTACAATTTATAATGTTGTGTTATATTTTTTTGTCATCTTGTATACCATCGCTTGTGTTTTTATAAATTATTTTTCTTGTTGCCATTGTTATAGTTAATCATGTAATGGTGTAGATACGCTATTTAAATAATTTATCATGAAATGCTACCTGTAGAGTTAGTATTTCTATTTTTATAAAATGTTTGCACACTGAAGTTTTTTTTGGCTTCCCTCTTCCCTGTGTTTTTGCTAGCATAATTTTCTAAGAAAATGCTTTTTTGTAAACATTTTTAACCATTTTACATAGCTTTAAAATGGAAGTTGTACAATAAAGCTTCTTACATACCATGAACAATAAACCACCATGGACATTTATATTTACACTTTCCTGCTCTAGTCTTATTCATTCTTTAGTGTATCAGTGCTGCATGGAACTATGGCAAAATGCAGCTCTGTTAACTACACCAAACCAGCTGTCAAAAGAAGACATCTCTACAGTCTTTACCTAGAAATGATGATTATCCTGGAAATAAAAGAAGGCTGGGTCAAGCTGAGATTTCATCCCAGGTGTAACTGCCCCTCCTGCTGAAAGTGCTTCTGCAGCTAGGGCACATGAACCATCAACAACTTTGATGCTGGAGTTATCACTGAGGATTCATGTAAGTGTAGAAGCAGCCCCACTGCCCTTCATAAAGCCACAGGGCGAAAGAACTTCAGGAATTTTAATCACTCCCAGACAGGCCTTCCTCCTTTCCCTTCTCTTCACAGGCTGGGCTATTTACTTGTCAATATCTACTTCAGACTGACAGGGGTAGAGTAATTGCAAAGCTGATGATGTGGCACTAAATCCATGGCTGGAAAAAACTGCTTAAAGAAGAGCAGTAACGCTAGTTCCTCAACCTTTACTTATGGGTTCAGTTGTGGCCTGAGCTCTTCAGCAAAGCCAGGTGCCACAGGAGGAACGCTACGTATCTGTTGCCCAGAAGCAAATTTAAGGGGTCTTGTAGAAATACAGACTTAATCTTTTTATTTCTTTCTCATGAAGCAAATTCTACACTGGCATGGCTTTAAGTAAGCTTTACACATTTGCTTTTATTTTCCCCTTTTAACCTTCCCTTTACATAGTTGCTAAGGAAGTGAAATGACAGTTAAATTTTAGTTATATTTTTCATTTTCTGGAGTATTTGGTGCTCTATAATACAACTTGATCTCCCTCTTCATCATCAAAATAATGTAAATATATTTATGAACATATATTCCTATGTATGCTATATATATATATTAAAGCCTCTTATAACTAACTTCACAACGATGTAGCTCAGGGAGTTGAAAGAACTTGTGAGAAGACAAGTCAGCAATTACGCAGCGCTGATCACTTCTCTGGTAGCAGCAGCCCAAGCCGCCGAATGCCGGGACCAAGAGCATGGTCAGGCCAACTCCGCTTCAAAAAGATCTTTGTGCAGGGCAGAAAATGATGCTCCTACCTAGTACCCTTTCGGTGCAGAACCACTCTGCCTCCTTTCGGCTTGCTCACTGCCCCGTCAGAGCCCGGGCAGCTGCGAAAGGGCCGCAGGCACGCGGCCTCCGCTAGCCAGGGCTCACGGGAAGGGAAAGTGCAAGCGCAGTCGCTCTCTGCCTGCAGAGCCTTGCTGCGGTCCGCACATTACAACGGGGCTGCCCTGCTCGGCTGATTACAGAGAAGCTCTGCCTTTAAAGGAAAAAAGGGGCAGAAAGGGCCACGCTGACCTCCGGGAAGGGGAAGCCCTGCACGTACGGAGAGCAGTTCCCTGTGCGGCCCGGCGCTCCCCTTCATGGGGCACGGCGGCACAGGCAGGGGCAAGGAGGGCGGCCGGCTCCAGGCTCCGCAGGGGCCCAGGGACGCGCTGAAGCGGGAGCTGTCTGGAGCAAGGGGGGACGGGAGGGGGACCGGCTAAAGAGGAAGTCAGGTTCCTGCAGCAGAGTGGGGAGAACAGACTTTGGTTTTGTTCGCTTTTGTTGTTGTAATTACAGAAGCACCGAATGGCTGAGGTTGGAAGGGACCTCTGGAGATGGCCTAGTCCAGCCCCTGATTAAAGGGTCACTCAGAACCCACGAGAATCAGAGCTGCCCTAAGAGCAGCTGAGAGGCAATGAGTACGTAGCCTTTCAAGGCATCAACCACAACAGAGGCTGGTTCTGCCTCGCCTTCCAATCACTGGGGCAAAAATACCTTGTTTATTGCGAGGGTGACTGCAAAGACACGGCCAAGGCCTGTTCCGGCAGGATATTGTGTTGTTGTTTTTCTGTCCCTCATCTTCTGAAGACAGTCCTCTATACCTTATTTTACCCCAGTGAGAACAAGGAGAAAAATACCAAAAAACTCCCGCCCGGCTTCACTTCAGTGGAGTGCGGCGAGGCTACTGCGTGGCCGCACTGGCCGCGTAACCCGTTCCCTGCTGCGCCAGCTCCTCTGCAGCGCTGCCTCCAGCGCTCTGCCGCCGAGGGCCACAAACAGAGACAGTTCCTGCCTGCAGAAGTATCTTTACCATATCTGCAGCAAGCATTAAATAATCTGGATTCAAAATGCCAGTTAGTTCTATGAGCATGTGTGCATGTATACATACATATGCATGCATTTATACATACAAAAATCATAAGTTTAGAAAAGAGAAGTCTGAGTACATGAAAAAGAATAACACAGATGCAATCCGTCAAAGAGCAGCATCTGCCCAAGAGAAAGGAAGAATGCTACCCATGATTTGGCAGCAATATATGCAGTTCTTAATTGCCACTGATGTGGGGGAAGATACGCTTGGCAGTCCATTCCAATGATCTTGTTTGAGCCCAAGCCAAACTTTCATGCTAATTTATTATATCCACTTACACAGCATATATCAGTGTAGCATCTGAATTGGAGATGATAAATGGCTTAGAACAATAAAGGCAAGCCATCTGTCTTGTGTTAACCGATAGGTTAACTGTATGCACTGTCCCCTGGAAACTGCCCTTGCAGTGGGACACAAAAAAGGGCTACAGATAAGGAAAGGAAAGCCCATACTTACCCAAGCTGAAAACTTACTGAGCAGGAAGAACATGGAAAGCAGCTACACCCTAGAAGAGCTGGTAACTCCATACGTGCAGTATCCAGTTCCCAGCTCCCTGCAGTCTCATCAGAGGGATAACGCACCACCTACCACGTGCTGCTTCTAGTGTCAAGGGTACCAGGCCAGCCCTGGGGATAATTTAACCTTTCAGCTTCATGGTACTGCAGAGAAAGAATCACAAGTGCAACGTTTTCTTATGATATTGTGTCCTTCTCAAAGCCCATGTAAATGCAGTTGCTTAAGTTTTCATTGCATTAAACCTATGTTCAGCATGTGTAGCTTAGTGTACAGAGACCTAACCTATTGAGATCAAGACTGAAATAACCATCTCAAGGTAAGCATCTCAATGACAACAATACACATGACTATTGATATCACTATGATTTTATAACAAGGTCTGTACACTAGTAATTGGTTGATTTTCAACATAAATTCACCTTAGAAAGGATTGCTCAGATTATAGGATGGAGAGGATTCTTAAAACATCTGCAAGACATTTCCTAGTCTTTACTCCATTCAGATGTATTCCAGATGTATTTCAACAAGATAAAAAAAAAAAATGGAAAAAATGTTCTAAATCCAGATTACCTGCCTCTAAATCAAGATCAAGTTCAATTACTTTCTCATTTCTCTGTGAATATTCCAGTTTGCTTAAAAAAAAGAAAAAAGAAAAAAGAAAAAAGAAAAAAGAAAAAAGAAAAAAGAAAAAAGAAAAAAGAAAAAAGAAAAAAGAAAAAAGAAAAAAGAAAAAAGAAAGAGAAAAAAGAAAAAGAAAAAGAAAAAAGAAAAAAGAAAAAAGGAAAAGAAAAAAGGAAAGAAAAAAGGAAAAGAAAAAAGGAAAAGAAAAAAAGGAAAAGAAAAAAGGAAAAGAAAAAAGGAAAAGAAAAAAGGAAAGGATACAGCAGATTCAACTACAAGCAGTGAACTACTTCACATAGATTTAAATGACAGTGAGTCTTTTATTCCAACCCATGCACCTGGATCCCAGCCAATCCCTCAATGAAACGTATAATTGGATAACTGTAGGTTATATCTTTGGTAGCATTCAAGCACTCCCATTCTATTTAGAAGGGAAGCACTTTTCCTGACCTTTAAATCTAGCTTCAAATAAAAGAGCAATTATTTCTCAACAAATAAATCTGCTGAGGACATAAAAATTCACAGTTACTATTTTCTGCTAGATTTTAAAAACCTTCTTAATTTAACAACTTGCCGAGTATCTGCCAACCCATCTTGTTTTCTGTGTCTACCCTTTAAACTACAACATTCTCAGAAGTGGCGCTCTTTGGGGCAGTTGCCACAGGAAACACTCTTGGAAATTTAAAGAATTTAACAGATTTTGCACCTAAAAAGCAGAAGAGATTTTATTTAAAGCTCCATCTAGAAAACCATTCAAAGAAGGGAAAGAAAGAGAATAATCACATTCTCATATTATTTTCTGAAATTTTACCTGAGAGGTTTTTGTTTGTTTGTTTGTTTTTGTAAAATGCAAAAAATTCTGATTATTACTGAGATGACAGAATTTCAGCTAAAAATAAGCCTCTTGTCTATGCCTCCCGGACAGGAAGGTGATTGCATCCTTTCTAGCACCTGAATTACTGACATTATTTGTCATACTTCTAGATTAGACCTTGCTCCTTGATGAACTGTTTTAGTAAAGCTTGTAAGAAAGCAACTATTTCCTCTCTGATCTCTGCAATAGATAATTTTTGCATGGCCTGTTCTTAATCTGTGCCTGGAGTGTGCAGAGACTCCACAGGAGTCCTGCTCAGGAAATGAGAGGGAACACATGCTCTAGAGCCCCACAAAGTAGGTAAAACCACAGTCTGGCCTTGAAAACTGAATTCTGACTGTGGATTTTTGCATGTCTTCTTCCTCTTTTCTTAATCATAATGTAGCTGTAGCAGGTGAAGGCCATGTGGAGAATGAGCCCACAGCTGCAGCTAGTACAACCCTGAAGGGAATATAACCAAGCAGAGGAGCCCTGAGCAAGCAGATTGAAGGAGCAGACACATGGACCAGCAGCTCAGACCCAGAAAGAGCCATGGAACCTGCCATAAATGCACGTAGACTGGTGAAGTGTGCAAATATGGACTGGATGGAACTAGAAAAAACAGGACCCGATGAAGAATAAGCTCACAAGGCCCTGCTCCTCAATTGCTGCACCAATTGTACCACAACATCATAATGCCTTCTTTTTTCACCCATGTTATAATTACTTTTAACTTAAACTGGAACACTGCACTTAAAAGAGGTGAAGTTACAGTTAATACAGCATTTTATTCTTATATCATCACTGTCTAAAGTAAACAGTTTTTTTTAAACAGGAAATTTAGTCTGTCACTTCTCTTTGAAAATGGGGAAGAGTCTCCAGTTGCTGTAAATCTGCATAATTACTGTAAATCTGCTCAGAATTTTTATGTATGGTATACTAAACTCAATACTATATGGATCTTAAACCATCATACCCAAATACACCTATGTAAGTGTATATGTATATACACGCACACACAGAGTGCTCTGTTAATCCTATTATCCTAAAGTACTAAACAATTTAGCAGCAGGTCATGAAAATGATTCAGATAATCACCCTTATTTTCCTATTTCTGAGGAAAACACTATGAGCTTTGTTATTTAAAAGGGCCAACGGAGCAGAACTGGAACTTGCCCGCTACAGGAAATCAGTATCAGCAGCTGAGCACTGGCCACCACCAAACTCTAGCACTAGATTTATGTGGTAAAGAGCCTCAGTGGCGATGCCAAGTGGTTTGTCTGGATCATGCTCAGAAGACAGATGCACCGAAGTCTTAGATCTTCATGGGTATTTTCCTTTCACATGTAATATATTTTTAGTGCAAAGTAATTCACCCTGTGCTGTAACAGCATACTGAGAAATAAAACAAGGAGCACAAGACAGTATAAAGCTACACACAAACTTTGTGTTTCCACGATATAAGACAAATCTCAAAGCCCAGGGATAGCTTTAAAATCAGTTTCATTTGCTCTGCTATGTTTTGGGATGAACACAGCTAGAACATGTTGTAAAAAAGCTAGTGGACAGAATCTTTTGCAAAACAGCACTTAAGCTGAACAAAGATCTTGATTTGCAAAATCTGTTTCCAAATCCTGCGTTAGATTGCACATGAAAATTCATATAAATACCCCAGGCCTCCCTGTTGCATCACTGCACAGGATACCAGTCACCCCACTGCTGTCCAGCTGGCAGTCTGGTTGGGAGCGAGCCCTAGGAGGGGGTTATTGGCGGTCACTACAGAGACACACACAAAAACAAACCCAAAAACCAAGAGCAAATACTCCTTGGCTCAACTCTCCTTTTCCCCTGCTACTGGGGATGATTCGGCAGATCACTGTCTTTTGTCTCCCTTTTAATGAATCTTATATCAATAAATGTGGTTTGCCAACTAAAATTACTTTCTCCAGTTTTACTTAAAACTAAAAAAAAAAAAAAAAAGAAAAAACACATACTTGAATTGGTCATCTGTTACGTTAGACAAGAAATAAAAACCTCCCAAAGAATCTCTGAGTTAGTATAATGCAGAAGAAACTAAGCACAGATAAATAACTATATCAGTAATTTTCAACACAATCCCTGAGTTTGGGTATCCATCCTAAGAGTCTCTGGAACAGTATTTTATACATGTCAAGTAGCAGTAATTTGCAGGTAAACAACTGGTGCACTGGATACTCAGCACTTCCCAAGACTGGAAGGGAAGTAATGGACTTCTTTTTAATCCTAGACTCCAAATCCACAGTCATAAAGAGCTATATGCTTATTTCAGAAATGCCAGATGAGAACAAAAAGTGAAAAAGAAAAGATGTCAGGAAGGTTTTAAGGCCTAGTCACTTTCAAAGCTCTTACTCGAGGATGCTAGAAAAAGTTTTTTTCATAACAGTGAAAGAATTAAGAAGACAACAGAAAAGTAACAATGAATTATTATTTCTCTTTATATTGTAAATATTCCAAATTCTTGAAACAGAAAGGGTTTACTTCAACAACTATGCTATCTCTTTAACGCTATTTTTAAGAAGGAACCCATAAAGCTACCTGCGTGCCAGGTGCAAACATTGTGGAAACATTGCAGTCAATGAACAGCCTTGTATGNGAAGAGAAACTTGCCAGTATTGCTTTGATTATATTTATGATGTAGAAAGTAAATTATGACACAGGCTTATAATATTGAAGGACCCTAAGAATTACATTTAGTTGAGCAGATTCACGCAGCTCTGTGCAATCTGCTTACGATAATCCTTTCTCACGGGGCCGTGGGACAGTGCGGAATGTCCAGCATTCGTTCCTGTTTCTCGACGTTGTTGCAAAACAACATTTCTAAAAGCAAAACAGTGGTTTCTAAAAACAAACAACAACAAAACAACAAAAATCTCTAAAAATACTAGAAAAAAATAAACAAAAACAGCAAGTATCACTTAGATATGACAAAATTAATGTCCCTTCTACAATTTTTAGTGAAACATTCAGAGCAGATACCCTATGCCGTAATCCATGACGTTACATTATATCCATACATCTCTTCTGTTTGAATGTTAAATAGCTACTATGGTATCTGAGAAAGAATTTTTCTTTTTAGCTTGTGTCAAATGAGAGCTTGTAAATGGAAAAATCTATCAAGATATCTGTGTTAAAATTTTCAGAGGAATCTCATTTTTTAATAGTTTCTTTTTATTCTCACACTATAGTGCATACAATGAAAAACTAAAAAACAGTTCAGTAAGTACACAGAATATTCAAGAGAAATGTTAGGTAAAGGGCAGACAAACAAAAAGTAGGGCACCAAATGGTACTGCAGGATCCCAGAGCAGAGCGAGGGCTTGGAGAAGTCTTTGCCTCTAAGCAAGCCAATGTGTATCCAGGTACTGCACTGAGCAGGGCCACCCGCTCTGTGGCGCAACCGGCTGCCGGCCCCAACGCGCCCTCCCAGCATCATAGAGCTCTCCACCTGGGGCTCATTTGATGAAGATCTTATATTTTAAGTAAGGTAAGACAAATAAAATTATTATATACATCCAACACATCTGTGCTATTAAAATCTTATCAATAAAAATGGAACTTTACAAGTTTTATATTTAATAGCTTTTAAACTTCTCATAGCTTTTAAACTTTTTATTTAGCTTTTAAACAGGCTAAATAGAAACATGCATGTGAATATCTGTCTATAGTTAAACAGCTATGCACACGCATGCATAAGTTTATTTATTAGAACATTCCCAGGAAATTTAATGATACAAGAGTTTTTCATTTTGTAATCCAGCTGTACCAATATATGATAATAATAATGCTTTTCTTTTAAGAATAAATTATTTAATGGAAAAATTTGCCATAAGGATAATTCATTGTGTTCAGAGTATCTGAGGTGATACTTATCAGTGCAGTACCACTGCCATAGACTTAACCGCAGCTTTAGCAAAAGAGCTGTGCGAAGCAGCTTGTGATCACTCGCAAACTTCCATTTTCAGCTCATCTGTAGAAAAGAGAGAGTCATACACTGAGTTGCTGAAAGCATATTACTGTTTGCAAGTAATAGGGGAAAAGCAACAACAGACCGCGATAATCATCCGCTTAAAACTTAGTAGAGTAAAAAAAATTTTTAAAAATTTAAAAAGGCTGGAAACAATTAACAATTAGCTCCTGCAGCTGAAAAATGACTTTTTGATATATGTATTTGGGTAAGCCTGGATAAGTTATCTCACTGAACATCATGTATTTATATACATATGGCCCTAGTATAAATTATCTTTTTTTTTTTTTTCTTTTCTTCCAGAGAAACAGGAATCACTTATCTCTGCAGGCACATGAGAGTTGGCTTAATATATATATAGAATTTGTGATTAAAATTTATATGCATTTTTAATTAAGTTAATAAGAATGCTTTCTTTAAGATATATACATGCATTTTAAACTATTACAGTAAATCTGTACAGTACTATACTATACTGTAGTACTATACTATACTGTAGCCTGTACAGTACAGGCTACAGTACTATAATGACTGAAAAAACAAAATTCTGCTAAGAATCAGATCTACACAAAAACCATTTTTGCTAACACAGAGTTGCATTGCATGAAGTGTAAACCAGATGTAGCAAGGTATAAAATCAAGCTATATATTAATTTAAATGTACTCAAATAATAAGTATTTAAGTAATTATTTAAATGGTAATTTTAGACATATGTTTTAATGTATTAGTAAACATTAACTGAATCATATAATTAAAGTAAAAATTAGTGCCAAATATTCTGCAATTATCCATAAGGTAGTAAGTTAAAAACTCAAAATTTTGCATTTCTTTTTATTTTGCCTGAAGTAAAAGTGACATCTTTGAAGAATTTCCCTTGTACTTTTATTTTTATTTAGTAAAAAAGAAGCTCTTTAGAGAGTTCAGAAAATTCAGGGCACTTCCAAAAATATATATATTTTGGGTGGCTAAATGACTGCTAAATCAAGATGTACAATTAACTGTATGGATTTGAGGTATGTATGGTTGAACATTACTCAACTGCTACTGAAGTAAGTAATCAAAACACTATACTGTGTTGCTCTGTCTCAATGCATTGCTATGACTCAAAAGACCTTTAGGTTTGCTGATAAACAGCACTAGTCACTTTACAGACTATTAAAATCTTTACTGTGAGATGCATGGAATTGCATGTATGGATGTACAGAAAATTGCTTAACAGCAGTGTGGTTGGTTGCAATTTCCTTTTCTCTCTTGTGCAATAAAGTTACCACATATTGACTCCGTCTACCCCAACAGGTCCCAACAGTTACCCAAGCAGGTCACACCACAGGTTACAGAGCACGTTCGGCTTCAACTAACACACCCCACCTCAAAATACACCGACAGGGAGAGAGCAGAACCCAGGCCAGCAGAAGGTTCTGGGTGGCTCTGGCAGAACTACTCCTATTCAAACCAGGTGAAAGGGACCTTGGGCTGATGTTAAGGGCACGCTTTAAATTTCAATAGACAGGCAGCATTTTAATGCTGCAGCAGGTCCCGCTGCCCGGGCAGACGTGGCTCTCCCTGCTGTTCCCAGCCCCGCACGGCCCCATGCCTCTCATCGGCACAGAGCACTTCTGGCACAAGCACCTACGCAAAGAGCAGGACTCGCGTGTAAATCTGGCTGAAAACTAACCCATGGCCCCAGATTGCCTTTCTACAGGTTTGCACTGTAACTATGGCCTCAGTTTGGACAAATATGGAATAGCAGGGAAGTCTGGGAACCAAGCTTGCCTGGCACGCATGTGCCTTCCAGCCTTCTCACAGGGGGAGTCACCTTGAAAAGAGTCACCATCATTTCCTTCTCAGTAGGAAGGTTAAGTATGAGCAGTGCAAGAAGCAGCAGAGATCTTAACTGCGGACTTCTAACACAGTAAAGAGACATTAGGATTCTCTTCTAAAATACCAATGAGCGTGCAGAAATTTTTCTCCAGATTCGGGGGAGGCTACCTGTATAACAAAAGACCTATCTTGACAAACCTAAAAAAAGATTAATTCCTGTTACAATTAAACTATAGCACTCTAATTGTAAATACCTTCATTCCGTCAACATTTTTATGAAAGAAATTAAAGATGCAGAAGCACTTGCTAAAGTGTAGGTTACTTAAACAGTTTGTTTTCCAGAAAGATAAGTGGCCAAAAATGTAAATGGAGATTTATTAACAAAGTTACTATATAATTATATGTAATGAAAGATATTAAAGAATGGAGACATATCCAAAAACCTCATTACAGCATCAGACATTCTAAATTTATTTTTTCACTAGATAAAATGTATTTCTCCTTTACTGCACAAAAATTTCATTTAATTTAAAGAAATTGTGCAATATTTACTCATTTTGGTATCTTCAAGTATGAAATCCCTGAAAGCAATTTATTATTTTACAATATAGCTACATTGTGTTTGTCTCTCTACTATGGAGTTTACCCCCTTAAAAAAATTCAAGAAACACTGTTGGATTTCTGTGTGAATTGTCATTCCAACTATCAGGAGACTATTTGTTCTCTGCAAAAGAGAGAACATAATTTTCTGTTATCAAAAAGATAATCCATATGTGCAGTCAACAGTGCTTTCCAGCTCACAGAATTAATCACCATCAATATTTTGTTTCATAACGGTTCTAGTCTCACAGTCAATTATGTCTGTGGCACAGATTTTGATAAACATAGTGTTATTTTGCGTGTATTGTTTCTGGCATAGTTTTTTGTTTTATAAAAGTATGTCCTTGCCCTGCGATAATCATGAGCGTGTATTAGTGCATACCTTTGGCGAGAGCCTGTTTGGTTTTTCACCACAATCAAAAGCCCCTTGTGCAGTGCTGTTGGGCGTCCCACCTCCCTGGCTTCGCGGCGGTATGCTGAGAATGTCGGCCTCGCGGGCCGCCTCTTTGTTCACGCTGATGCAATACAATGGCTCGCCCAAGAAAGCAGGTTTCTTCAGCTTTGTTGTGCTGAGTGCTCTTGACATAAAGTAACCTTCAGTAACACTCTTGTGTTCCGTCTTTGGTAAACCTTCTAGGTCATCAGGTTCCTCTGTCTGGGCCAGTGAATCCTTTGATAAATGACTATCAACCAATGCTTTGCTAAGATAGTAGCCAGGGATTTCAATCTCCGCGTTTGCGCGTAAGCTTTTGTCTTCAAATCCAGCCTTTTCCTGGGCTCTTAACAACCCTACAATATGGTCTTCAACTAACATTTTGGAAAGAGTAGATGGGGAGTGAAGAGTGGAATCTTGACTTGTGTAACAAGGCGGACTTAATCCATGAGAAAGAAATTCCTGAGATTTTGGCATGGTAACGTTGCTCATTGTTCTCAGGGACGGCACACATTCTTCCAGAAGGGTCTTAAGCTGCTCTTCAGAGAGGCCTATTTGTTCTTCAGTCTGAAAAATAGGGCAAGAATTTCTTTCTGTCAAAACATAATTAATAAAAAATAGCACCATAAAATACTGTGAGAGATAGAACAGCACCAGCAGAACTCTTAAACTGTCATCAGTGGTTTTTATTTCAAGCTGAATAAAGCATTCAGATGGATAATTCTACCATTTCTGCAACAACTCTACTGGGTTCTAGGTAGGTTATAGACACTGAGAGGTCACAAAGAAGCCTTTCACTTAGAATTTCCCACAAGATATCACTGTGTTTTAATTATCAAAGTACGTATTTTCTCATATACGTGGATGTGTTGCGTAAACACACACACACACACACACACACACTTCAGGATTTTAGTTTCTAAAACCCAACTTGCACATTGCTAGAAGACTTTAAGCCAGGAGGGCGATACAGCTGGGGTCGGGAGCGGATCTGGACGCACACAGGTGGTCACCTCTTGCTTAGGCACTGCACAATGCAGTGCAGCGGCTGCCAGCCCTGGGACCCATGGCACATCCGCTACCCAGCACAGGGCCCAAGCACGGAGCGCGTCCCATGGCGCGGCGCCGAAGAAACCCCCTCCCTCCGCGCGACATTCCTGCTTCCTACTAGAGCAGCCCTTGCTCTGATAGATCTCGGTTCTCTCCTTTCAGTCACTCTCTTATTCAGACAATAGCAAATGCTAATCGTTTAATGGAAGTTTCCTGGACATTTCTTAAAAGCTAATACTAAAGACAATGACTGACATTAGCTGTCAAAAACAGAAAAAAGGATGTTTTCCTTGGAAAGGGTTTGCAAAGCGAAGTTAGTCTTTACAATCCTTAACATTTCTTAGTGCTCCCTAACAATTTAAAGCTGTTAATTACAAAAATACCAGACATATTTTAGATGCATAATTTACTTACAAAATGTGAGGTATAAAGACACAATCATATCTTTATAAATACATATAATAAATAGTATGGATAGTATGCAACATTTACTGAAAATGTATCAAATATTTGCTTTTCTAAAACACAAAAACAACAACAAAACTTTGATTCTGCCCAAGCTTCAGTGGAGTAGGTGACAATTTGACAAATCCCTAGGGTTGCAGGGATTTTTATCAAATAATGATTTTGTTCATTGCGTGATGACTGTCTGCATTATGCTGTGACATGGCCGTAGTATTATTTTAAAGGAAATATCAACATCAATTCCATGATTTCATTTTTTCTGAGGGTCTCTTACCCAGCTACAGAACAGATATGATGCCCCTTGAAGTATGTGACTTCAGGAGACCATACCCTGAGCAGCCCAGGGTATATGAATTACATCTTAAAACTATTCATATTAATGAATGGGGAAATTTCTCAGTCAGGAAGAAACTATTTTTCCATCGTTAGACTTGCTCTGGCTATTAAAAATTACAAGCTGACACTACAAAATGAATTAGACATTCAAGGTCACTTTCAGTCAGCATTCTGTATTTAAATGTTCAGACATCAAATGGTTGCTAATAGCAAATATTACATCCTGGTTACTTTACAGCATAGGCATTATTTCATAAACTTAAACTGAGATTTACCAATGCATTCAGCTTTTTTAATTGTTCTCTTCCTGTACACATGAGTATCATTCCCAAAGACACTCTGAGTTCCCTTTCAAGGAGTATAGCAGAAGGTAATTGTGTTAAAGACACAATGAGACATTCAATGCTTTTAAGCAAGCACAAGTCCTTAGCAGACTCTTATGGTGTATAGGGACCCTCACTTAGATTAACAAAAAATAAGGTAACTAGACTGAGACTCAACTAATCTTGAACTCAATGTGTGTAATTGATGTTATAACTAAATTTCCGAACTTTCCCTCTAAACCTAATCTACAAGCCCATGCTGAATCCCTTACATTTCTTGCTGCAGTGTTTTACCTTGCAGAGCCACATCTGTCTGCAAGCGCCTGCAGTTGGAACACTCTCTCTGGAAGAAGCCAGCTGTATTAACTCAGGTGGAGCACCACAGCAATACAGGAATACTCCTCCCGAGAGCACTGTTACCTCTAGGGCAAGTATATTCACAGAGCAGAACATTATGCTATTTAACCACACAACTATATTTATACCGGAGAAAATTCTCACATGTGGAAAACCACATATAGTGTTCCATATGTTTTTTGAGAGTCTGGTTCCATACTTACATATCTTAAAGCTCTCGGCCAAGACCATATGGAGCTAATTTTATATTAATGACAAAACAATTCACTGCTTACCAAAAGGAATTCAGCATCTAGTGTGAAGGAACAAGTAAAAAATGAGCGCAGTGAGGAAGATCATCTTGTCCTGCCTTTGTTTTTTCCGCTTTATTCCTCTCTCCCATCACCTAAAGCCCCACCACCTAAACTAACCCTTTTCCACCTCCATGTTTCCTTTCTCCTTTTATGAAGAAAGTCATAGGGCTGGTATTGCCAATTAACTCCTAGGTGCAGAAGCTATTTACTTTGATTACTACCAGAGAGACAGGTGGGGAGATTTAGGGCCTAAGGCCAATGGGGAGGGAATGACTAACAGCTGTGGAGTTTGAATGTGCTTGGCAACCTGTGGGCACATCTTCCCCAGCGGCAGACCTGCAGGGAAAGCCGATAAAGCGAAATACTATTTATTTTTGTACCATCTTTGTCTCTTCCTTTCCTTGGATCATTTTATAAGACATGCTTGCCATGAAGTAAGAAGAAAGGATTTAACATAACTCTCAAGCAAAATTATGTTTAAAAATAATAAGGACTTACTGTTTGCAATTATCCTGTGCCAAAGTCATTTTAGAGTTTAGGGAAAACATGCAGAAGAAAACATTTCTCTTAAATAACCCTTTGGTATCACTGGTAACCATCCATTGGTAACCAGGAGCAAGAAATTTATACAGACATGAATCATCATCATCATCATAGAATGCTTAAGGTTGGAAGGGACCTTTAGAGATCATCTAGGCCAGCCTCCCCGCACACGCAGGGTCACCTAGAGCGTGTGGCTCAGGACCGCGTGAAAGCAGATTGTTGAAATTGGAAAACTGAGTTCAGGGAAACATGCAACTCCTAAGCAAAACAAAGGAGAAACAGCTCACACCAAAATCAGTTGTGCATTTGCAACCAAAAGAGTGTTGAAACACCTGGGCTCCCATAATACAGTAATTGTGTTACGAGTTTCCAAAGTAAACATTTGTACACAATTGCCCCAAATAAATTCTCATAGTTAGTTAATAGTTGAAAGCAAAACTTGGAATCAACAGTAATGGTTTACGATGACACTAGATTCTACTTCTGAGCTTTCATTGTCCTCACTGTAAATAATTTACAACTTCTATACAGAAAAAAAGAAAAAAAACTTCAGGATACATCTTTAAAGCCACAGGACATAAAATTAACGTAGTAGAAATGCAGAAACAGCCTTCTAGACAAGGGAAAATGAGCCATTAGGTCTGGTTCCCATTAGAAATTGGAAAACCTTTTAATAGTTTTGGCTAATTTTTAATAGGACACTGAGTCTTATTCCTTTCCAAGGTTTTTTACTGTTAACGATCCAAAAAACTAATTCCTAGCCAGGAACTTAGGAGCCTGCTAATGACCTTTTCTGTTTATGTGTGGCTAGTTTTTCATACTCTTGTGGCCCTTCTCCGCCTTAAGATTTCTTGTTCTCTGCTGAATTCCTCTGTGACATGTGTCTATAGAAAAAATCTTACTGCATGGGGCAGGAATGCAAACTTGCACTTAGCTACAGACGGACCTGCTGTGACTCTGGGCTTGCAAGCTCAAAGCTTTAGGATTGTTTTCTATTCTCACACAGCAACCAAAACCAGATAAAAACATGTGGAGAAAGCTAATAATTCAGGATTATTATTGGTAATTCTAGTAAATGATGATAAAATGGCACATCGTAAAGGAAGAAACCTTAGAAAGCCAGGACTACTTAAGGACTCATGTAGCAAGGAGAAATTTATATTTTGATTATATTTATACATACATTTTTAGATTTATATTTTGCTGCTGAAAGTATTACAGTGAACAGTTTTATGATGCTTCATTTGCTTGAAACAATTCATTTTGGTGCTTTAAAGGTAATTTAGTCACAGCTCTACATTTCAGTAAAAATCTGACAATCAGTTCCCATGTAGCTGCTTTCTTCCTGGTAAAATACTCCATTTCAGAAGTTCCTGAACCTCTGGAAATAACATCCTATCTTTGGACATACCGGCATGGCAGGTTTTTTTTTGCAAGTCTTTGTTATTCCTGACCAGCTAATAGTTGCTGGAACACAGAGCTCTACCCTGTTTGGAAACGGCCACCTTAAGTGCCCAGCATGTTATGCCAGGATTTCAGTGCTTGCTTGTTTGCCTTTAAAAATGTGGTGAGATGATTTCCTCTGCAAGGCTTATTTCAGAAGGTAGCAAGAGAAACCGTAACTAAAACGGCTCATAAAGATGCCTTCAACTCAGTGAAGCTGCTTCTGGAGAGGAGTAACTTGCGTGTATTAGGTGACCTTAAAAATTAAGACAGGAAGCTGAATAAAGGATACAGAAATCATGAGCTCCTTGGGCTACACTTATGATTGACAATCTAGTAGTATTGTGCTCAGTTCAGTTTGGGTGGGTTTGGGGAATTCTGTATTGTTTCAGGAAATAATTCTTTACAAAGGCAGACACAGTATCCTCGAGCCACACAAGAAAATCTTCTGCTTACACTCCATCTGCCAGCCTGCCTCCTGTTAGCTGCATTTTCCCTTCTCTATTTTATTCCACTATTTGTGTATGGAAAAATGAAAATGTCTGGTCATCAGTTTTCTATAGCAGCTGCTATTAGAAAAAAGCAGGAGGGACAAAAGTTTCTAGGCAAGAAACAGATGAGAAAACCAAGAAAATAAAGAGGGTATTAGTGAGCATCTGGTAACATCACTGACTGAAAAGAAAATTAAATTCGTGATACCAGGAGCCATCAGAATCATGACATCAGAACTACCTTGAGGCTCAGGGAGTCATTTTCCAGAATTTCATGCATACTCTGGGGGAAGACGATTGCACTTGGCCAAGGTCACACCCTGCCAACCCTAGAAGGGGAAAGCACCTGGGGGCCAGTGGTTAAAGTAGTAGAAAAAATAAAAAGTTAGAATATATTTAATAATATTTGCTTTTTCTCATTTGATAGCATCAATACTAAACTACATTTCTCAGAGCTATATAGTTATTGCATGTTGTTGCACTGGGATATAATGTAGGGCTTGGGATATAATGAGGGTGCTCATCATGTCATGATACCATTTGAATTTGAGAAACTAAACAGAAGCAGGAAGAACAAGGATCTAGCTTTCATCTCCCAGTGCTGAAATACAACAAAAGAAAGAGACCTAGTACTCTAAAATCTTGGAAACTCTTGAAGCCATCAGATATGCTAACTGTAGATAATATTTCCCATTATTAGAAAATCAGTTAGTTTAAATGGGGTTATTTTTTTCTGAAAACACTTTAAAAAGCATAATGAAACTCTAAATGTTTCCCAGTCTCCCCTCTCTAACTACAGTCAGTGTTTGTAGCATTCTGGTATCTCTTGCCCTAAAATGTATATCTTGCCTTTGACTGTATGGCATATTTGACTTGCGTACACCCTATATAGTTAAAGAATGTTGCTCGGTAAGTTCCACTGCTTTCAAAATGCTGTTATCTTGCTACTGAATTAAAATCTAACTTTACACTCAAAAGAGATAGGGCACAAATTTTTAGTAAAAAAACTATGAAAGAAGAATTTTTGCTTGTTAATTACATATTTAATATGTGTCTCTTAGTTCTTAAGTCTGCATAGAGTATATTTTCTTGGATAGGAAAGAGAGGCAATTAGTGTAGATGGCATATTTGCAAATCAACAAAAACTAATGGTCACTAAATGGTAAGAATCAACTATTTTTTTTTTCCCCATGGAAATAATCAACAAGTTAAGTATAGAAAGTCATAATTAAAAAAAAAAATGATTTGAGAGCTAAACTATGGTAAAAATCTCTAACTTATGATATAAAGTGATACCACACCTGCAATTTAAAATCAATCCACTCCAAGGATATCAACAGCTGTTTTAGCAGAATTCAACTCTTCTAATTTCAGACCAGTTCAATGTTTAACTCATCTAACCTGCTCCATTTGTAGTTAAAAAAAGCTTGCACTATGCATGCATCACTACATAAATTTTCTCTCATTTCTAAAATCTTGTTAAATCAATTTTTAGCCCTTTTCTGGAATGCTTGATTCCATGTATCATCGCTTGTTCTTAGGTTACAGAAACAAACAATTCTTGCTTGCACACAGTGTACATATGTGCAAAAAGATGAGAAAGTCCTGAACTGGTTTTTATCATCTATTATGCTGAATATGACTTTCATTTTCTGGTCTCTGCAGAAGACACAGGATTTCTGCAAGTAATTAGGTTATTTAACATTCAGAAAGAGTTTTTAAACATGCCATTTTGTGTTTTTAATTGTTTGCTATTAAGCATCTAACAGATTTTGTTTCATACAACTATCTTCCTTGACTATTACTAAGTTATGGCTTTAATTTTCAGAAAAGCCAACAGAGTTGACAAAAATGCCTTGATGTGGTTGCAGCTGTTTTCTGTTAACAAAAAAATAAACCCACATTTATTTCTCTCTCTCTCTCTCTCTCTCTCTCTCTCATTTTGGCTTTTATTTTCCAAGAAGTAGATACAGTGTAATGTGATGGGGCCAGAGTACTCTATATGTCAATTTTAAAACTCTGTAACTAAGCATCAGGAGAGTTTAAAAACTGTCATGAGTCCAATACAATCTATAACTTATTGGACAAACAGGAAATATAAATAGGAATAAACTGAGGACATGCAGATTTGTTTCTCCATCATATGAAACAGTGATTGCAAGTGTTGAAACACCAATAAAAGTAACATGTCCCTCCAATAAGAAGAAAAATGAAAAAAACACAAGCAAGTGATCAATATGACCCATGCACTTAAGGGGCCAAAAGGCCCTCAAAACAGCAACTCACCCAATGCAAGACAAGAAGATTCAGAGAAAACAGCGGCTGCCAGAAGCCTAAAAGAAAACACAAGTGATAGTCTGTGTGTTCTGAGGTCAGAACCATATTGCCTGACCTTCTCCAAGTATATCTAAGTGATTTCTATTTATTGGCCTTGTTCCTCAATAGCAGCAGGTACCTCTGAATAATGAATTCTTCCACAATGCTAAGTCTGTACATTGTACATCTGAGCAGTGATATATTATGGGGGCAGAAACATTCTTTCCTAATATGTGAAGTGAATGTTCTGCTATATCTGGAGTAACAGGATATAGAAAAAAAAAGATGTTTGTGTGAAGACACTCAATTAGCCAAGAGAAAAAAAAAAAAAAAAAAAAAAAAACAGGTTCTTCTGTAAATGTAGCCTTCTTTATAAGTTCTAAGTACTTTTCTTAGTAACAGAATTGTAACAACACATACTTTTAAATAACAAGACCTATAAGGTGCCACACTGCCTTAGCCTTCATTACCCTGTAGTTGAAGATAAGATTAATTAAAAAAAATGCTATATGGCTAAATGCAGTCACACAAAGACTGTGAGTCCACACACCTCTCCAAAAATACCAGGTCTAATGAATTTGAAAATATGGATTTTGCTTGATTTTTTTTTTTTTTTTTTGTGAAATTACAGCACAGTAACTTTAATAGTACCAAAAATTATAAAACTTGTAGGGAAAAGAAAGGAAAATATTTGCAGCTACATGAACTGAAAATATGGAATCCTAGTTCACAGTAGCAAGACTGTTAAATTCTTTAAAAAGAGAAAGCAAATGCCCATTTACCACTCATGAAATATTTCTGACCTTTCAATTCACATGAGGATTCATACTCACTGAGGAACACCGTTTTAAAAGCTGTTGAAATTGTCATTGCTTTTTAAAGAAAATCTCTGTATATAAGTACACATAGATGAGCAAGGGTATGGGTGGTTTCACCACATCTAAGTGTCTCTTCATGATAGGTCAGAGCAAGAAATGAGGAAGATTTGGGGGCTTTATGTGTCTGGCAGAGCTGGTTGCCACATGGCAAGTGCAAACTCTATTGGGAATGTGAGGTTGCAGCTGTGCTTGTCAGTGTGGGCATATATTCTATGCAGTGCTGACAACACGTTTTTAAAGAAGAAGAAAAAAAAAAAAGAAGAATCTTCTAATTAATAGCAGGGTGCTTTGAAATGAGATACCTGATTCTAGCTCTTCTTTTTACATTCAAAACAAACAAACAAAAAAAAAAGCCTTTAGGAAAAATGTGATAAACAGCACTGCCCCAGGGGAAACATTCTATTTGGAGCTGAAAATCTGTTTGCACCCATTCTAGTTTTTGTGAGGAAAAAGTCCTTTCAATAAATACAAGAACATGAATTTAACCTTGAAATATTAAAATATACATTACCAGAAAATTTACATTCACCAACGCAACAATGAAACAGCTAAGACTGTGATAAAACAAGTGCTTACCAACTGATGTTACTTAGTATTTGACAGCCATTATCAAAAATATCAGAAATGAAAAATGATAGTATTAATCATTTTCTGTCTAACTAGGAAGGTCACTCTTCAGTAACACTGAGCTATTAAGGTAAACCTGAGCTTTGACTGCTTATTAAAATTCTTAGTTCTTCCTCAGGCTTGCATATCACACACAGCAAACACACAACAGCACCTGTGATACTGTTCCTGCCTATATTACGATAAGTATATTACTCCTATATTACGATAAGTGAAGCCTGTGTATTTTATGACCTTGCCAAATCAGAAGCAGTGCAGGTTTTACACACAGGGTAGGAGAACCAAATTCTTTTGTTTTCTGTGGGGCAATGCTGCAAATCCTCACGGCTATCATTTTTATTATGCTAGTCCCTGTACTCAGAAGCAGAGGTCTTCCATAGGCTCAAAAGCATATGTTAGTTATATATAATATAAAGCAGCAGGAAGGACTTTTCTACAGTCAAATGAAAGTTTCTGTAACTAAGCCAACGATGGGTCAACAGATAGATAATGCAGCCCATGCCTGGTAAGTGGGATCACTCTGTGTTTGCAGCTGGAATTAAGGATGGCATCTGACAGGTGCCGAACCACACTGGGGAGGTTCCTATACTTACTCCTCATCATCAAGAACAGGAAAAGCTAAGTGGGAGAAGTACAGGACACCAGACCGCCTATAAAAGCTCAAACTTAAACAGAAGTGTATATGCTTTGCTGCGCAAGGGCCACAAATAATTAGGTTGTCCATGTATAAATAGAAACAATTTATAACAGAAAAAAAGAAACTTGTAAGTTTAAAATTATCCTGATGAGTTAGGAATTTTTAGGTGTTTCAATTTTTCACCCACTTGCTGCTAAATGTGCTCATATATAAAGCCTAATTCAAAACAGCTGTGTGAAATTTTTTCAAAGGAGTATTTACATTTAAAGAAATTAAACCAATGCTACAGCTAACAAATATTACCAAAAAGTAGCATGGTGCAGCTGTGTGTAGCTAACGGAAAAGTTAATTCTTTACAATATGAAGCATACAATTGCTATAAGAATAGATAAAATACACATTTTTAAATGTGAGTTGTGACAATTCCACTAACATTCATTTGAAGTCAGGATAATTCCACTAACTTCTTTAGGCACAGAACAGGAAATAAAAGTCTAAAATTTTTCCTAGCAAGAGATACAAAAGCACTAAAAGTCTCATGTTTTTCAAAAGAAAGTTATGCAAATTCATCCTGCATCTGGGATACAGGTGACTCTACTGGAACCAAGTCTGTCTTTTGCCCATAAAGTCAAAGTTCACATCACTCACAAGGTCTGAAAGATTCATTTACAAAAAGCCTGTGTGATCAAATTTCAAGGTCAACGCCTTGCACACAAAGCCCAGTGCACCCCAGTTGCTTGGAACTCTCTTTCCTGCACACTGGAATTTTTTTTGCCCAGTTGCTTTCGTAAAAATAACAACCAAAGTTCACAGCTGTGTTTCTGATGAGAATTAATGATGACATTGTTGGTTTTACAGAATTCTACACTCCTCTCATTTGCGTGGAATCACAGCTGCTGAAGCAGGAGGCAAGGACACAGTCAAGTATATTGTGTGCCTCTTCCAGGCACTTAGCAGAAAGCTGCTTATTCATTTTACCAGTTTAGATAGAAAGTTCCTATCAAAAGGCATCCAGAAAACAACAGATCATACTTTGGCCAATGACAAATATTTAAGTCATAGCTTCTTTAAGCAAGGCCCTTCACCACTAAACTCGATACATTTCTTTCTTTGTGCAGAAAGTGTGAGGTGTAGCAGTGTAGCCTCTACCACATGTAATTAGGCATGTGTATACCAGCTTGACTGGTGCAATATGAGAACTACACATAATTGCTGAAATTAGTGAGTTTTAATCAAGAAAGACACACTGCGGGTAAGTGACACAAGGATATCCCACCCTTTTTAGAGTTGTCAAAAACCCATTATTTCTGAAATTTTAGTAAAAAATTACTGAGGATCTCAGGACACAAGCAGCTTGTTCTTGCTTGTTTTCAAGCACCACTTGATGTGAGCATTCTTTTAATGCACTTATGCGTTGGATGCAATCTATGATTTATTTTATCTCTTAGGGGAAGGGTTCTCATGGGTCTTTCACTTCTGTCTTCCCATGGGTCTAGTTTATATTGCTTAGCAGTAGCAATATGCTATTAGACCCCAAACTATTAAAAGAAAGATAGAGGATGAAGGGAATAAGAGAGGAAGGATAGAACCAATGCATCTTGGTATTTCCCCAAGTCATTCCTGGGCAGGCAGACCGAGGGACTTCACTCTTCCTGCTCGAAGGTGGATGTTCTAGGAACTAGGCCATCATGTTTTGCACCTTTCCGGGCTTGCTTGGTTTGGCTCCAAAAACTTCACCTTCCATACATCCTAGAGACCAGTTTCAACAACAGCCAAGGACAGCACTGCACTGAATCTGTTCTGTAGCCTACTGTGGGTGGATGACACTCCCCCTGAGAGACGACAGATGTTGTTCACTAAGGTGGTATAGATTTAAATGTACTTCTCCCACTGCTAGGCAAATGTTTGAGCCATAAGTTATATGGAGTGAGACCTTATTTGTTTAAAACCGAAATGTTTTAACTGTGCCTAGCTTCAGAGTTTCTTCCAAGAGAGGTTGAGAATCCAGCCCCCGCCCCCTTTTGTTTTTTTCTCTCTCTTATCAGTTAGCCCCAGGCCATTCCCAGCTCAGTAAACTGGCTGCTCTGAATATTATTTTAAGCCACCTAATCCTCGCCTTGAACCATAGAAATAGTCCAAAATTAAAACACATTTACTGGATCCAGCCTTAATTAATTTTCTGAGGTTGGAGGACACAGCCACTTTACCTACCTTTCTCCCATGATAGTCCTAGGGTTTATTTGGTAGATATTCTTAATGTGAAAAAATCACTAATGACAAGGAAGCAGTGATTTAATTCCACATACAGAAGAGGAAGAGGGGAGTTAGTTTATGAGGATACATGTATACATACACCACATGCCTAATTCTAGTCATTTAATTGCATAGTCACAAAACTAATCAGGATGAGAACAAGACAAAAAAATTAAGAACAAATCAGAAAGTGAAGTGGATGTGTACAATGCAAATTCCTATTCTGCAGCACTAGGTAATCAATTACATAGTCAATTATATAATAAAAGTATCCCCAACCACTGACTCTCAGATATGAAGAGAAAATCTGGATGACAGCGTCTCCTAAAACCATAAAATAGACTCATGTGTTGATGCAAATGAACCATACGGAAAAATCCCTCTTTTAAAAATATCCAGGAATAACCACCAGACTGATCAAAGAATTTTTAACATTTACATAATGAGGACCGTAAGATTTATTTTTCTCATTGCTCAGAAAATAATTCATGCTGAAAGCTTTAAGAAATTACTCACCTAAAAAAAAAAAAAAAAAGTCATGGACATTGGCTGGGACATTGATACAACACATACAATGACTTCAGAATAGCAGCACAGCTTCTCATCCCCAGGAAGCCTTTGACATGAGCAGTTACCGGTTGAGCAGCTGAACCTCGGGATGTTGGACAGCCATTAGGGTTGATTTCTTCACTAAACACCTGAACATACACGGACACTCTATAAGTTCATACTCTAAGAGGAAGATAAAGAAAACCCTACCGCGCTCCAGGAGCTTACTGCAGGTTATAGCTCACCGTGCCTGTGTGCGGTTGGAGCACTGTTTCAAAGGCACTGCCAGATTTTGGGAGAGTCTCATCAACTAATCTAGTCAGGGAACTAATGATCCAGCTTATTCAGCCTCTTGTCTTCATGTAGAAGTGAACCTGCTCCTAAATTATAAAAGTATTTGTGCCCATTTTGATGTTCTACAAATTAGTTTAACCTGCTGAACTTCATTTACTGCTAAGCATTCTATATACAGTTTCTATTATGTATGTATGAAATAAAGACCAAATACAGTGTACTGATAAGGGGTAAAGCATGTTGATACTCTAATTTCTGGCTTCTTCACTGAAGTTTTTCTGTTCAGCAGTTTACTGTACTTGAGTTTATCTCAAAAATACAGCTGCTACTACTTGTGGGACAGAATGAGGGAGACAGAGTTTGACTAGACAGCTTGAGGGGAAAAAAGGCTTCTGCAAATCATTTTGCAGTGCTGCATTTTTGTTCATAAAGTGCTTGAAAAATCAAGGTCAAAGCATAATTTTTCAGAGTTTGAGAAAGGCAAACAGAAAAAAATCAAAATTGAAGAGAATATTGTATTATATACTACTTCTGAAAGGAGAAATTAGAAACAACGGGACTTGGCAATTGATTAAATGATACATTATTCAAACAATAAAACAATGCTTTAACTCAAAACAATATAATAATGAGATCGTTATAAAATAATGGAAAGATGAATAAATGTTGAGGAATTGCGCTCAGAGGAGATGACGTACTTCATAAAAATGAAGGGATGCTTAATTCAGGCTGCTGGATTATTACTGCCCTAATAAAATCTTTCCTATAATTCAGGAACATACTCATATACTCATTTTCTCATCATTTGCCTCGCACAAAGACAGTGAGCACAGGCACACTGGGTACTGCCTATTCATCAGCACACATCTTCTAATCTCTGCACATGCACTGATGCAGACATCTGATTTGTAGTGCAGCTCACTGAACCCCTTATTGTTATTTAATCCTGACTGCTATATATCGTACAAGTGCCAAATTCTCCACACAGGCCTACTGCACAGTACATGCCTCACACTGGAAAAGTCCAAAACTATAATGAAAATGTCAGCATTATTAAACATACTAAAACCATTCCTAAAGATGAGTGCCAAAGCTAGCTTTCTGAATGTAATTAGTTTGCACATTTTACAATACTATCTAAACACAATGTTGTAGCTTGAACATATGAACAATCTGGATGATGGAAAATACCATGGGATAATACTTTAGTGTATTAATGTGCCTCTTGCACTTACACATTTTGCTGGTGTGTATATATACATATATATATATATATATATATATATAGCAAAGAGTTTGAGTAAAACCATAAACAATGTCCAGATGTGAGATCTAGGCTGAGCCTTTTAAAAGCATCCAGAAACTCATAGTTTAAGGGAGATAGAGGGCAAAAGGTTTTACAATGCTTCTTTGCCTTTATAATTTTGGCTTGTTCAACAGGTTGTTCAGCTGTAAGATCCTTCAGAACCACTACAGTGGTCTGCCTCAGTTTGATCCTCATCTATCACCCCTTCTGCTCCTCCACTCCTCTGACAACCCCCTACATCTAAGCATAAAAGGAACTCTAATAAAGCAGCATTAAATCTACTTATTTACATCTCACGGCTCGAAGGAAAAACTATTCCATAAAATGCAGGACCTTTAGGTTTCCTATATAGTATGGCATTTTACTAAGGTATTTTTACAATATTCACTATCATTTTAAGTTGGTAAAAATATTTCTTTGGCAAGCCTTCATTTGCATCTTTCCCTCAGCTGAAAGAAAATCCTACAAAACATGCCATACAATTGCATGAGTTTTGCCATGACACATTGTCACACATGAATGCCTCGTACCCAACCCGTAGATCGGATCTGTGACAAAGGAGCTCAACCATCTCACGTGATCAGCTCTTGCTACCTGCTTTCCCAGAGTTCGTTCCTACTCTATTGGGCTGCAAAACCAAAAATGCTGATTTTACACATACATACCCAGTCATGTCACTGTCAGTCCGTCTATTTTACACTGCAAGCGCAAAACTCTCATGTTGATTCTGCATACCAGTCTCATTCTTTGCCCTGTCCTTCTCAAAAAGGCCATAGTTCTTTATATTTACATTCCATTTATTTGAATTCTCACCAATTCACCATGGCAATTGTACCACAGTCTTATTCAAGTATTAACACTTCCACGCAATATGATTTATTCAGCATAATTTCCACAGTTGTACACTGCTACTTAACACCAACGTATTTGTTCCTCCTGAAAACTCACCCCTCAACAGTAATGAATTTGAATAAACCCGTCCACTCTACTTTCTGAACCAATTCCTAAGTTGCCATTTCTGCTTTCCTCAAGCCTCAAGCATCCATTATCCTCCTCACTCCTTTACAAGCAGACTGTGAATCACAAATTCAGAATATTCTTGACAACAGCTAACTTGGATGGATTAGTACAGAGTAGGAATCATTAGTGCTAATGACTCTCCCCAACCATCACTCTCACCACGTGAGCAATACCTCACATTAGGAATTCCAAGGGGGGGGGGAAAAAAAAAAAAAAAAAAGTTTAATTGCATGACAAGCCCTTTAGCCTGAAAAGTCAGGCCACTGATCACCACATCAGCCACTACCACTTTCGGCTCCCTCAGGAATGCAGATCCGAGACCCCACAGTGTTTGGTGGGGTGTGACTTTTCCTTCTCAAACACTGGACAGCAGAGGTGCCTGGACAGCGGAGGTGCTTGTGACCTCGGCAGGCAGTTAATCAGGAAGGGAATACAACTGGCCTTCTGATGAGTTCAGAATGGCAGGGGCCACCTGCTCCTGCTCCTACCGCAGAGCTTTTTAAGCAGCTGGAACTTTTGCTCTTTGAATGTATCCTGCCAATGAATATACTCATGGATGTATTGTAACCTCTCATAACTCTTTCAATTAATAAAATTTCTGGAATGTGGGACTACTATTACACAGCATTAATATTTTAACCAATGTACCATTTTGTCACGTTCAAGAAGTTCAAGATATGAAAAGAACATGCCCTACCTTGACATTGTATGTCCTGATACTCCCATCATTTATTAGTAATAGGAGAGCTGATTAAATGGTTGGAAATCCTGAATGGTTGAATTGATAGCAAACTACACTGAAAGTTTTCTCCTAAAGGAATGGTATAACAGAATAGGCAACATGCAAACTGCATGAGTTTGCACTTATGTAACATCACTTGACATAAATGCAGCAGAAAAGAAACACATTTTTTTCCATGATATAAATACACCTTTGAGAAACTGTTTTGAGACTTAATATTTTTGAAAAGATAGAAAATTTGAACATGCTAAACAAGAACTGTACCTTGAATTTTTTTTTTTTTTTTTTTTTTTTTAAATCAGTAACGGATCTATGTCCTAAAGACGTATACAGAGGCTCTGTACTATGACCAGCTTTATTTGGAAAAAAGTTATAAAATCAATGTGTTAATTGTGCTAGACAAGTCCCTTGGCACTTAAGTACAGAGGTTTTAGTTTTACCACCTTAACCAAATTCCAGTTTGAACAATAATCTTTCTACTTAAATTCTTTCCATAGTTTCCACAGGAAAAGATATTTGCCCTCATTTCCTGTACCAAAGCTGTTGCTGTGCTGTGCTTTAACTCTAACATCTGTGGAGGGTT
>VZSV01000001.1:16199447-16211994 GCA_013398735.1 Nothocercus julius | reverse complement strand
AAACGTGGTAGGGACAGAAAAAAATATTTAAAAGTGCCAAGCATTACTCTGAAACAAAAGGGAGGACAGTGAGGCTTAGAAGAATTATTTTAAATGGTAAGAGGAGAAGCCTTTATATATCAACAAATATTGATAAACACATGAATTCACTAATGGAACTAAAGTCATTGTTATCTAACTTTCATTTCTAGAAGTGTTTTCACCTATTATGTCCTGCATTGACAGTCACTTTTCACTTACTGCAACTACCAAGTTTGAGTCAAGGTCAGATCAGGTAGGAGCTGATTACAACGAGAGCATACCAATACTTTCAAATACGTGAATAGTCTTTTACTGTTATAAAGAACATCTGCACAGCCTTGCAACATTCCTCAGCAGCTACTTATTGAGAGATAAATGGGCAGGCATTCGGATAAAGCCTTTTCTTTGCAAAGCACAAAGTACCATGTTAAAACTGACATCTCATAAGAACATCTCAATTTCAGCTGTAGCAATTTAGAATAGGAAGTATTATTTCTGAGAGAAAGGTAACATCTGCATGTGAATTACTGCCAACTACCAACAAACATATTGAAATGCATCAATAAGTTTCATTGCACGCAAACCTGCCCCACAAATGAAAGAAATTTGCCCAAAGTTGAATTTATCTGATGGTCTTTGAGGTAAAAAACTCTACCAGTTGAGTGAATCTACTAGCTGTGTAAATGCGCATTGACGCTGCCTCCGATTTGCTATCATCTACAGATTTGCAGAGAGCACCTTGCAGTACTAAACTAGAAAATTAGTATGCACAAAACTTGGTTAACCTATATAACTAATACTACTTCCAGCTTCACAGTTTCAGTTGGACTAAATAAAACTTACACAACAGTTTCCTAGACTCTAAAGAAAATGTCCATATCCCCTCCCACCTCCAATTAGTAGCTAAAGAAAATTCCACGTT
This sequence comes from Nothocercus julius, assembly GCA_013398735.1. Lineage (NCBI taxonomy): Eukaryota > Metazoa > Chordata > Aves > Tinamiformes > Tinamidae > Nothocercus > Nothocercus julius. The sequence continues at coordinate 16,211,051 of VZSV01000001.1, read as the reverse complement.
CTCTTCTAAAATGATGGAATCTTATTCACTAACAAAGCTTTATACCCAGATTAAACCAATTCTGAATATTATAACAAAAGGACCTGAAGCTACATTCCTCATGAGACTAGCTGGATTTCTGCCATTCATGCTTGCTATACAGCACAATGCCATTAATTGATGTCACAGTAGAGGAATTTTCCTCCCCTGGAGTCACGGATTCTAGAGATGCGAGGGTTCGGGACAATACCAGAGTCAACACCCATTTACAAATTCATGTGGTAAAGACTGAAGAGAGAAAAAGAAAAAAAAGCAATATTAATAACCACAGTATTATTCCAAAAAAAAAAAAAAAAAAAAAAAAAAAAAAAAAAAAAAAAGACATCTCTTTAGTTCCCATTCACACTATTTCCCTACAATATGAAGCAAAGGAAGCAACAGTGGACCACGCCAACCTCTTTGAGGGGAACTTGGGCAGAAATAACCATGTGTGATGCATTGAAAGCAACACAAGAAAGTCCAGGAGTTGAAGCATTAAAAACAGTTTGAATTTAGATAATAAAGAAACAGGCAAAGATACCCCAAGAATAACTTCAGAAATATTTTCAATGTTCCTTAAAGCATTTGTTAGTGATCCACCGCGCTCTACTTAATTCTTATTTCAGTGTGAAGAAAAGCATCTCACACTGGCAGGGCGTGTGGATCAGGATCCGTCTCAGCAGTGTCCATGCACATTGTTCAGCCCTGCCCCTGGCTCTGAAGCTCCTCTCTCCAGTGGCAACCAACAGCTTCTCCAGTTGAAAAGCTTGACAGTCTACAAGGGGAATAAATATATACAGCCCCAGAGGAGCCTTAACCAAACAGAAGCTTGGGCTCAGCTTGGAAAACATGGAAACATGGCAAGAGGCATGCTTGGACTGAGTGAGGGTTTTAAATTTCATGAAATGCTGAGAGAGTATCCTGCTATTCTCAGAAATCTAGTACAAAATTGATCATCTAAATCAGCGCCATTACATAGCACAACCGGACTTTGGTAGATATGATTATCTATTATACTTTGTTAAATGATTCCATAATCATAACTTTTTAAATATATCACCAATTTCAAGACTTCTGTTAATTCCTCTCACATTTGTATCACAAATATATTGTTACTTACAAATGCAAACAAAGAACTCCATTGTCAAAAACAGTTAAGAAAATCATCCAGTCAATAAGGAATTTCAAGAGAGCAGTATTTATAAAAATCATTGCACACAGGAACTGTTTTCATAAAACAGATTCTGAACTTTTGCTCCTGTAGCTTTGAAATTGAATTCTGAGACTGCTTGATTTTGGGGGACTTGGAAAAGATTCTGAGTATAGGCTGTCAGGTACCATCCACACCAAAATTATGACTTTGAAAGAGCCTCTTTACTAGCACAGTCTAACCAGGACAAGAAATAATATAACAAACAGTGATTGATCTGCCTGCCCTTTTTCTCTGGCTGGTGCTGCACAGCTTTTAACATGATAAGGTTATATTTAATAATCAGTCAGAAGTATGTGGCACAGCTTTTGTGTTTGGAAGTCATCCAAGAAATGTCAGAGAGACATTTCTTACCTAGAACAATTTCTAAAATATTCAGTAAAAGTATGCCTTCAGCCACAGAGAACTATTTGAGGAAAAAATGTGATTTTTTTGTATAGAGATGACTATATGCTCTCAGAATATCTCATTCTCTACTTAAGCGCACCTGCACAGTACTCCTCCTCTGCATTTAACCACATGAATTTATTTGGCATGATTTACTAACATGGCAATGTTCTTATGGTTTAAACACAGAAATAAAACTCCTTGAAATAGTCTAAAATTCATCAAACATACATATAAATACACACTCCCTCGCTCAAGTTTTCAAAATGAGAAAATGCAGTCAACAAATTCATATTCAAAAATCTGTGTGACTTTTAAAGCACGAGAATGTAATAACTACAGTTTTCACCACTGTTGGAAATTCTTCTAGCGTATTATTTCCATCATCTTTACCTTGCTACCATATCTTTCCTCAGAAAGACAACTGAAAACTATGAAACACCACCAACGAAATCCTGTTAGTGAAAAAGATGTTGGAAGGTTTTTTGGCCTAAAAATGCCCATAAGCTGCTCTCTCCTTAAGACAGTATATCCAGCTCATAAAAAGAGATTAGAAACATTGCTTATTTATATTACAATTATATGATGGAAAGGAATCTACCCTTGTGGTTTTCAGAAGTGACTATTTAAGTCATAAGAATAATTTATTTAAATTTCTTAAGAACATACTGAATCTACATCTTTCAACAAGCTCCTGAGCATCTCCATTGACGTCAACAGAAACAAAAGGCATTCAGCAACGTGCTACCATTTTATTCGCTCTGAGTGCCTAAACTTGCTAAACTTATGAGAAGTACATACACTAACAATGAATGCTTGTAAAATGTAACACTGTAAAACACACAAGAATGTGCTAATACGAACAATTAAAAAATTTAGATTTATGACTTGTACTTCCTTTTGAAAATGTACTTCCCCAAAGGACTATTTCAGTGCTTGATTATATCTGTAGCCAGAGACAATCCCCATATCTACTTAATTTATGAAAGATTATTATATCTTTGCAGCAAATCCCCTTCAAAATATTTTAGGTCTGCTGTTTAAAAAAAAGAAAAAAAAAAAAGAGAGCGCGCACGCATGCACTGCCTTGCTATTACTCAGCAGGGTACAGATTCCTTTTTCTAAATGGAATTCCAGACATTCCATCTGTTTCCCATAAAGGCCAAAGATTGTTGGTTTTCAAGCAGAACACCAACAGTAAATCTGAACAGTGAAAGAAGAAACCACATCCAGCCAAACAACACACCTACTGCAAAAAAACAAACAAACAAGACACATAACTCTTATCATTCATACAAAATACATGCACAAGTCATTGCTTGAGCTTTGTAAGAAAAAAAAAAAAAAATCTGTTACAAGCTATCAGACAGACTGACATTTCTTCACTAGCAATTAGATAAGACAAACTTTTCAAAGTCAGATTTACAAGGTGATTGAATTCAACAGACAGATGACTGGAAATGGAAACAAAGGAGGGAATACCTATCCTCGATTCTGCTTTTACCATCTCCAAGACAGCCTTCTCAAGGAGCTAACCCTCGCTTGTAACAGGGCGTCTGGTTGTCCACAATCTTTTTCACATGATAGAATTATGCATCTAATTTATTATGCATACAGAACGTGCATTTTCCTATTGTGAAAGCACAGTATCGTGGCCATTTGCTTAAGTGTGGTAACTGCGTTTGCAAGCAGCAATTCACACGCAAAATTACTCTCGTTGTGCACGCTGTGTGTGTGCTATGCATTTTACTGATATGGTAATATTTTTAAAAATTAGTTGTTACCTGACTAGCCAGGACATTTTCAACATGAATACAGATGAAAATACACCTCTATGTGCCCAAAGCCAATCTAACAATTTTTAAAAAAAATCCCATGCAACTCAGAAACTTCACAGATTGGTAACAATATTTCCATCAGAAATTTGTTGTAACAAGTTCAAGGTCAGAAATAAGTCAGTCATGGAAAAAATGCGCAAGAAGGTATATCACTAGCTACATACAAATATAACCAGAAAAATTGTATTTCCATTTTTCTCTTAAAATACATGTTTTTGCTATCTTCAGAAAGTTACAAAATGGTCTACTCCTTTTGTGTAAACATGAATTATTAAATTCCTTCTAAAAATATTTCTCCTAGGCATAATTCATTACATTCTCAGTTACTCTCATAATTTATAGTCATGCAAATTACAGGCCCAACCCCCAAACACACAAGACAAATTTTAATCATAAAAACCTCTTGGAATTCCTATTACAAGCATGGGCCTGCAGGATCAGGATCTATAATCTGAATGTGAATAGTGAGAAGAGAATGAAAAAGCCTTAAAATACGAAATCAGTAAAGCTTTCTTTCTTTGTGCGCTTAAACAATCTTAAAAATGTGCACATAATTGCGACAAAGAATCCCCCTGGCTTTACTAAGCCTGCACTTCTGTACTGCATGGTAAATGCAAGTAGAAACACCTATAAAATCTCTACTACAGAAGCAACAAAATATATAAATACTGACTTTTTAAACTGAGCTACTAGATGTGGTCTGGAAAACAACTGAAAATAAAAGCAAGAGAAAATATCTTTCTAGAAGTATTATATACCTTGTGAAAGACATAAAACTTAACGTGTCTCTGAAGTAAAACACTCGGAAATCCTTTATGAGCTTACAATGCCATGAGCTGAAGTTTACTCTACAGTCCCCTAAAAAAGCCCCACCTGCAGCAGGGCTCCCCGTTCCTACCAAAGCCTGAGTGGTGCACACACGGCTCGCACAACTGCAGACCCTCAAAAGGATGCTGGAAGCTAGACCTGGACTACTGATATTGCAGACATTCCTAGTAAAACTAGCATCCTGCTTTCCTGCTACAAAGTTTTAAGAAAGTCTAAAAAGCAGATGGAAGCTATCCCCGCCCCCCGCTCCCCCTCAAAAAAAAAAAAAAAAAAAAAAAAAAAAAAAAAAGATATTTTCAAGATGATCAAGAGATCAGCTCTCTAGGAGATAAACAGGTAAAGTCAGTCCACAGACTTTTTAATGTTACTAAATTGCTCTAATGAGCATAGATTAAGTCTAGCGAAAGCTCAGAACCTTAAACAGCCTCAGACTTTAGCACGTCCATTAAAAAAATATATATACACACACACATTTTTGTATACTTTACAGTAACCTGATGTCCAAGCGAAACATGAGCATTCATGGAAAGCAATTAATATGAGCATAGCCCTGCTCATACATTCAAGATAAACTCCATTTTAGCCATTTTTGGATGAACTCCAAATGGAGTTACCCAGACAATGCCATTTACTTACACCGATCATCTCCTTATGTAACACATATGTAAGATTTTCTCCAGTGATTTTCTCTAGTGATTACAGTGCTTACATGCATCTTATCCAAAACATAGATAATCTTTTAAAAGAATATTAAGTGATAGATTATTCAGGGGAAAAAAAAAAAAAAAATCTTATACACGTATGGAAAAAGTTATTAAATGGATTATGCATGATCTTATGCAAGGAATTTCTCTTTCTCTGATTTTTACAGAATCACAGCACAGTTGAGGTTGGAAGGGACCTCTGGACATCAACTAGCCCAAAGCTTGTACCAGGATACTCATGCAGAGCAGGTCGACCAGGGCCATGTGCAGGCTGCTTCCAAGCGCCTCCAAGAATGGAGGCTCCATAGCCTCTCTGGGCAGCTGCGACAGTGCGCAGTCACCCCTGCACTAAAGGGCACTCAGCAACAGCTGCCCAACCTTCCGCATCCGCAGCCAAAACCACCACACAACAGTAACAGCGTAAGATTGTGCACGGAGATTCTGTGAAGGAAGGGGCAGTGCAAAACAGTTTGGGCAGCTGAGACTTAGCTTCATGATTAAAAGAAATATAAAATGCTGAGAACCTCTGTTTGCAAAATTATGTTTTAGATACAAAAAGTAGGCTAGTTTATTCTTGTTTTAATTCTTGTTTAATTATTTGCAGACTGCATTTTTTCGTGTCAATGTAACACTAATTCGCCAAGCTGAAATATGCATGCTAATTACACTAGACAGTTATGCAGTCAAAGAACATTGCTACAGCTTTAGCCTACATTAATTTTCAAGTGTAATTTTGAGAGTTTTTTTATTTATTTTTGTAACAGATAATCAAGAATTGAACATTTTGTTTCAAAGGACCAACTACCACCTACAATTTTCTGCTGCGGCTGACAGTAAGTTGTATGGATGAAACAAAGTCTTCAGAGGGAATATTAATTCCACGAAGTTATGCTAATGATTAACTATACTTGAAGTTCTGAGGTGGTCTCTACAGGCAGTATTTGGCTAGTTTGACTGGACCTACTTGTTGAAGTCACTGCATTCCAAGCTTAGCTTGCTATACGGGAATGGACAGAAGGCTTCCGTTTTGCTGCCCCCCCCCCCCCCCTTTTTTTTTTTAAAAAAAAAAAAAAAAAAAAATCTTGCACCAGATGAAACAAACAGCTTTCAGGTAGTGCTTGGATAGGTCCTACAACAGTAACTTAAAGCACAGGGTTCGATAGCATTGCTTGAATTAATTTCAAGGAAGAGACTATTCTCTAAATATGGGATGATTATTCTCCAAATATGAGATGAATCAGTAAGTGTCACAGAAGAAAGATTAAATTATGAAATTGTTCTAAAAGAGCAGTCTGGAAAATAATAAGTTGTATATATTTTAAAAACAAGTATTGAATAAATTTATGAATTTAATGACCTTATCCTCCCCCCCAGGAAATGCTGAAATATGAAAAAGTTGATTTCCAAAGCAGAGGAAAGAAACACATGTCTTTTGACTCAGCAGGCAATGAATACAACATACATATGTGAAAAATCTGTTCTAGACAATCTAGAAGGGAAGAGAATGATTATACAAGACATTACTTTATAGTTTCCAGGTGTATGTATTTAAACACTCTTTGCACTGCTACTACCCTGTTTCAGCATACTATCACAAAACAGAATAACTTCATTATTTTTGCTTTCCCCTTCTCTATAAACTGTGTGTATATATATTATTAAATATAAATACATCTTACATAAAGATATTCTATATTAGGTATATTAAGAATTTCAGAAAAAAGTCCTGATGATAGATACATGAAACAAAATGTCCCAACATAAAATCCAGTTTTCCATAAAGAGGAATATTTCAGACTACATTCAGAAATCTTTATGAAATAACATTTTCTCTTTTGATATCTGCTTTAAATGAAATTGAGGTAGCAAAAAGAATTAATAAGGCCTAATGCATTACCTCATCAAGCTAGAACATTTAATACTGCCACTACATGCAATATGCACAATTTGCTAATCTCCAACTTGATAATAAAATGTTTTTACCTGCTTCTTCCCCCTTAAAACTTTCACTAGGGGTTGTTAACTAGGGGTTAAAAAGCACAAAAATCATCCTATCTCTACTTGGTATCAATTGTTTTCCTTTATCTACATCACAGATTTGGGTTACAAATGTGACCAAATAGGTCACATAGGTGCAGTGTGTTGCTTTTTCAAAAAATAACAAAAAACAACAACTTTTTTTTGTTTAGTGGAGAATATAAGATGCATAGCACACAACTAGACAGTTCTCTCTAGCTTTCAGCAGTTCTCTCCAGCTTTCACAAAAAAGGTTTCTAAAAAAGTAAGTTCATTTTATTTCTACAGGAGATTCTGGTATCCTGTATCAAGACTGTATATCAACACTATTTAATTTAACTTAACTTTGTTGTTTATACAGCCAAATCGCACATCACCTGGCAGCTCATACCTTCAAGGAAGTTGCTGCTATGAAAAGTGGAGTTGGGGAGATATTTGGAAACGGAGCTGATTAAGAACAACCTGAATTAGAAAGTGTTTGATGCAGGCTGTGTTCTAGAAACAAGATCAGGGAAAAAAAAACTATAAATCAAGATTAAAATTGTACATTAAGCTTGGCTGTCCTCACAATGAAATTTGTTTCCTGCTACTTACATATATAAAAGTAACCAATATTATTCCAAGTCCAAAACGGCACAGAACCATGTAATAGCCTCCTATATCCAAAAGGAGACACCGAGAGCTAGCACTTGCCCTGCTTAATTTGCTTAGTCAACTTGTCCTGTGTTAGATATGAAGAGAAACAATATAACTGGTGACTACAGACAGCCTGAGAGTAAAGAAAAATGAAGCCAAATCTGTCAAGAGCCCTTTCCACATCATCCAGGCACGAGACTTATTGTAAAAGTTGTACCACAGTCCCAGACACCTCTACCAAATACTTAATGCCATGATGTCACATATAACATTTTACACTAATATGGAGACAGGAGGAGATACCTATAGACACCCTAGTGTTAGTAAACCTGGGGGAACAGAGCTATCGTTAGAAAATTGCTTCTTGGCGCTTGAACATCCATTCAAAGCATTAAAAATCAAGATATTCCACATAAAATTTAGCTGGCAAAAATAACACTGTGCTCTCACATAATTCCACCTCCTCCTGTGCTGAAGCTTTGGTCTTCTGCAGCACTTTTTTTTTAATGTTTTAACATTAATGGAAATAAAAAACAAAAAAAACAAGACGCTTAAGAAAACCTTTCCCAAATCCAGATAATTATTGATTCAACAGAAAGCCAAGTAAACATCGCTCTTAATGTTCTGTCACCCATTTTAGCAGAAATGAGCAGCAGGGGGATAGTGGGTGAAAGAGAGGGGTATGAAGAAAATCATGACTAAATAGGTTTTTCTTTCTATAGCAGTGTTCCATATGGAACTTCTCCTTATGAGACCAGACAATTTAAAATTATTTATTGCCTGATCATTGCCTTAGAAAATCTGATAATCTCACCATTTGATGTACATTGGTAAAGGAACAACAAGTAAAGACTAGTGAATCAATAACCTTTAGAAGTGAAACATGGAGGTGGAATGTTGTTTTTCAGTCTGTCTAATGTTTCCCAATACTCAGACATTTCCTCATGAAATGCTAGTTCACATGGAGGGGAGGGATGGATGTTGTTTCTTTTTCTTTTTAAGCCAGGAGATTACAGGGAGGTCAACTGTGAAGACGCAAGTTCGATTTAGCCTAATCACTTTCTACCTGGCAAAAATCCCAATAACAAGCAGTGTAAGGTAATTAGTAGCTTGGAGCTGTTTCCTTGTAAGCGATTGCATGTTTAAGCAGGTTCAGCTACACATCAAACCGTGACACGTCTCTGATGGTTAACCGAGGTCTTCCGCTCCCACGTTCTCAGCCGCAAATCATTGGTTTTATCTAGTCTTGCGTTCTCAGACCACTTCTGCCGAACACTGAGAATACGTTTGAGAAGCTCCTACCAAACCTGCTGGCTGCTAAACTGAGCAAGTACTGACAGGCTGCAGCATCAAACCTGCACAGTGACTTCACCTTATGTTCTTACATGCTGCTGCCCACGCAGGTGTCTCTGACCTTGTCCGTGCGACTTCTCTGATGGTTCTGGGGGATTAGGGAAGCCTTAAATCGATTTCATCTTTCAAAAATGCCAGTTCAGGACAGCTGAATGAAAGTAATAATATATATAGCAGGTGTATATAGAGAAAAGAATAATTGAAAAGGTTTATTTAATTTTTTCTTCTCACAGAAGACATGAAAATGAAGCAGGAGAAAGAAAGAGAAACGATCAAATCCTCTAAAATTGAAGACATCATCTAAAGTCATCTACATCTATCTGGTATATTGCTGATATCTGTTTGGTTATCTATGTTAAAGCACATTCAAGACGCTCACATAAAAATTAGCACACTATTTAATAGTTAACCTAAATACTATCTAGCTTTCATGTAGTACCTTTGTTCCTAAAGGACATGGAGGTGCGGCATGAAACATATATAAACTGTTGGTTAGCGAGAAAAACAGGTCAAACATTTAGCACTGCATATCACAACAAACAAAAAGCAGAAAACTAGCAGAAAAAGAAATACCTGAAACAAAGAGGTAGGCACGATACGGTTATGTGAGTTGGAACCAGATTCTGACATTGATGTATGTTTCTGTATAGTCAAACAGAATTTTGATATTTAAAGATTTAAACAAACTATGATTTCAATCTGTTTCACTGTTTACATTCCCAAGAACGTTAAATCCACTCCCTCTTTCTAAGGGGGAGGGAAGGGGGGGGGGGCAGTTTTATTCCAAAAGCACCTCGATACTAACTTAGTCCATAGAGATGAAAATGAGCACAAAAACTAAAGTTTCTTCCTTTATGTTCTTCATCTTCAGCAGATTGGAACAGTTACCTCTTAAGGAGCATTAGAGATTCTAAAACAGGTTTGCAGCTTCATATCTTATCTATAAAGAAAACAATCTGAAAAAAGCAAAAGGTGAATAACTGTAGCTTAAAACTGATGACATTCATGTTTGCTCTAGTTCTTTCCATGACATCAGTTTTAAAAGGAGACGAATTTAAACCAAAAGTTTGTAGTTACATCAGCAGTAGCTTTGTCACCAACCCACAGAGACATGGTGGCCAAGTCATTTATAGGGCTGTGCTCACTATACCATTCCTAATATTTCCATTTCTCTAAAATGCTTTGACTTCTGCAATACAATGCCAGTTAAAATTATGATTATGTATCAAAATGTCATGTAACATTTTTATTTTCAAAACATTTAAAAAGCTTTTAAATGCTGCTTTTAAAAACATCAGGTCACTTGCACCTTTATTTTCTTTGCCCTCTCTTTACACATATAGCTATTTATCATATGGAAAGAAATGTCTAGTTAATTGCAATCATCCGAGGAATTATGTTTGGACTCTTGATTTAAAAAAAAAAAAAAAAAAAAAAAAAAAATCACTCAAATGACCAGAATTAACTAAATTAAGAAAATACACATAGCAGAAGAAAATATATCCATCAGCCCTTTCAGCTCACCACTCTAGGCTTTCTATGGTACTTTAATCCCATAAAATCTCAGAGTAAAGCCTGTTACAATATAAAAGTGCAAATCTCCCAATTTAAGGACTAGTTACAACTCATTAAAGCAAGGACACATACAATCTGAAGCACTGGAAGGTATGCTGAAATATAATTAGTGACTATGAATCAAACCTGGATGGATTAAACTAATTCCTGGAATGCTATTAGGGAGAGCACCTTGTGGAGAAAGAATGATCCTTCTGTTTGCACAGCAACTAAATAGCTTCAATTTTCTTTTTGACCGACTTGAATAGAGATAAAGGCCGAGCATTTCAAAATGTGGCCTTCTAAATATAATCAGCCTGAATTATGCCTGTTTCACACTGCAGTACTCGCAACCTGGTTACAGGCAGAAGGGACAAGGCTGCGCTCAGATTGTTTCACTGCTTTATTTCTATGGTAATTACCACACCACAGCCAGAACGGAGAGCATCTGCCAAAAGGGAAGGCCTCACAATAATACAACTGACATGTGCTGTGATATTGTTGAAGTGCTGACTAAGAAACTTCTTTTATCTCCTCTTGAAGCTATAAAATGGTATTCGTGTTATTACTAGCAGGGAATTTTAACAGCCTTGCATTGACAGCAATTATGTAACACATGCACAAAACAATAGAGTTTCACATCACTTAATAAATCCTTGAGCTCTCTTAGTTCCAGATCTCTCGCTGGCTGGATTTTATGGTCTGGTAGCTCTAGCTGACCTTCTGAATACTGGAATATACTAACCACAAAAGCATCAGAAAATTATTAGAAACCACTGGCTTTTAGCCCCATTATATCTATTTAATGAAGGGGCTATGATGCATAATCATGGGTTAATTAAAAGATTGGCTCACTCACTTTTCTCTGTAGCTCAATGCTCTTGTGAACCCCTGGCAATAAAACAAGCAAGGCACACATCACTTCCTACCACGAAGGACACCCTTTAATCAAACAGCTACATTTTAAAAAAAAAAAAAAAAAAAAAAAAAAAAAAAAAGAAATCCTACCTCGTGCAGCTTTTATCTCAGCCTAATTAATCTTTGGTTAATTTTTATGAGA
>VZSV01000001.1:16171449-16192054 GCA_013398735.1 Nothocercus julius | reverse complement strand
ATATATTTATTTATATATATATATATTCTTTTTCCCATTTAGCAAATGCATAATTTTCATTAAGTATATTTCTAAACACAGTAGATAAGCATAAGGAAGAATTTTTTCAATAAAAGAAATCTCTCACATTGGAAGCAAAGTTTCATAACCTTGACAACTAAAACTTGATAAGCAAGTTCTGTTACAGCAGTACAAATGCAGAGTCAGGGAAGGGGAAGGAGGAGCTCCAAAGCTGCCTCCTATTCACCACACTGGAATAAGCTGTTGCTTGCAGCTTGCAGAAGGAAAAGGAGGAATCAGGCCAAGAATGAACATGGGCTCTGTTTACTGGACCCCTGGTGAAAGAGAAAACACCTTCTCTCTAAGTTGAAGTGAGTCAATGCAATGAGTAAGTCAATGTACAACCATCATGAAAGATCTGGATTTTAAAAGCAGTATAACGAATACATCTACAAGACATGCAATTAGTGGCACTAAGAACTCACTAAATGTTGTATTATTTATATTTTGTTTTGGGAGTTGTACGCAAGGACTACAGATTGATACTTTTACAAACTCAGCCTTCAATCAGAAATAGAGCTGAAATTGCAGAAAATATCTCTGGAAAATATTATTACTGCAATACCAGCAAGATTTAAACAAGTGACAGTGAGAGAGGGTACACAACCCTTTGAAGGTGAAGGGTTTTCACCTTCAAATTCTCCACATAGTTCTCCTGAAATAGTTTTATGCAGATCTCTGTGCTGATCCATCAGTTTCAGGCAAACAGACAGGCACCCTCTCCTCCTCTTTTGCAAAGTGAAGATGTTCCCCGTGCGAGTCAGACTTGCACAGAGTGCACTCTGAGCTTTCTGCTCCTCAGCTTCTGGTAAACAGTTTCTATTTCTTCTATACCACTTATGAGCTATGGGAACCACAATGGTGCAATAGTCAGCTATGGTACACCACACAGTTATACAGGAGAACAGTGGCATTTTGCTTTGTTCTGTGTTTCTTTCAGAATTGTTCCTAATAATCTTTTTTGATATTTGACCACCATGAAACTTTATATTTCTGCTTTTACAGAATTAGTTCTTGCAATCTCAGTTCTCACCTCTGAATAGTAACACCAGATGAACAAAGTAATGGCCTTTCCGTGCAATGTACTAATTCTCTAACATTTTTCTCAAGAAATTTGCATTAAATAAAAGTAGGAAGTACTACTGCATAAAAAACATTTTACTGTCAAAGTTTCAAAACACCTTGTTCCAACTCTTATAAAACTGAAGCAGGTACAGGTAATGGGAGTTTATTAGATATTAATAAAGGTCTAAAAAAAATCCTAGCGATGAAGCAAGAAACACAAGTGTTAGCTACACTACACATGGGAAGACGCAAGTCCTTAGAACCGCCAAAGCTGTAATGACCATCAGATAAATGCAAATGATCAAGATATGAAGAAAATTGACAATATTTGCTGCACTCCCTTTTCTTCAAAGTTCTAAAAGCAAACAAAACCAAAGCTACCCTACTGAAGCACAGTGGTGCCTTACAATCTCCTTAAGCGGCAAAGCAGGCTGACGTGCTCGTCACCATGCTTCCAGCCATGCCTTGGGGTAGAGATCCCTGCCAAAGTTATCTGCTGGGGAGAAGCAGAGGCATGGAGCATAGAGCATATGCCAGAGTTCCATAGTGAAACATTAGAGTCTCTTCATAAATTTTTACCTTTTAGAGTAATTCTTTAGTTTTTAGCTGTTAACTGTAGCCTACACCTATAAGTTGAAAGATAGAATATTTTTTCCAATAAAATGAACCCAGTTAGGTATAAAAAAATATCAAATTAATATGCTACATTAAAGAAATTATCTTTATAAGATAATCAAGCATACAGATGTTGTTCTTTATTTTTTTCTTTAATCACTGTCTTTTTCTCATTTATTTTCCATTTTTTCCAAACTGGTAAACGTACTTACCACACTCAGGTCATACACTTCGTATTTTTCACCCTACCATTCTCCTATCTCTTCCAGGATTACATTTATTTTCATTTGTTTTCCCCCAACATATTGGGTAACGCAAAAGCATTTTTAAAGTATTTAATTAAGTTGGCACCAGAAAAAAAAAAGAAATGCTTCTGAGAGAAATAAAGTTCTGATGAGAAACATTCCCATGTAAAAGAGAACCTTAGTCATGGAAAAGCAGTCGGAATCCAGCTGGACAGAGTGCACAGAAGAGAAATACGGATGCTGCTCTGTAACAGCTAAACTACGGCACTCTAGCTTCATTAAAGCCAGTTGTTAAAGATTTCAGAGTTGGAGCAAAGTTCCTATACCCTGCCAATGTAGTTAGAAGAGGCAGGAAGCAGCTCTGTCATTAAGCCAATGATGCTTAAGTGTCTGCATTTTGAAAGCTATATCCAATGCAGTTCTTGGAAGAAAAGAATGTGCCATGACATGTAATTCTAAGCTAATTTCATCTTAATTACTTCTAAAATTTAAAATGAAAATTCAAATAGAGGACTTAAGAGACCAACAATTTTCTTTACCATTCCCATCACTTGTATTTTATACTCTATTTAACATCAACATGTGAAATCCTGCAAATTAGAATAACTTTTTTTTTTTTTTTTAAAGACTTATGCCACTGAAATCAGACTCTTTTCCAAAGGAACTGGTATCCATACATCTCAGTTTGAACTTCTGTTCAATAGCAATTCTTGACTCATTGAAAATAAGTATAAAAGTAAGCATATTGAAAATATAAGTAAAATAATGTATGCTTCATACACTAATTTTCTTTATATTTATTTCTGCGTATGTAATTCACTGTGTTAGCACCTTGAATGTCTCCTAAATGGTTTTACAGAGGATTCCACATTAGTTTACTTGCTCATTTAGCTGCTGCAAACCTCTGAAGAAAACTACTAAACTTGTCCTTAAACTCCTGGAACTAGCCCCAATAAGGCACAGCCAGACAGAACCACCATCCCCTTTGTTTTGCGTATCGCAAAGCTGATCTCTTTGCAAGAGCATCATCTGGTTAATTAATTTCTTCAGACCCTTTTCCTGGATAGGACTGCTAACCAGTTATCCCATTTCATTTCCTTCCCTTGGTTTCTTTCTCGCATACAGTAATTAGCATTTAAACTTTCTGAAAGTGAGCAGGACAGAGATGGACAAGGCTGTCTTAAGAAAAAGATGAGTGGCACTGGGCATAGATAACCTACACAGTAAAAAAGTATATTACGTCTTTTTACATGAAGTTCTATAAGCTCAAAATAAATAATATTATTCTTTCAGCTACTGCCACCTGTATATCGAATAGCAATTATTTAGGCACCAACATAAACCACACTGCAGCCAAGACTGCAGAACTAAAGGCTGGATCTAGCAAAATGCTCCTGCACGAAGCACTGAAGCTCACAAAAGTTGCCACAGCTTTTCTCTCCTTCCCTCGCCAGCCAAAAAGGACAGCAGTGCAATGACATGCTAACACAAGCAAGCTCAGACACAGAGACCGCACATCCCCAGAGCCTGGCACTGACACCTGCCAGGGACACCGAGGCAGCCAGCAGGCATCCCGCCCTCTCCAGAGGAACGATGCTCAGTGCGTGCAGAAAACCAGCAGTGCAGGCAGCAGAGGCATCTGGAGGCAAATACTGAAAGTGATTTGTGGAATTAACTATCTCTTTTCAGCTGTTAAGTTTACTGTTATTCAAAAAGGTAACACATTACTCTTCCGTAGGCATACACATAAACGCAAGTTTCTATTCAAATCTTTCAGAGCTTTTATCTGAAAAGGAATTGACACAATCCCATGGACAAATGTTCCCAAAGCAAACAGAAAAAGTGTTTGTCATCACAGCAATGGCAACTCGAGAACGAGCAGTCATTTGCAAGTTCACATTCACGAACCACTAGAGGGAGCTCTGGTTCACACATTAAGTCTCAGTTGGCAACAGATCAACATCAAAATCCAATTCCTTCTTTGAAACTCTTTCATTTCTCATTAAATAGTAAGTGCATAAAGAATTCAATACAAAAGTGACATAAAAAATGTAGTTCACAATATAAACTTGCCTTTAAAAAGCAAAAGGAAAAATCAGTTATTTTAGCTGTTGAAAGATGTTCCACGTAAGGAGATAACTGATGACACTCTTACACAACCTCTAATACACCTGTCCTGGTTACAAACTGGAAGTTCTACAAAATAAAATTTTACAAAAATTTTGTGAAAAGAAGTGTGAAAATATGGACAATGAGTTTTATTTCACCCAGGATGTAGCAAACTTTACTGGAACATGGTATATGAAAAATGGATAAATTCAAAAAAGAATATGCAACACAGACTCTGTTCTTTAATATACCTGATAAATCTGGCTTGGAGGTTTTAAGCAAGAGCTGTGACTTGCAGAAAAATCCTCATTAGACAGCACTTGAAGCTTAATATCTATTTCACTCAGGTGATGAAATTCCACTGGTTCAGGTGTGTACCCTTCTCCTGGCACTAGCCAGCCGGATGCATCTTCCTATTGAAAAACACACACACACACACACACATCTTCATCTCCAAAGGAAATGGGTTTTGAAGGCAGTTACACATAAAGTTTTTTAATAAATCATACTTTATAAATATAGAATGAAATGTACTTTCTCATCACATAGATGAACACTTCCAATACTCATGTACCAAACATTCCTTGAAGCAGGTATTCATTGACCAGTTAGATTCATGCTTTTCACTTCTAAATAACCAAGCAACAATTTAAGTGGACTTAAAAGTATATCTACTTTGCTTTATCTCTTAGAAATTGCATGAGTCGTACATGCTGGAAAAACATTTAGCAAAGAAAAGGTGTTACGTTAACCTAAACGGACTGCTGCAATTACCATACTTAATTCCATAAAAGTCCAAAGCCTTTGCCTTCACCAAGTAGCCACTCCAAAATCCTGAGATGAGATTGCTTAAAATAGCGTCTTCACACTGATGTCCAAGCAGAAAGGCACAGCTTGCAGAAAATCCACAGAACCATCCTAACATCTTCCTAACATTTATGCCTTGCATTTCAGCACACTCTGTGTACAAATACTTCTTAATCTGGTAACTAGAGAGCCTCACAGCACTGCATTACACCTGAAGAGCAAGAGACTGGGCAGAGAACTGACCAAACAGCAAACTTGAAAGGGAAAGCTCATTCTTCTAAGACAAGTCAACAAGCACAGAAACAATCAGCTCTAAACTCCACTGAAGACCAGCACATCTTGCCAGATTCCCCCAGTCACGGTACACCCCCTAGCCTGGCAGCCAGGGAGGCAGCTGGGGCTCTGTTCTGGCGCCCAGCCAGTCAGGCCGGCGCAGCCGTACACAGCTAAAAGTCACTTACAAGCCCACACTAAACCAGAACATAACACGCTGCTCTCTACAGTCCTCAGAGGAAAGGGGGATGAACAGCCTCAGGCACAAGCTAACAAAGGAAATATCAGCAGTTTTTTGCATAAACCCAGCAACTTCCTATATAATATTGGTCAGAAGGTGTTAAAACCTGGCCAACAGCAGCCTTGAAATGAAACTGAAGAGGTTCTTCCTGTGGCAGAAAGCACCTAGAGCCAAGTATCAAAAAGAAGGTATGCGGTTTGCGATGACCGCAGCACGCGGTCTATCCCAAAAGAACACAACGCATGCACAGGAAAGCCTGAATTCTTAGAGCAACTACTCTGGGACCAGTAGCCACCAGCATGATGTTATACACCCTCCAAAACCAACAAAACAAACAAACTTGGGCAGGCGGAAACTATTCGGTTCTTTGCTGGCTATGATTCAGACAAAATGTTCCTCATGACAGCAGCAACATGTGCCCAAACAACAAATACGTGCTCCAAGCATGGACAGTTGCAGATAAGGAGTGAGCTTGGCCCTCTCCATTCAAACAAATGAGCTCATACCCACAAGCAGATGCAGCAACCTGGCATTCCTACCTTGCAGCCTGGAAACTAGGTTTGTGCAAGGCCCATTCTCCAGGAATGATGCTAAGAGATTATATCTAAGATTACATCCTGATCCCAAAGAAATGACAGGTAGGACTTCACAAAGGTTGGGCAAGAAGGTGCAAAAAGAGATTTCCTTTCCTTCTTTTAAGATGAGCGCCATCACTTTGCCCCGACAACTGCAACATCTGCCCTGCAGGGGACTCATCCACACTAACGCCTTCAGAGCTCCACATTAATCATCTAGACACTCAAGCAGCCACATCCCCGCAACAAGAAGGGAAATACAAGCTTCCAGCTACAACACCACTGCTGTGAAGTCATCCCTGGGCAGCCCCATTACTCCAGAGGCACAGCAGGAAAGCACTGACCAAGGCTCATACAACTACACCAGCTTCACTTACTGGAACTGTTCATTCTTTCTGCCTCTCACCACCGCAATCTCCAAGTAAAACCAACACATTATAAGGAAGATCATTAATAAGAAATTTGGAAAAAGAAAACACTTTACATACACATCAAGCCTAAGTAAGTGCAATTCACACCACAAAAAAACTACCTTCCAATTTTCACATTAAAGATCCCTTCTGTAAGGGAGATCTTACCAAAGAGTAAGATTCTACACCTACAAAACGTTTAACATTAAACTAATTTATATTTAAGAACTTAATAGGCAGTGTTTAGCCTGTTTAGAGTTTCAGCTTTTTTTTTTTTTTTCTTCTTCTCCCCTTCTTCCTTGAAGTAACTGCTGCAGCTTCTACCAGTTTCTACCACAGATTACACCAGCCATCCACCTGGGTTGGGAGGAGGCATCCTCACATTTTAAGTAGTGGAAATGGGTCATCTTCTCCTCTAAGTATTCTTTAGGGCTTCTTCCATCTGTACCTAATTTTTCCTGAAATTCCTGATGCTCTTCAAAGCCCTGAGAACTTTTAAGTTTTGGTAAAGAGAACAAAGAAGTCAATAAAAGTTCATTTGTGCAGACAAATCCAATGAGCTTTGTTCAGCTATTGTCTTACTGCAGTAGGTCACATTGTAATGAAACTAAAGATCAAATCTAGATTTACATTAAAAGCATGCCAAATACAACAGAACAGTTCAAATTAAAGTTTCCATACTTGAAGACCCTGCAATTCACTTTCATCTTCTGTGTCTTTCAATAGCTCAGTCAACCTTTTCTTTTCTTCCTCCAGCAAAGCAACCTGTTTTCCTGAATCCTTTGCCAGCTGAAATATTTACAAATAAATGAACAAACAAAAAAATCTTTAGAACCATATTCACTCAAATGCCAAAGTTTTTAAAATCTGAAGTTAACAGTTATCTTGCTTATTGCCATAATACAAATTAGCATTCTGACAAAAGTCTAGCAGTCTAGATGTAAACTATAATTTTAATGTCTTTGACACACACGTGTAGGTTTTTTTGATTAAAAAAATCATTATAGGTACTACAGCCTTAGAGAAACAAAAGCACATAAGTCAGGGTATGCTTTTTCTGACAGATTTTCTGTGGGTGAGTATCCTGTGTTGGCTGCACATGAAAAACTTACCTAGTTCTTATCTACAGAGAAGGATGGCTTTTCTTCACATATCACTAAATATATTTAAAGAAAGATCTTAAAGAAATACTTTGTTCTCCAAACAAGCTGTGTCCAGACAAACAATTCCATCCCCATTACTTTTCTGTAGATACATAAAAAGAGTATTATCCCAACCCCACAAACATAAGCACTGAGATGAGGACTATATTACACAGCTGTGTGCAATAATCAACAAAATTTAGCAGGAAGATTTTGCTTTCAATGTTCCTGAGAAACAAACTCTTTATATACTATTGTTTCACTTAACACTGAATCAGAGAAGCTAACGATTTTACGTTTAATACTTACCTCAATATTCTTTTTAATGAAATCCTGACTGCTTTTGCTTTTATTGTGTGTTTTTTCTGCCTGATTCAGAAATTCATTTGGTTTTATTTCCTTTGGACAATCTGAAGTTTGAAAAAGAAGCTGCAAAGTTAGACCACTACTTTTCTCATTCAATCAGAATTGTAATAGTAATTCAGTTTAAATCTTTAACAAACATGTAAAGTGGATATACAAACTTCTGGTGTGCCATTTTCAGTATTTTTAACTGTACTGCTATATTGAAAACAATTATCAAAGACTAATCTCTTCTTTTTGAGCTTTTATTATAGGAGATCATCCAACTTTGGGAAAGCTGAAATACTTTAGGATTTCTGACCTCAAAAATGTTAAACATGGTGGCTTTGAAAAGCATGGCATTCCTTCTAACCCTCTTATTGTTTCAGTTTTATCATTGGTACAAAACCAGACAATAGTTCTTGGAGAAACCACAGAACTATTTGGAGATGTATCAAGTACTTTTTTTTTTTTTTTTAAATAAAACAGCTGAAAAACAGATGATAGAACATAGGTTCTAGCAGCTCGTTCTTTTACAGTTTATATGTAAAGTAACCTTCCTGAAGATTGAATATACTAAAAGCAAACTCTCAAAGCAAACACACACACACACCAACCATGGACAAAGATTGTCCAACATTCTCTCGAATCTTGCTCTGAAATTGCAAGCAAACTAACAGAATGAGGCATGGGACCTGACTTTAAAAAAAAAAAAACAAAAAAAAAAACCACCTTGTCACTGTACAAATTCACAGTTATTCACCTCCCAAACTGTCTCTGATGTTATCAGGTAACAGAGAAAGAAAAGACCTTGAATCTCTCTAGGAAGCAGAATCATGTAAGAATTTACAGATAAATTTTAGAGGAGCTGTATCCTGAAACGAGCAAAACAAAATATGAAAGTAACACGCAGCATGTACGAAATTTGCTTTTAAACAACATCTTTCTGCTGCCTGTAGCAGGAGTGCTTTTAAGAGGGAGCCATTGTGCACAGTATCTCAGATTATTCAAGTAAGGAAGGGACCAAATATAGGTTACAGTGACAAGGAATACACTAGAGATCATCTCAATGGGATTGCTTAAGCAATAGCGTAGCCAACAGTGCGTCAACTCCTTTTGCTTAGGCCCTACCTCTTATGACAAGTATTACACAAAAATCCAAAAGCAACCAAAAAAAAAAAAGTCTTAGAAATCAGACACCATATCAAGAGTCTTCAGCAGAATCAGTAAGTCATTTAAGTACTTTATTGCTCATGAATTACAAGTGGTCTCTGCTTCAGGAGCTCCCACACTCATGTCAATCACCTCAAAACTGCATGTGCAACAGCAGCTCCCAGCTGGGCCTGTGCTGGTGCCCTGAATTCAGATAATCAAAAGATATCAGTACTAAGCAAAGACGCTGCAGCAAACTTGTGAAATTTGAAGCCTGAGGGTCAAGTTGCAGTTTAGGGAAGAATGAAGAGCACATACCAGGGGACTAAGGCTGATAAAAATGGAAAGGGGACTGGGGTCACCGCTTGAAAAGCTAAAACATGCAAGTCACATTCTATAAAGTCAAGTCACATTCTGCCTTCAGCGGTTCACACCTTGGGAACCCGATCATTGTGTCTTTGTCATCCTGGCCACTCACCAGCGACAGATCACTTCTGTTTACATAAAATGGTAGACTAAAGAACTGAGCAATTACAGCTGACAGCAATGACAGCTGAAGCCACCTCTTTGTCACATCACGTATGAGAAGATATTTAACTGCAAAAAAATAAATTTCAAATTGGGAAAAAATTAAAGCACAATTCTCGTTACTTTGAAAAGATCTCATATCATGTTAAATAAAATGCTTTATGTTACCTACAAAGTTTTTCCATTTTTATCGCTTTTTGAAAAGTGAGAGGTATTGCCATTGCAACAGCCAAGCTTACCTTTTTCTGACTTTTTGGCTCAGCCATGAAGGCTGAAAGTCATCATCCCCCACTCACTTCACATGTGGTTTTGCTGTATCAGAAAATAAAAGTTATACAATTAATAAAGCTTACCCTGATTATGATGGCTTTTATGACAATCATAATCTTCTGGATTAATTTGTGTGTGAAACACTGAAATACATATTTCATCTTCTTTAACATGAAAGGGCTCTGTTAAGAAATTTTTCAGTACAATTTAATTAAAATGCATTTAAAGATTACCTAGCTTCACTCATTCTATAAAAATCTCTCACACAGCTTACAGAAATTTACTTTTCTCTTTTTAGATAAATTACATCATCACTATATTTTTCAAGAAATAAAGGTGAAAGAGTAGCGTGTGTTTCATCAATACGAACACATAACAGAAGAAAACCTTTCATACTGTTTCACATACCTCTAATTTTGTTTTTAAAAAAATTGCTACATATGCACACACACACACACACACATATATATATATATGTAGCCTGTAGTAACAAGTCTTAACACTCTCAACTGAAAGCATGAATTTTTTTGACTTATATTTCTCCCATAGGCATGTCAGAATTTTCCAAGTGGCTGGGATATATTAGTCAAAGATTTTGTACTCAGAACCTTTTTTTGAAATCACAGCCACATTAAGAATTACAATTATCTACCTGTATAAAATGTAGTTATCAAATAATATATGCTTCATTATGGAGCTCTATAACAATTACGTATGTTTATAATAATGTTATATATAATTATACACAATTATAATCAATAATATTATACATAATATCTTTTAAAAGTTCTGTACCAAATTCAAGCTTTGAAAAGCAAAGCATATGAATTACATGCCATTTCATCATCAACCTGACAACTGTTTGCACTATCAGTCCTTAAAACGCAGACCCCAGAAGTCGAGCACTAGCATGTTATAGAAAGAATAAGACAAAGACCCAGTGAGGGGGGAAAATCTCAATTATGCAGAATTATGCTAGCATGGCACACTAGAGCCCATATGACACACGCTCACTAGGGCACAGAGTAACCTTTGATACAAACAATAAAAAAGTAGCTCATTAGCAATTCTTTGCATTTTTGTCTTTTTTTTTTTTTTTTTTAAATAGATGCTGACACCTACTGGACAATTTTAACATACCATTCTTACCAAGCTAAATTTTGTGCTCCTCTCTTAAAAATCAAAACTTAAGTACAGAAATAATAAATAAATAAACATAGTAAAGTTCTGCTTATTTCTGCTTATTTTTTCACTGCACATTGCTACATTCATATGTACATATGTCCAAATGACTAGTCAAGCTTAGATTTTCGCCCAGCATTGTCCATTCAGACCACAAATCCTCATTGCCTCTCCCACAACAGAACAGGCAGAAGGCACTAAAATTGTGTCCTCTTTCAGCCAGGAAATCCTTTCAGCCAAGGCAAAGAGAAGAAGGGTGGACTGCAGAATGTGCATATGACCAAGTCACTGAGAGTCTTTAACAATAGATTTTTCTTGCCAACCCCCACCAATAAAGACACTGGGGACAGGATGCCCACAGTTGGTTTCAGTGTGGATCCCCCACCCGCCTTAGGTCGTAAGCATCCTCCCTCATGGTTTTCCAACAGGTAACAGAGTTGCTGGTATCATCATTTGGTCCTATTCTGTCACTATACCTGTCAGCAGTTCCTAGAAGGAGTCTGCCTTTCCCTTTTTCTGGTACAGTCATACTATCAGATCCTCACCATGACATTGCCATTGCTTCCTTCAATTTTTCCTTCACATGCCACTTGAAAATATTCTCCCACGTATATATGAGAGGCCCACAACATCCCTAGAGCTTCTATTAAAATGCTTTAATTGTCTACCCCTCCCACACCAAGTATTGCAGCCTGGTGACCTATTTCACTGACACCCTCTGATACATTAGTAACTTCATGATTTTTCTGTTTACCAAAACAACTTTGATTTCCTGAGTTATTGCCTAAACATGCTGAAAATACAGGATAAGTGAACGGTCTAATATGATTATCTCTCACTTACCAGCTGTATCCTGCCATGATGAGATTAAAGCTAAAAAGTGTTTTGTGTTTTCTATCTCTTCATGACTTCCAGAAGTACCGACAGACTATTTAAAAGAAATAAAGGATAAAAATATACTGTATTCATTTAAAGTTGCAGCAAAATACTTTGCTTATAAAAATTTCAAATCAGAAATTAAGCAGACTTTAAACCATATCAAACTAATTTGTTTTCTTCCTGAGAACATGCCCTGAAGTTTTGAAGAAGACATAGCGGAACTTGGAGGTCTCTGTTATGCACCGTTTCTTATGCAGAGACACATTTCATACAGCAAAGAAATTCTTTAATGGATACATGGCTCTCAAACCAAATCCACTGAACGGAACAATTACAGAAGATAATCGATGTACTCTTAGATATACAAGTTACATAAATAGTCTGTTTCTAACCTGAAGTTCTTCCCAGAGCCTTGCTCTCATTTCTTTGCCTTGTTTTTTAATTGCTCTCTCTTTTAAGTGTTTTTTTGCCAGTATTGTGTCTAGTTTATTCATCTTCCTTATTGCTGCTTGAATCAGAGGATCTATACCTGCCTGTTCAGAATCTTCCAAGTTGGAGGAGTTTGCTGTAGATTATATTTAAAATGAATATTAGCTTGACATACTTCAATTTAAAAAAGAAAGAAAGAATGCAAATAATTTGACAACAACTACAGACAAAAGTAAAATCATTCACTGGTGTATATATAACCATGTTTACTTCTAGATCTGTTGGCAGCAGGGGAAATACAAAAGCATTTAAAGAGGGATTGATGAATTAAGGTCTTAACTTTTGCAGCTGGTTTGGGGTGGGCATAAGCCTCCTGTTTGGCAAATGAGTGAAATTTAAAAAGGAAAAATGACAACATCTCAAGAGTAATGACAATCATGGACAAAATTAGCTTAAAATTCAAGAATTTATCATGTTTTCAGATTCACTACTAGAATATATATTAAATGTCAATTATTAACTTGAATAATCATAAAGTTGAGAGAGACTCTTCTAGCTTTAAACATTACAGAAGTTTCAGTCTCATCTCAGCCAAAACAGAGTTTGATACTGGTTTTGGAAAAATGTAGTTTTGTAACATGTTATGGAAGCTTAACACTACTTAAAAATTCTACATTGTTTCTTTTTTTTCTTTGAAATGCAAATTACAATTTCTGATCACTTTTAGCCTTTCTCCCCTTCCTATAGCAACAAACTCTACCCTAATTTCCGGTCAAGTCAAGCCTGGCTTCCAGAGGAGGACAATTACAGCACTGCCCCTATGCCACAAGCTTCAAAGCTGTTTTTTCTGGTCAAACTTGGGTTCTGATAATAAATTCACAAAAAAATAAATAGTACTGAACACTGAAATAATCATGAAGTCAATGATTCTGAGTTGGGCATTTTGACAGAAAAGGTGAAGACATGGACATACGGGGAGGGGGAGGAGGGCGCTGATGACTACAGACACCACTGAAAGGTACGATGATTGTGACCAAGTTTAAAGCATAAAAATAGTTCTAACATTAAAAACAAAAAGCAGTAATTCCAATTCTACTCCTTCAATTAAAAACTAGGAGTAAATTTGGACATACAGTTCATACTCCTGCAGTACATCTTTCCATGTCCTAATCTTTTGAAATCAAAAGTTTTACGTATCTATTGTCTCAGACCATTTACTGTGATATATTACTCTACTTTGTGTCAGAGAGGTGATTAATTCCACAAAGGAAAAAGCTGCAAAAGTCCCAAAGACAAAAGAGGGGGAAGAGCACTTATTTTAACTGGCTTGAATCCAATAGTGGATTTGGAGCTCAACCTACTGAGTGAGACTTTGAAGTTGAACTCTATCCAATTTCTGTCCCAATGAAATGAATGTTATTTTAGATGACTGGCATCCTAGTTGCTACTGGATTCTGCTTTATTAGACCAGCCAAACATATATATTAGTCAAAAAGCTAACATAACAATAAACTAAATATTCTTTAATGAAATCATCCTTAAATAATTGATCACCCTCCTTTTGAAAACCTGGCATATACTTTTTCCTATTTACAGTATTTTTACACACACACACACACACATATATATATACATAGATGCATATGTAAGCACACACATACATTAAGGTCCCAAATTCTCATAGAAGTATTAATAACAAGGAAAGCAAAATACTTAATTGCATTATTTGCTCTATAAATCTAAGTCAATCTCTGGCATTACTTATTTTTTTTCCTTGGAAAGGTTCACTGAATTTGGAAGTCTTTTCAGCACTATCATCCCCAGAATCTGAATTAGAGAGAGAGAGAGAGAGAGAGAGAGAGAGAGAACACACAGTAAAAAGTCTTTCACAATAATATGAAATGAACTTTTAAAAATATCACATGAATCATCAACAATTAAGAGAACAAAATACATTTTTCTTTCAACTAGGGGTCACCACAGAGCCTCTACAGCAGATTGATGCTTACAACAACTACACCAGGACTCAAGTTAAGCCCTGGGTGCGGGAATTAAGGAATTTCTTTTGACTACAATTCCACCATGAAATCTATCTACATCTGAAGAAGGCATCCAACCAAACTCACTGCTTCACACACTGGCCTTCAGTTGTGTTTTTAAATAAGCCAGAAGCTCTGGAAAATTAGTTTATTAATACTTACAGAATGCCAAAAAAACTAAGTAAAACACATCTACACATAGTGTTTCATTAAAATAAGATATTGCATTTCTATATTGAAATTTTGCTATTAGTATTTGTATTGTTCAGTTGTTAAATCCCTTAACTTACAATTTTTAATTTGTTTAGATTGATGCACCATTATCAGGTTACAAAATTTCTCAAAAATGACCATAATCTCTGAAAAGTTTGATAAGAAACACGCTACTGGAAGTACTTTCTAACGTGGTTCCATCGATGAGATACAGAGAATCTATCCTGACCTTATAGGCCATTACTAACGAGCAGATTCCTGCTTCTATGTCTCAGGACACCTACTATATTATCACTGCCATTACTATTATATTCAAACAAGTAAAGAGAAACAAAGGTTTTAATTCTGACATCCTCATCTTCCTCCTAGTTCTCTTCTAGGATTTTAACTATTGCACCCTTTTTACATCTGATAACTGAATTTTACACAAATTATACAAATACATTTGATCTAGCCACAACTCAAAAAAATGTTAGCTGCTTCCCCACCTGACAACTCATTAGGATTCTGCACATACTCCTGAAGAGTGAAGGTAATACTCTCCACTGAAGTTTGTTTAGCTGTTCTTAATCTCTTGATGTCAGATTTTTCTCTGACCTCATCTTTAGTTTCCTCTGGACAGCAGTGTCTTTGCTGATTACTGGTCAAACTGACAAGTGCATCAACCTATGAAAGGTAAATTAATTACTACCATAAAAGTTAAAATTGTGGATGGGGAAGGGAAACAGTAATTATAATCACATACTACTCCAAAGACAAACAGTGCTTCTACCCAAAATTGCAGAGCACATATTCAATAAAAGAACAGTCTTCTGTCCTGCTGCAGAGAGTTCTGTTTCACAGATAATGCCCTGATGTGCCTTTTGGACATACTTGTCATTCCCACCATTGGTAGCCTTGGAAGGGCCTGTGACCTGTGCCATGGGCAGCAGCAGAGACTACAGCTGAGTCATTAAGAGTCTGTGCACAACAGCCTCATCCTACAGGTGCTCTGCACAGATGACATCCTAATCTCTCGCTTATAACACACAGTTTAGTTAACAGTGTTAACAGAAAGTAATCTTACAGCGACCTTAAAATCTGACTATGAACCTATGGAAAAAAAAAAAAGATCTGTGAAGCACCCAGCAATGACTGTAATTTACAGGCAGGTGAGTGGGGAAACAGCTCAACTAGATATATTAAACATTACTCCGAGCATGCATAAGGAGCAGCCCCTCTACGTGAAGCTTCATGTAATCCCATAGCACATTTGTTGACTCTAGAATTCTATGAAGTTAAAAAACAAAAACTAAAAAAAGAATTTATTTCTTTGACATTCTACTAGGGTAATGAGGCTTGCTGAAAGTGTAAAGCATTACCTTTGGCAAACACAGCTCTGGTGTTAACACCTCCATAGATGCACTTAAAGATCTACAGCTAGGATAAGATCTTGAGCTAGATGCAGGCCTTGAAATTTTATCCAAGCTCCCCCTTGTAATATTCATTGTGACCTAAAACATAGACAATAAAAATAAAATAACAAAGGACCACCAAAATTAGCACCAATCAAAGGGCAAGCTTATTTTAATAAATATCTAGAAGACACCAAGCGCAGCAGTGGGAAACTTTTTATAGTGCAGCAGTTACAAGCTGTGGGAGCTCGCAAACCAGAAACCGATTATTTATTGGTGTTCCCTTCCCAGTTAGGAGCTCAGGGAACAGAAATGCATGCTGCTCTGCAACAACCACACCGTGCGCATCACCACATGCACGTTTCCTTTGTTATTCCAAACACTTTTCCTTGCAGTGCAAGCCAAAAAGGATGAACGAAGACACGCACACAAGCCCGTAAGAGCAGAGCACAACTTGGAGAGGCTGGTAGAGCTAAAGAAAAGCACTCAAGAAGCTTACAGGAGGTTTCAGCAAGCGGGCAGGCGAGCCGCTCCTCCCCGCCGTGAGGGAACCGAGGCGGCCGCGGCCGCCCCGCAGAGTCGCCGCCGCCGCCGGGCAACGGCCGGGGCCGCCCCGTGCGGGCGGGAGCCTCCACCGTCTCCATGACAACCCAGCCCCGCCAACGGCCCCTCGCGAGCGCCGCCCCGTTCCCCTTTACAGCGCGGCGGTGCCATCCCCGGCGGGGCGGGTGGGACGCAGTGAGCAGTTCCCAACTACCTCTCCGCGGAGAAAAGCGGAGCGGAACCTTATTTTTCTCACAGATCTTTGAAAATAACTCATAAATCCCATTAAATCCTATCTCCTCCGCCCTGATGGGGAGAAATTCAGCGCGGAGCGCGTGCTTCTCCCCTCATTCCCCCCCGCCGGAACCATTGGGCCGCGCCGGCCGGCGGCGCGGGCCGAGCCGGGCTCTCCTCAGAGCTGCAGTCACCTGTGCGTCAGTTAGAAATAGCAGTAAAATAGCTAAATCTGACAGGGGCACTGTAAAGCACTCCTAAAATAACAGTGCCATGTCCTAAATGGGTTCTCGCGGCTTCCTTTGAGATCTCCGGTGTGAAGGGGGGTATGCTGGCTAGGGGCCTGCCCGACCAAGGAGCTGTTTTTCAATAAACTTATTAAAACTCTAACGACCTCGTTCACCAGTAATTGCCTGGTTACTTACTGGTAATGAGGCACAGGCGAGGATAATTATCCCCCCCCCCCAGCCTAATGTCTGCCCCACGCACACATGTAAATAACATGCAAGGTATTTTTGAGTAAATTCTGCAAATTGGAAAGAGGGTTTCTGCTCCCCTCTCCACACAATTTCCTTTGATATCCATGTTTTGGGGAGAAAGTGCATTTTGTTGCATGTAAATTTTGCATTGGCAAATCTTTCTGCCAAAATAAATCCTAGACTCTTGAGGTATATGTCTGCCATAGGTGGTAAGGTATGGCAGTTTGCTGACACCTTTTTGAATATTTTTTCCCTTCCTGGTACTTTTCTTGGTATTTAGTGCTGCAGTGATATGACAGGATGCGCCATGGAAGTGTTAAATGCAGAAAATGCACTTGTGAGCCCAGGGTATTTCAGCCTCCTGACTTGCTGTCAGCAGTTCCCGTGTTGCAAGCTGCCCAACACCTCCACACAGGAGGTATGGACGGTGCTTCCAGCTCTCAGTGTTCGGTGATAAACAAACATAAATCTCCTTTGAAAGTGTCCCAGTCTATGGCAGTGCATTTCTTAATGCTGGTTGTCTAGACAGAATCGGTGAAGTTTTTTTATGAGGCTGTCACATTTGAGAGTTAACTGTAGGCGTTTAGCAAGGATAAATCAAACTGATATCACAATATGTGTGTTACATATCCTAAAAGACACAGAAAGGGAGAGGTTCACAGAATTCATCTCAAATCCTGCAATAAACAAGAGGACTGACACGTCAATTTATTTTCAGGACACCATCGTACATAATTTATTGAAAAGTGACATATATGAAGGTCCCAGATGTAAATGATACCTAGATAATCTGCTACAGTGGTACTCACCAGCCCCATTCTCACATCTCCCATCACGAGCACGATGGATTATCCCCTCAGTAAGACTCTTATAAGACGTTAGCCATAGCACACCTTTTCTGAGGCTAGGACAAGTCATGTGACAGTTTCAGTAAGCTGTGAAATGATTAAAATTTATAGCTGTTACACTAAAGTATAGCAACATGTAGTAAAACGCTGAGGAGAACATGGTTTTAACCAAATCTTGCAGAATCTTCTTTCGTGCACCATCATAAAATGGAAAAAAAATCACTTTCTAATTTTATGTGAGTTTTGAGATGGTTTAACAAAGATTTGTGGAAGGTAAATTTTATGGAAGTGCTATATCTTTTTACATCAATCTGAAATGCTTCAGGTGAACTTGGTACAGAGATAAGGCTGTCACTGATAGCTTTCAAAAGCCAAAGTAGTAAATCCATCCAAGACCCAACTTCATCACATAGCACTGTGAACGTGCCCCTTTTTCAGCGAGTTGCAGGATTTCTCACTTTGGTGCATACACCTTTGTTAACACTAATGCATCTCACACTGCCATGAATGACAGACCATGCCAAGATACACACAAAAAAGAACCAAAAAAGAACCAAAAAGAAAAAAAAAAAAAAAAAACACACACACACGAACACACTAAACAAAAAAACCCCAACCTCACCACCCTAGTACACATTCAGAGATTCGGTTCTTGCACTTTCACAACAAGTATGTGTGAGTCCCACAGCATCATAGCATGTTCAACATGGTATTCTCACAATAGTACTGCGTGACCTCTGAAGCATCAGAGTTAAGAGCTTAAACAGAAGTAAATCTACTCTGAAACTGCGAAGGATAATGTTACCTTCTCCTTGCTGAAACTGTATCTGGAAAATGTTTCAAATCTAGCTATAGTTTCTCCAAAGATTTATTGACTTTCTCATCTGTTTCAAGCTCTTTTTTTTTTTTCTCACCTTCCAGATCTTTTATGTCACTGTTCCTCCAGCTATCCTTCTCGACCCATAGGGTTTCTTTCATTTTCAATGTCCTTGCCCATATCTTTCATTCTCTGTGTTCACAACTACTTCAGGACCAGCCCCTCTTCTTGGAGCTCTCTTTTTGCCTCAGTACCACAAGCCCATGGCAAAGGGAAGCTCCGAACACGTGCCCTTCACCTATGGATTGCATCAACCCTTAGCACTTTCGGTAGTTCAGCGTCAGGCACGGGAGCATTTCTTCCCCTGCAAGCTTACTGTGAGCCTTGCAGCTTCTCAGCGCTGACCTTGGGGTGGCAGCAGAGGAAGAGAAATATGCACTATGAAAACTTTCATCTTCCACTTACATATAGGAATTTGTTCAGATTATTAACATGCAGTGTACGTGCTATTTTTTTTATACCGGACTCAGTGATAAAGTGGTGCAGGAAATATGAATAAACAAGCAAATTCTCTGAAAAATGAATGGGATAAAAACGGGTTTAATTGAAAAAACCTCTTGTGCCTAGAGAGGGCAGAGCAAGAAAAGCATTCCAAGATGTGCTTTTCATTCTAAAAGGCAGGTTAAAACATGATGAAGACACTCTCAGACAGGCTGTCTGGGTACTAGAATACAGTGACCATGGTAACAGGCTTCATTTATTCATCTTTTCCCTAAATCCAAGCAAAAAGAAACACAAATGTGGGTGTAGCGGAAGTATCCAAAAACTTGTTCCCCTTAGTACTGCTTTTATTGACATCCTCTGATGAAGAGCATTTTAATACACATCTGTTGTTTTTATTTCCAAAGTAGGCACGCAGACCACCACCTTCTTTGTCTTTATACAGACTGGAGAACATGTTACTGAGGCTTTGGTTAAGGCTCAGTAACTTGCCTGTGGTATTTTGAACATTCTCCCATGTTCTCAGCTCATGTAGCTTTTCTTCACAACAGGCACTATTTTTAAGGTAGACTACAGCAGTTTCAGTACTCAAACCAGGACAAACACAGCTAGTTTTCAGTATGAAAGTTCTTTCCCATGTTAGGGGAATAAACATCTCCCTTTCTTGAAAAGGGTGCATGTTTGCTTTACTTTTTCCCATGTTTAATTTTACATGAACCTTTTTTTTTTGACAATATCTGGGTCCAGTAAATTAACCTTGTCTCCCTACTGCCTCCAACTATGAACATAGTCTTGTTCTCTTTCTCCCCCCCTCCCCAGGATTTCTTGCTGGAGCTGTTTTCTCATTTTCTCCTCTAAGAACCAATTTAACAAGTTCCTCTAAACCATTCCTCCAAGGCAAGATTTGATTTGCCCTTCATACATCTCTGCACAGACCAAATATCCTCAGACTTTCCTTTCTTCTCTTCCCACAGCTTTATTTCAACTTCCTCTCACCAAAAATCAGACGAGATGAAAGCAATACCTGTGGTGGTTACAAACAATCATCATAACAACAAGCAAGTGTTGCTTATCTTCAGGGTGATGATAAATGAGAAATCTTTGATAATTGAGATTTTTTTTCATATTTGCCACCAAGCAGCATTTTGCCCAGTAGAAATCATTTGAACACAAGGCAACAGACAACGTTAATGACTCAGTTAACACTACCACA
>VZSV01000001.1:16144325-16171394 GCA_013398735.1 Nothocercus julius | reverse complement strand
CCACAAGTCAAACACTCCACACAGCATTAAGAATCTCCAGAACTTTAGAAAAACAAAAGACTCAAACTAATTGTCAATTAATGCTTGTCAAAAGCATCTTTCTCATCTCTGCCACAGAATGAACATTTTTTTTCTGGAATATTCTGTTTGATTTCAGGCCAGCTACGTCTGCCTTCTCATCGCTGCACAGAAGTAGGACAGCTAGCATTCCCACCACCCAGCTGGACCCACTGAACACTGTTCCTCACTCCTGTGCTAGAATAAAAATCAATGAAACCAAAGAGGAAAGGGGAAAATAAGCATAGACTTCGACAGTAATTTAGAAGTTTTTGTTTGTTTGTTTTTTTGTTTTTTTTACACATTTTTATTACAACATTTGTTCTGAATACCTTGTAGAAATTCATCAGATGCTGTTGAATTTCTTCAACCACGTCACAGTAGGAACAAGTACAGCTCCCAACTCTGCCTCAGCAGTATTTTTTCCTCATAGTAATCAGTTGGGTTTGGTAAGTAAGTGAACTTGGCAAGATTCTTCACCTAGTCTTTTAAAAAACAGGCTTTAAAGAAAACTTCTTTGATAAGCAGACAGTAGGTTACAGGCAAAGGTTTGACATGCACCAGAGGGCTAGATTACAGGTGGTCTTACTAGACTGTGCTCTTAATAAACTACCCAGTGCGACAGCAATGAATGCAGATGAGGAAGACTACTTGCAACAGAACAAGGATTAAAATGCCACGGTTACAATAGTTTTAAGGTGACCTGACAGACTGATATAGCTGAAAATTCACATGTAGCACACACAAAACAACAGGCCTGTGACACTGCAAGGAGCTAAGCTGCAGGACGCTGCCTGAACACTCATGAAGAGGCTGGGGTGCTGGTACCAGGAATAGCGTGATTCCGATGCACACAGGAACCAGGCACTGGATTGGGAAGTCGTACGTTCAGTTGTACATTCAGGCAACCAGTGTGCCATGAGTGGAGGAGAACGACTGGTATTTCTACCTGCAAAGGTAGAAGTAAAGCCTCCTAGCACACCTGCCTCCCTCCCAGGAGGGGGAACAACAGCGCTAGCAAGCCTCCCTTTTTGGGATCCATTACCAGCCTCCCCACAACAGTCCAGTGCAAAGCTATCAGCCTTCTGACCCAATGCTTCCCTTCGCCAGCTGTCCCCTAAGGAAACACAGAGTGCATCAGTAGATAAGGGTTAATAACCCTTGGTTATTTGTAACACACTAGCACATACTTCACACTTAGCACAGGATCAAAGTGTTCTGTTCATGCCTTTGGCACATACAGGCTTTTTCACTGGGGTCAGGATTGGTCTCATACTGCCTCCAATCCAGCTTTTACTCAGCAACAGAAATAAATGTTTAGTAAGGAAACAGCACTTCAGAATTTCTTTTTGTCTTTTCTGAGTTTTGGGGTATACATGAAGATTTGGGTATCCTTGGCTTTGATGAAATTTCAAGTCAAAAAATAGCATATTTTAATTAAAAAACAGCTTAGAAGTCTGGCAGATATGTGTTAAGGATAATAATGTGCAAAAGGGCAATTTTTGTTTTTAACACTGGTATGAAAAATGGATTTAATTGAAAAAGTTGTCCACTCAACTTGATTAAAGAAACATGCGGAGGCTTGCTGAGTCCATTTCTGGAAGGTTAGGACCTATCCAGTCTGCATCTGCTTGTGCTCAAAAGAACCCTTCCTATTACGTTGCTGTGATACCCAGTCCATTTTAATGGAACACGAAGCTTCCCAGCAAGCCAATGGCCACATTTTCATCCTTCAGCCATACAAAACATGCTCCCAAAGCCACAAATACAGTAATTCATGCCTGATTCACAGGGTAGGTATTTCACAAATAAAACTATGAATCAGTATATATATTATTTTCATGAAAACATATTAATAAGGAACACTTGAATATGTCTTTTTTTCCTTGAATTAGCTTGAAAAATTAGCCTGTAACAAATTTCAGGATAACAAAGATCCATGGGATCACACATAAAATAGAGGGTGACTTCTCTGTCACAGCTCCTGCTCCTACTAAGAATCCACCTTGGGAAGGATACTGACTTTGTTTCTGCTGATTCTTCTTTCTGCTTTGCCCTTGGGCTGCTTTGTCTGGATTAGCTCTTCAGGGGTATTTCCCAAAGGAGGCAGGAGTCGCTTCTTACTGTTCCGGCTTTCCGAGAGCCACTGTGGAGGCAGCTCAAAGGGGCCAAACCCAAACTGCACGGAATACTTGTCATTTGCCATCTCAGCATCTATGGGCACAGCTGGGGCCACCTGAGCCGCAGAGTCTGCAGCCGTGCGCGGTATAGATTTGTGAACGAAAGTCTGTTCTACCTCTAAACTGGCTGTAGTAATTTCCTTCTGGTGTAAGTCACTTGAGCCAATGGATTTGGTTTCGTTCTCCTCATCCTCAGTTGGCTTGAAGATCTGTTGCTGCCCGATGTGAAACATCTCCAGCAGCTGGCTCCCCGAACGGACACTGGCCTCCAGGCTGGCGTCTGTGATGCCACCAGAGCTGACAATGTTTCTCCTGCTGTATCTTCGGTGCAACTGCACTAAGGTCCCCACTACGCACTTCCGTACGGACTTGTTAACGGTTAGAAATAACAAAGGGTTGGCTAGCAGAGAGACCTTTGGCAACCAAATGGCGGTGAGGAACAAGAAGACTGAAATATCTGAAGTGTTGAGAACGGTACGGTAAATCACCAGAGTCACATAGGGGATACTGCAGAAAATAAATATCATAACCATGGAAAGCAGCATGGCATGAAGTTCAGCTTCTCGCTGGGAGGCATAAGGGATAGATATTGTATTCTGAGGGGTCCTTAAGGCAGCTATGATGACTTTTTTCTTCTGGCTGGCACTCAGTGCTCTGCGAATAAGAATCATAAAGAGAAATACCACAGCCAAGGGTATAATCACAGTGGTGACATTGTAGATGATGACATACACCAGGTGACCAAGGGAATAACTCCAGGATTCAGAACACGTGGACATGGCATAAATATCAGACACATTGGTCACAGCAAACACTGGGATGCTGGCCACTACTGCATGGGCCCAGATGTAGATAACCAGGTCGCGGGATTTTGCATCAGATATTTTTCTTTCCAGAGGGTATAGAACAGAGTAGTACCTGTCAAAAATAAGTCAATCAATAAATAAAAAACAAAATACAACTGACATAATGAAAAGGTTATAGTTTATGGTGAGCACAAACTCCCTAACCAGGCTGCCAACCAAGCAGCTGCTTATGAGAGAGCAGAAACAAGTGCAGTGCTGTGCAGGTCTGCCTGCACAAAAAACCTCCACACCTGAGGAGCACATGAAGGGTCTACAGCTCTCTGCAATTGGGACTACATTTCCTGGTCTGATGTGAATGAGCATTAACTTGAAAATTTCATCATTTCCTTACCTGTGAAAAGCACAAATTCACAAACGATGGTTGAGGCATCGCGATGTCACACAAAGGCGAGAGTCACAGTTAAACTGAAAAGTTGCTTTATAACAGATTTTCTCTTATTTTTGGAAAAAAAAAAAAAAAGTTGGTCACCAGTGACATGGACCTGACTACTGGAAGTACAACAGGGTTTTGTTTTTCCACAAGCTTTGGTGTGCAAAACCCTGAGAAAAAGGATAGTTTGGACACTACACAGCTGTGTACATTAAGATTAATGTACATCTTTGACACGGTCCAATTTCAGGCACTGATTCATCGTTCAGATTTTCTTATTAATACGTAGTTTTAAGCTGGCAGACCTTTCCTGAGAGACCTACTCGTCTACCCTTATCACAGGTGATAGCTGGTAAAGGACAAATGATACACTGCTTTGGCAGCAACATTGGCGTGCTGGCGACAGAGAACAATATTGCAGTTATCAAGACACTAATATTAGAGTAAAATACACACGACTTTATTGGCTGCAGTTTGCTTTTCTTTTGCAGAGCTGATGTATTATCTGGTAAACCACGTGACCAGACTATCTAACAATAATTTTATCTAACATACACAAATCCAACTGTATTAAACTGCAACCATTATCTGCCCTTAAAAATATCTAAATTACAGTCACTATGAAGTTAGAGAGCTGTGCACTTAGATGAGATCACTGACCTCAAATCACACAATAAGCTAAGTTAATGTAATCCAAAAACTTATTCAGTCCAAAGGGCCACGTTTATTTCAGCTCAATTTTCTGCATTCAAAATTTACCTGAATTTTTTTTTTTTTTTTTTTTTTTTTAAATACAATCCAATCTGAAAACTACCAGAGACAGTCTACCCAGGCACTGGTAAATTTTCCTAACAGGCAACACCTTTCAGCTTTCAGAGCTAAAGATGTACACTTGTCTAAGTTTCATTATTGAATGACAATTAATGACAGGGAGAAAGGAAGGATAAAAAATCCTCCGAAGATTAATCCATAGACTCAAAATTCCTTAGTAAAGGCCACTGTAAAATGAAAAATAAAGGTAATCAGTGATAGAGAATGGTATTCATTCTAACACCTTTTAGAAAGGAGCTGCACACTATGAGGAAAGTACTGGAACAAGAACAGTTCATGTAATGCCATAACACAACACTAAATAGCATTAGCATTTACAAGATAAAAACGAAATAATATCAAAAGGAGAAGAAAGGAAATAAAAAAAAAAAATCAAGGATTATGAAACTGCTCAATTTTTATCTCTTACCTGTCGAGAGCAATGGCCGGAAAACTAAGGATGGTTACTGAGCAGAAGACTTTGTGCAAAAACTTGGCAACTTTGCAGAAGAGCATCGTGTAGATCCACCAGCAGCAGTGAGGGCTGGCGCTGAGGACCATGTCAAAAGGCACACAGACCAGGCTGGCGCAGAGCCCCGAGCACGCCAAGTTCCGAACAAACCGGTTCGTCACAGACTTGAGCACCGATGGTCTGCAAGTCGACCACAGCACCGTGAGGTTGCCTGAGAGGGGAGAGGGGAACAAAGAAAAAGGGGGTGGGGGGGAAAGGTTTGTTTGGTAGCTAGTAACACAAGTAAAAAGCTCTTATTTGGAGTTTGTTGCAGTCACTGATTTGAACCATCACATTGGCCAGACTAAAAAGCCTGTGTAGTAACTACAGACTTTATAAGCCAGATGAATGAAAAACAGTTATTCCCCAGCTATCTCCTCCTACTAATGCAGTTAAAGATTTCCAGGAGCAATATTTAAGTAGAATATCCAAACCATGTGTTCAGGTGCTTACACTGACTCATATATGAAATGATCCATTTTGAGCCAACATGCTCATATTTTAATGACCAGGACATAATCTATTCCTCTGCGTTAAGAAAACCATTCACTGCAAGTAAATACAAGGCTTCCAGGCAGGAGCGGTTTGATTTGTCTCTGCGTCAGTGGATCACAGTCAACTTGTTTTGGCTTATATTTGCCATTCCAGCAGCAGCCATAAGCCTCTGAGGCCACAATCAGAGAAAAATTGCCTTTATTTTTCAGTCCAAGAGATTCTATGCATACATGACAACATGCAATTAAACAAATCCGACAGGAGGAGGAAAAAAAGGGAAGGCAGCAGGTGCCCATGCTCTATGTTTTGAGTGACAGAGCACTCATTTTTTAACAAGTGTGCAGCTCATACACTCCTAAGCAGGATGTCCAACTGAAACAGAAAGCTGCCTCATACTTCAGCTAAATGTTTATCACAAACATCATAAAAGCAGCACAAACACCCACTCGGTTTTCTCAGGGGCTTCACAAGCATTTCTTTGTAAACTTTAAAGGCATCACAGGCAGTTTCAGAAAGCAGCACTGTCCCTTGTAAGAGGAGCAATCTGGCACAGACCTGAACGCAAGGGCACCGCTTGGCGCAGCAGCCAGCAAGAGCCTCACTACTACAGAAAGGTCTCAAGCGGAGCACACGTCTCTCCATGATACCTACCCCGAGATAACCAACTCTAATGCAATTTACTGAGTCTCTTTCCACAGGGCACTAAGCCAGAAACAGTAGTTAAATCAGCCAACCAGACAGCAGATCCAGACAAAATAAAATAGCTCAGTGCGCCAGACTGATTAGATTACATTCAAATTTTGATATTGAAGAAATCCTGCAATCACTCTTCGTTATCCAGTTCCTTGTGTACTGGGCTAAAACTGCTCCTAGGGACACCCGCTACCTCCCAGACAGGCTTAGTTATGGTCAGTAGAAATTCTGATTCCGGGCCGAGGTTTTTTTGTGTGTGTTTTTTTTTCAGGGTAACAATATAGGCAACGAGAGAAAACAGCACCTCGAGCTGCTGCCGGTGCCATGAGAAAGGAGGCGCAGCCGCCCCCGCCTCTGCTGACGCTACCCCACTTCGGCTACCGCTCTTCTTTCCAACCAATAAAAACCTCAAGTTTTTCCTTGCTGGTCAGAGTTTCCCTATAGCGGCTCAGATATCAAAATGCCAGTAAGAAAATGTTCTTGCTCAGGAGGCCAAAGGAATGGGTGTCTATCAAGAAATATCAGAAGGTCAAGCTAGCTTCTTGATAGAGCAGTATCCTTCATGCATCATTTCAGTAAAACTATGCAGTATTAACTGTAAAATTTACCTCCCAGGTACACTATAGAGGAGAACAGAAATTCAATGTAATTCAGAAGTTTTTTTTTTTTAATATATAAATTATGTAATGTATCTTACTATGCACATTTCTTTTTGGTGGCTGACAAAATATTGAGTTAAGTATTTACCAGCTGATGTATTTTAAAGAATAGAATCATCATCCAGTTTTGGCAGGTGCTTTGGGTTTGATAATATATTTGACATGCAGTATTCAGTCAGATGTATTTAAACCTTCTTAAATTGCTAAGAGATATTCAGTCAATCGACCACTTGCTTTAGAAAACTCCAATCCTCCATTTTTTAAAGTACTTCTCACATAGTAATAATATATTATTACAGTGCCATGGAGTAGGGGAGAAGCTGATCATTTTATTTTTAAATTTAAATCTTTTATGCAGTTCATATTGCACTGATTCTGTAACCTTATTCCTAAAGCAAGTTTCACATCAATATGAATGAATATAAATGAAGAACGAAAAAAAAACAAATCAGAACGTTTTTTAATAATATTCTTAATAATATTTACTACTAGGCTACTTCTCAGGATCTCACAGAGAAGCCTGGATCAAGACTCAAGACTTGCAACTATGGAATCACTTCTACAACTGTACCAGGGAGTGCCAGAAGGGAACAGAATTAACACTGGTGCTGGCTGATCCTGGAGTGGAAGGAATGAGGCAGAAAAGATGCTGATACTGGTATCAGTAAAGACACCCATTCTGCTGATGCCTTCAAAGCAAGCATTCCCTTTCGTGCCACTCAAAGCCGGCCAGGGCCAGCCTCTCAGAGGAGGGCGCACCAGAAACTCCACGCGCCACCCAGTACAAGGAGGCTTAAGAACAACAAGCTGCTCCTTGCCTTTCACCAGCTACTTACTTCCACGGGAGAGGATAACAACATTCCAGGCAACAAGGTAATTTAATAGGCATTAAAGCAATTGTGCTCTGAATCTTTCCGCAATTTGCAGAGCCACTTTTCAGCTCTATATGTATTACTCATGCGCTCCTGAACCCAGAAAAGGCACCGCTCTGCCTCTGATATTCTGCCAGGGTTATAGCTGCTTTAGGCAGCTTCACGTCTCCGCAGCAGGAAATGGTGTCATCTTCTATCCTGAGCTATTTTTTGAGATGTGCAGATGAGCTGTGAGACATCTAGGGAAGAGTCAGAGTGAACGTGGAGCTGTCAATGCTGCCCCTTCACCATTTTCTGCAAGCCAGTACTGCCCAGGATAAAAATGTCTCCTGTAAATGATTGCATATGACACAGTATATCCCACACAAGCTGCACAGCTTTCAGACATCTGGAAGAAAAAGACAAAACACGTTTTATTTACAAAATAAAAACTGTGCCTTTGCTCTTCTCAGGAAATGAGTTACATCTATATAAAAGCCTCACTCCATCTGACATGGATTGGCAACCTTATCTCTCCACAGACTGAACGAGGAGGGAAGCAGGCAGCTTATCTGTGCCCCCCCAAAAAACAGGTCACAGAGAGGAGTAGCAAAGGCTAAAGGTAACCGCTCTGCGAGGAGCGGCTCTCCGTGTTAGAGGCAAACACGCTACCCTCCTGCTACGCAAAGTCAATTAAAGTTAGTTTTATCTTCTTGTATTATCATAAATATCAACATTCAATAAAAAATGTGTATTATATACTTACTATTCTACTGCATTCAGATGAAAAGAACTGTTGTCCCCAAATATCACTGTCAAGCAGCCACACAGTAAAAGTTGTCCAGAAATGCACTGAGAAAGTAAATGCAAGAAGGGCCTGACTTATCAGGGTGCCCAGACAACAGCCTCCAAGCTACTGTAGTGTTTCAAGTTTGTTGTGTCCTCAACGGGTAACATTCTCCGAGTATTAAAAGTTAGAGTATATCATCTTGATTCAAAACGACAAAAAATATTTTCACTCACCTTCCAATTTGTACTGTGCTCAGATTTCATTGCCAGACACAAAGTATTGATTCAGGCATTAACAGTTGAGACAGTTTGGCAATAATAGCTCTCAGCAATAACTCAAATTACACAAAAGACTCTGGATACCACCTTTAGCAAGCAGAAGGATAATCTCTATGGAAACCAAAGGTTGTTATCGAACATAAATGCTTGCCATGTATTAATCCCCCCACCAAATTTTTCTTTGCCAATTTACTCACAAACCATTAGTCGATAGGATCCACTCCATTAGCTAGGCATAACATGCATGTTATGTTTTTCTAACATTAATCAGCACATAATTGAACCAAAACAGAGGCCACGCTCTAGTAAAACTCTCTTCCCACCTCTTGCCTTTCTCAGATGGCTGATTCCCCACTCCATCTGCTGGAGGTTTCTCAGCATCTAGCTGCCCTTCCCAGCAGAGAGAAATACCAGAGAGCCTCCCCCGTACTCACGCTCTGTGCACCAGAATGGAGAAAAAAATGGAAGCCCTCTATAAAAAAATAAAGAAACTAGGATGGTATGAAAAAGGCTTTGTCCTTGAAAGCCTTTCTTTAGAAAAGAAATGAAAATAAAAAATTACATATTCTGTCAACATGCTCAACAGGAAAACGTTATCCTGTTGCAACACCAGGTCACTTACCCTCCCCAGCCTCAAACATTTTTTACCTTTTCTGAGTTGGTTTGAGTAACACATTTTCTGCAGTAGTCATTCTGTAAAACACACACACAAGCCTTGCTGAAAAGGCAGTTCACTGGAAACAATTTTGGCAAGCTGTGGCAGGAGGCTTTTATGTGGACACATTGGGGAGTCCTTCTTACCACACATGTTTTCTGCTTGTTTGTCTCCAGAGGGAACAAAGATGCAAGAGGATTCATGCTGACTCATACAGCTTAAAAAAAAAGATACATTATATATTCTTCATATATTCTAGTTTAAAAAAAATAGACCAAGCAGATTGCCTTTATAAAAAAAAAGTTGTCAAACGAACATTTTTGTTTTGTTTGGAACTCTCTCTCACCTGATATTCCAGCCAAAAATTCCAAAATTCTCTGCTAAAACTACTATCGTACTCAAGTTAGAAGCAATTGATTTAACACGCTTCTTCCACTTTTTAATTTGCACCAGTATGCAACAAAGTCTTTCATATTCAAGATAAAGTGTCTGCAGCAGCAGGAACTAACTTGGAAGGCCTACAACATACTGAAGTATTTTTGCCTTTTGTACATCAGGTGATCTCCATAATTTTAGGAAAATGTTTCTTACTATTTTTCTTAGAATTCTCCTTCCCACACTCTTGGGGTAAAGGTGAAATCCATTTCATATGCATGCCTTAAGTGGCACTTTAAACGGAAAAAATCAGTGTAAAATGACCAGAACATAAGACATTCATATCATATTCCCTCATTTTTAGAAAGTGAAATAATTTAGTGTTATTTAAAGAAAGTGGCATTCATGAAGTCAAGCAGTGTTACATTTCTTCAGTGTACAGGCTCTCATCAGAGTACCTTTTTTCCCCCCCCCACACTGGCAGTGAATCTTTAGGCTTCATACAACTAAAAATAATGTTTCAAACTGGAAGAGTCAGTATCATAACCCAATAGCAATGGAATGAGCCTTTAGTTAAAAGCCATACCTCACAAGTATTACATTTAAATATACGACATGAGGCTGAAAGAGTCATATTCCCATCATAAGTATTTATTTACAAATGCAATTATTTCAGATTGATCAGTGTAGAGCTCTAGTCACCAAAATGAGTCCCGCTGTCTTACCTCAAGGATGAATTTACCCAATACAGAGTAACCTGAAGAATGTTTCAGCACAGATATAAGCTATAATGGAAGCCCCTTAATTCAGAATGTGATACATGACTGTCATCATCTCCCTTCCCAAGAAAGGGCACAGGTAGAAAAGACTTCAGGGAAGGAGAATGGCTGTTTCATAGCAGATTGGCCCCAGAAAGTATTCAATGCCAGACGGATTTATGATGATGTTCACCGGGCTTTCTAAGGGCTACATTTAACTCCATAAGAAGAAGAAACAGCGGATCTTCATTAGGAGGATAAGGGACATGCAGATATATAGAGAAGATGGTAGAATTGCCATTCAGTAGCTACAGCACTTTTAAAGTAGAAGCAATAAGCAAAGCTTTCCCAAATCCTGATATCCGACAGATTCTCTGCAGCTCGGGAAGCCAGGGGCTGTGCTGCCGAGCACTGCAGGAGGCCTCTGACCAACAGCGTGAGCTCAGAGCTTCCCTGAGGCTGCCCATTCCCACAGGGATGGGCTGCCAACTGCTCATCAGAAGCCGTAACTCACTTTTTTTTTTTCTGTTTGCATACAAGTACCTTATACCTATTACTATTTCTAGTACACACAGAGGATTCAAGTAAATCTTATTTGAACACAGATTTTTCACTGGATCTTTAAAAGCAGCTGGAGTAAACAGCAAGTAAGAGATTGTGGTGTTCATAAAAAAAAAATTCCAGAAAAATACTTTTAAAAAGACTGTCTGTAACATTGCTGTCTCTGTGAACACCTCCCTGCCCTCATAACTGCAAACACCTTAAATATTTGGACCTCTCCCAACTGCAAAAACATGCTATCAGGATTTTATTTACTCATTTTCCCCCCCCTCCCATTTCTGTTTTTCTCTTATTCTTTCTCCTGTAACTGTATTTACACACAAGAGAAAACGTAAGCACAGAACTCCAAAAGCACTAAAAGGCAAGGTGCAAAAACAGAGGCATCACCAGAAAAAGACAAATCACAAAAGCAGAAGCAGGAACATCCCAACTTTACGTGTCAAATCCTTTATTTACTAGTATATTGTTCTATACTTCAAGTCTCTTATCTTGAGGATAGGAATGAAAGCCTTTCACACATGTGATCTCTGGGAAGAGGAGGAAGAAGATAGATACTCCCATGGTGAAAGTTTCCAGTTTCTGTGGTAGGTGGGATGTTACTCAGGGCCCAGGAAGCCACCAAGGTCCATCACCTGCTCTCTCAGGCACCTTCCTCTCAAGTTTCCTGCACTAAGGAATGCTTCATCCTTAGTGCCACCAGCTGTATGGGCTCCAGTTGCAAACAGCTTCCTGTTGATTAATGGGGTGGCCACCAACCACTTCTTCCCTTTGGATAATCCTTTGGCAACTATGGAGGTCATTCAGGCCACTGAAAAAAATATCCAGGATTGCTTATTTTACTGAAGTACTCTAGATCTGTCAGAGTATGTTATATCTATTTTAAAACTTGTAACTCAAAGCTCTTCAAACTCCTTACAAAGGTGAAAGTTTAAAGAACAGGACATGCATTTGTTCCCACATCACGGTAACATCACAAATGTATGGCATCATGCTTAAAACCTAACCATGAAAATTAAAA
This sequence comes from Nothocercus julius, assembly GCA_013398735.1. Lineage (NCBI taxonomy): Eukaryota > Metazoa > Chordata > Aves > Tinamiformes > Tinamidae > Nothocercus > Nothocercus julius. The sequence goes on along the minus strand of VZSV01000001.1, from coordinate 16,159,467 downwards.
ATCTGGAAAAGAATGTCCAGATTTTACTGCTCTAAGCATAGCTGAGATATAAATTTTTTCAAAGCTACTTTTTGAATTATAATACTTAAGGGACCATTTCATTTAACTTATTCTACAAATATAACCTCCCAAAATTAAAAAAAAATTAAAAACAGAGAAACACATTTCTAAACCCAAGGACTTCACAAGAGTGACAGAAGATATAGCAAAAATGGTAAAATAAAATAGATATCTAAGAGGTAAAACCTCTGGACCTGAAGATTAAATCCCTGGCAAAACAAGCACGGGATCCTGCAGCTCCTTCGTCAACCTAGTATGATACCTAGTGAATCATCTGGCCTATCTACCACCAAGCTTTGTGCCAGCCAGCCTCGGAGGGCAAATTCAGTGTGGTTACTGACACTGCGCGAGGGCTGGGACGCCAGGGAAGCAGGTCCCTTCCCTGCCAATTGGTCTGTTCTGCATCCTGCTCGGTACGAGCACGTGCACTTTTGTCCCTTTGCTGTAACAGGACCCCAGAAAAGGGCCACTTTCAACCTGAATATCACGGGAAAACAGAGAGCTGCAATAACGACACTTCTTACGTACACACGGTGATTTCAAACATCACAAAGAGCACCTGATCAACATATAGGAGGTTTTACCATTTACCACGCGCAAGGGAGCAAGGCCAGGCTGCCAGCAGCCTCCCCCTGTGCCCTAAGGCGGCTGTGGCATGGTGAGCACGCCAGGCCCGGGGTCCCCTTTGCGGACACCAAAGGGGCAGGGAGGCCCTGTCGCCTCGACTGTCATTTCCCACAACCCTGTCATTAGGCAAGTACTGATAACACAATTACCAGGCTCACACTGCTCTAAAATCACATTAAAACTGTAATTCAGTGCAACTAGCACTAAAATTATTCCCCTTCCTCTATTCTATTTGTTTTGCTAATTATGAAAGAGTAACTTTTACCTGTTTCATGCTGTTGGGGAACAGAAAAAAAACATTAAAGAAGAAATGCAAGCCTCCTCAGCCACAGAAATAGTCTTAAGGCTGTTTTTGTTTATAATAATTCTGCATCACATTTGAAAGCAGAGATTTACAAAGACTGCTTTCACACTGTTTTTGTTGGCTATAACAGATACTGCCAGGTAAGATATTTTCTCTGGATGTAGTTTCTTTCTGCTGGTGGTGTGCTCACAAACATTATTAATTCAATTTACTTATTCATTCTTTCTCCCTTTAAGTCATTCGTGGATTTTCTCCTCTACATTTCCAACAGTGAGGACTCAAGCCAGGACTTGTGCTTGTGCCACAGGGTTGCTCTAGGTGGGCAAACTTTGTCTCTCTTCAAAGGACAAAACAGAAAAATCTAATCTCACTTTACATTAGCGCTTCAGAATAACACACACCCATAGGAACAACTGTTTGTGAAAGGTGACAGAGCAGGAAGAATATTAGGGGAGGCAATTACCCTTAAGGCTCAAGTTGCAGGGAAGAAAAGGCAAGTGAGGCATATGGACAGAGCCCTCCTGGGCAGGATCTGTGTGTCCACCTACCAGGTCTCTCTCTCTTCTGGTTTAACAGAAATCCAGTACAGTTTATTTTTCATTTATCGAAATGCAAGTAAATAAAATGCCCAAAAAAGGCTGAGTTTACGACAGGTAGAAAACTAAGTAATCTTCAAAGCAAAGTTTTGTGACTCTAATTCAGTCATCCAGATAGATGGCATAACAACACAGCAATGTGCACACAGTTCTGTTCATTCTGATGGGGCACCTTCCAGCCTATTTGCCTAAGTATCTCTACTTTCACATATTTAAGCTTAATTTTCTGTATTTGAGTTACCACTGCACTTGCCTCCACACTGTATCACATAGCCCACGACCAGAGCACGTGGAAGTAAAACTCCAGGGAAATGGCACGTGGGAGCATTATCAGGAGTATTTGGCTTTCTGGAGACAAAATTGATTTACCTCTTTGTAATCTTCAGCAGAGAAATGCATTAGGGGATGCACAGGGGAACACATAACGTCAATTTTATTAAGGAAATCTCTCGTATTCCTCACCCTGCAGCTGGCAGAATAACATCTTGCCATACTTGCATTGTTAATTTGCTGGGGAGAAAGAATCTTGCAAAGTCAGCCCTTTTTAGCACTGCAACATGCCACAAAGTTTGGGGCTCAACAAAGGGCCCTGATGAGCCCGGGCACTTGTTTCTTTAGCATAAAATCACACCTAGGACTTCCTATGCTTGGATGCAAGTGCGGAGAAAGCCTTTGGCAGTGCACACCATACGCGCCCACACACAGTCAAGTCCGCATAGGCAGGGCAGAGCATTCCGGCTACCCTAAAAAGGTTACTGAGTTTCCCAACACCTGCTTGACCACTCAAGGAAAACCAAAACAAATTTGCCTACTTTCTCTCTACTCTGTTGAGGTCCAAGCTGGATCTATAACGTAAAACTCAAATTTGCCAGTAACTCTGAACTTAGCTGTTGCAACAAATACAAGCTACTCTCCTTGTGAGCTGCAGTAAACAAATGAAAGGTTGCTCTGCTATAAAGTCCTACCTATGACTTAAGTGCCTTTTTATTGTATTTTAAAAACATTTTGCTCTGGTTATGTTGATTTCCCTATACATCTTCCTATGAAAATATTCATGAAAGGTAACCAAGGCCCTTACTATGAAATAGAAACAACTCAACACCTGCAACAACATACAGCTTGCTGCAACATCCCATAAAATAGGATGGCTAGCAGCTTTGGTTACCCGTTCACTGCTTCACAGGAATAGCTGGCAGTAACACAAATCATATATTTTCCAGACAAAGCAACAACGACAAAAAGGACTCTCTCTCTTTCCTGTTAAAAGATTACCAACACCTACCACTCTCTACATCACTATTATACCCTGCTCTTTCTGCATCACCAATGACCTTGGACAAGACTTGGCTTCTCACGTGATAGAGCACAGAACTCTGTGTGCTCACAGTAATAACTGGGGTCTTTGAGAAAGGAGGGAAAAAAAAAAAAAGGCAAAAATTCCCATTTATCCTTAAGATCAAGCTCAGGGTCCCTCCCCACTGCTTCATTAAAATACATGGTGCTTTCTAATGTGTGCTATTTGCATAAGTATTTCTGCAGTACAGGTCTATAATTTAATACTCCCTGTTGACTACTAATGCACAGCATTTGTGACTGCTATTTATGCTGTGATCATGCCAAAATGACAATTCTCAGTGTATCACTGACTGTACCCAGGATGTTCAGCAACAAGCAAAAGAGCTTAAATGCACAAGGAGGTGAGAGGAAACTCTCCAGCTGGACTGCACCTTCATCATGGAGCATGGTAATTCTCTGTAATTCATCCCCACATCATTTATTCACTTCAGACACTGTCACAAAGAAATGTCTTTGACCAAAAAAACTACATTTTTGGGTGCAGCTGGATTGGCCCCAGCAAGGATGAGGTATCCAAGGACTCTGTCTATTTGGGCCTGTCCAAGGATGCTTTAACACACTACTGGAGAAACAGACTCCAAGCAGTAGTTCAGGTCCAAGGGATGTGGAAAACACTGAAGCACATTTTTATTTTCGTGAATGTGTTTAAAAAAAAAAAAAAAATCAAAATAAGTCTCCAGAGGCTGCTATCACATGTAGTACCAACTTTGCCAACCATGTGCATGCCTCAGGATCTCCTCTAGTTAGATGTGTTTCTTTTAGCTGAGGATGCATCTTCTGTCCTAGTAGAGGCCTGTTACAGTCAGAAAACTTTTAGTGAGGTGACAAATTATTCCTTCTTTTAAATTAAACTACAGACCTGAAATGCTGAACTTAGCCAAATCTAGCATGAACACCAGAAATCTGCACTGGATGAGGATAATAGGTAAAGATTATTTTAAGTGAAGTAAAAGAACATTCTGTAATATGCTACTGAGTTCTGCAGCTTTTTCTGTATTATAATAATTCTGCTGTCCTGTACATGATGTTCCTTGTAATGTTCCCTTCCTCTATTAAGGCATCGATGTTTGGGTAGAAGTAGACAAAAGACTAACTGTGTCTTTTTAAATAAAAGCTTCAGAAAACACTCTGTCGTGTTAAACAGAAGCATAGGTAGCAAGATCCTGCTATAATCTCCTGATGATTTAGCAATCGCATACACAATATTACTGTACAGATATGTATAATGTCTCCTAACCAAATCTTCACGCGAAGGATACAGGACTTATTTGCAAATAAATTAGATGTATGTGCCTGTCTGGGGCAGAGACAGAGGGACCTCATGGGATATCCAGGCAGCTCAGAGGGAAGAACAGAAGGGCCTTATGGCTGCAGCACTTACCGGCACCAGAGACACCAGAAGCTCTTAGAGGGACATTCTGGAGGCTCAGTGCAGACAACCAGGCAGGATCCTGAAGTCCAAGACTTCCATAACCACCATCTTTAACAAACAACCACTTCTACATGTTAAGCCTGAGATGCAGTGGAGATCTGGAGCCTCAGTGTACCAACGAGGTAGTACTATTGAGAAGAGGGCTTTAGGTACTGCAGGAATGGGGAACCCTTTGGGGCAAGAGCAGCCCATAAAAGATAGATAGGCTGTGCCTTAACCAAACAGGAGCCAGGCCAAAAGCTGCAGCAGATTATTTAAACTAAAAGCTGTAGAAAGCCAAAAATACACGAAGTAGCATGCAATTCAGACTGACATAGTACCAAATATATACATACAGCTAATACTCCTTTGAAAAGGCTGGAAGGGGAAAACAGCCTAATACAATAAACAGTAAATCAGACCACCTTCTCTTGTTCCAGATATTTCTTAAAAATACCAATACTAGCAACAACAACAATCACTCTTCTTTGATACTCTATTATTCACACAGTAGCAATTGAAATGTATTTACTTTGTTGTTTGTGCTACAGTATCAAAGAAATGTTTCAGATGCACAAAAAATACAGCCTGCTGGTGTAGCACAAGCAGCCAGCCAGAGATGATACATAGAGAGACATGCAAAAGAGCGTAGGAAAAGCAAGATTACACCTTCTCCTCATGTTTTAGCAATTTCTTCCAGAAAGCTGGTGAGTCCTTGCTTGGAATTGTTTTCGCACAAGATAGTGAGTCTAAGGTGGTTAGAAGACAAAAAAAACAAAAGGATGAGTTTGTTCCCCCAAAATGACATTCCCTACGCACACACCCAAGGGAACTGTCAGAACAGAAGCAAGGGACACACATTTGTCAGGAAGAAAGCCGAGCTACTAATGACAGAGTGACGTGACGGCAATTATTTATATTGTAAGAAATAAAGCATTTGAGATGACAGCAGTGCACAGCAGCCTCCCAAACCCCAGCGACAGCAAAGGGCCCTGAGTCGAGGGCAGCAGCAGAACCTTCCCAGTGGCCACCCCCAGCTCCGCTGCTGCTCCTGTTACAGACACGGCTGCCACTGGCACCGCCTGGCTCATCTAACGTCCACGTTGTGATGGAGGATGTGATTTCCTGCCAAGCCAGTCTGCCGCTCCAGTACAGTCTCCTGATCACAGTGTTTCTATGGAAGCTCCCTGGCTACAAGGCGTCAGCTCCCATCCTTGCTTCCAGCTGCTCAATCTAATTTAAAGACGCTAAAAATAAAAAAGGCTGATATGTAACAGTGCTCTCAGAAAAGCAAGTAACTGCAGTTGCTACAGAGACAGCATTCAACTCCTTCAAGACGGAAAGGGGTGAAGTGCATTAGTTATTTCACAGGTATTTGTCAACACCTAGCTCACTCACAGAACATACGGAGAACTCTTTTCCTAACAGATACCGAGACACCAAGCACAGGAGACGTAACACAGGGAAGCTCATTGGGCTTCCAGTTTAGCTGTCACCTCAGCCACCGCCGACATTGCACATCCAAGGAACACAGTCATTTAAAAGTGTTGCGATGAGGAGAAAATAAACAAACAAAAAAAAGTAGTAGAGCAGTAAAACCTCCCCACAACTCCCAAATGGCGATCTCCCCAAAGAGACTCTCCCATGGACATGCGTGTCTCTGGGAGCTAGTCCAGAAGGATCTTAACAGTCGTTGGTATGTATCTTTTCATAAATAGGGTGTGTGTGGGGGGGTTGTATATATTTATGTGTGTGTATCTCTTTCCATTGGAAATGCTTGCTCAGCTTCACTACTGGTTGGACCTTAGAACACAGAGTGCAGCAGCCTCAGCTCTGTTGGTCTACTGGGTTTGTCAGTTCCTAAAAACTTAACAGAAACTTTATGAGCAGGAGAGACTCACACAATTTCCTAGATCTTGAAGGTTTCCAATAAGTGGCACTATTACCGTTTCCAACAACATGTAATTTATGGTGACCTATAATAAAAAAGATAATAATGAAGGAAAGCTGCACAGAAAACTCATTAAAATACTCACGTAGCCTGCTTTGTAACAAGCTAATAAATGAGAATCAGAATAAATAAGAACCACCAAAATGATTTAAAATTCTCCCCAAGTGCTGTCAGCCACTCCTCCAGCATAAAGATCAGAACAGTTCTAAGAAACCCGCAGGTCCCCCCCTTGCCAAGGAGATTACACAAATGGCTCCTGGAGCCTTGCAAGCCAGCTGCTTGGGTTCTCTCACCAATATGTGAATAGATTCCATAATGCAATAACTGTCCTGCTTTGAAAGAATCAAAATCCACTTATCACTTGTCTGTAATTGCAGAAAACAGAAGTACAATATCTGTGAAACTAAGTATAACAATTCTCACGTTTCCTGCTTCACCTGCCTCCAAAATACACAATATAAGACTGTATATGACAATATACAAACTATATTTGAATAAATACAACACATACTGCACATATATACCAATACATACACACACTGAAGAAACATAAGGAAATGTAAACAAACAGCATCAACAGAACAAGAGGAGGTACATTCTAGAAAGGAATGAGCACTGAAGCCTGCAAGACAATGCTCTGTATGGGTGAGCATCCGTTCTGCAGAGACAGCAAAGTTTTATTTAACACCCCTGGAACAGAAGTATTTCTACAAAACCCAATCAGACTCTGATTCTCTCTTCCACTGGGTACCCATACATACAAGGGTTTAAAGTCAGACAGGAAAAGGGAAAGGAGTTTGCTCCTATGCATTTATGGAATGGCAAGCCGTCATCTTTATTCCTCATGAGCATGGATGGGGTGTCCCTTGACCACACGCATCTCCCAGCACGTGTCTCAGTAATGCTGTAGCTAGGCTCTACTACTACTGACTAGACACTTGCATTACAGGTAGAAATAATTTTCTGCCATTAAACGTGATTTTTCTTAGTTCCTCTTTCTGAAAAAGCAACACTGCTGGCTGGGCAGCCTCCAGAGCAGGCATCCTTGCTGCAACAGAAGGAAGGTCTCCATAGCAACAGCAAAGTGCAAAGCCTGCAGAACCCCTACTTTTTACCTCACTTCCCAAAGTCAATTTTTCCTTGGTACCAAACTGTTTAATAAATCACTTAAATACACAAAAAACAAAGTCCATATAGAGAGATACTACAAAGAGACAACATGAACTCGAATGAGTGATGCTAGTTTTATTATACCTGGGGCTTGGAACTGCTCATAAAAAATGCACATGGATATTATTGCTAGATGATTATTACTACACACAAATATTATCACTCACTAATTACACTTGCCTGATGATTCTCACTAGACTCCCTTTTTAGTTACTTATTACTTTGTCAAACTTTAACTATTTAGGCTGATCATCCATGAAATTGATCTGTGCAAGGTGCCTGGTATAGATGGTTTCAACCAAAACAGTTCCAAATTTTAAGACAGGGGACAGCAGTAGAAATAAAACATTATCTTTTCCATAAAGAACCTTTGGTGCACCTTTTCCCCAGAGGTCCTACCCCATTTGGCACACAATATTTTTGCTGGAGCTATTGCAGACATGCCTCCCTTTCCTTGAACAGCCATTTAGTCAAGCTGTTACCATGAACCTATGTTGTTTCCTGCAATATTCCCTGCTTCACTCTTTACAGAAGTGAAGATAGCCATGGCACACTTCACAAGCTGTTCCTTAGAGTGTTTATTCCTTACACTAACTCACACGTGCTTTTACAAACACGTAACTGCCAGTTAATTTCTGATTTTATAGATGTGGCACTGTAGCAATTACCTTTAACAGCTCTGCACAGTGTGAAGATGGGGAGATGAAAATTGGTTTCAGCGTGAGGTTGAGGCAGGAGCCAAGCAGTCAACAGGATATGCTCAGAAAAAGACACGGACCTGAAGCCCTGCCTTGTCTTCAGGCCATGGGGAAGGCAGCAGAGGGTCATTCTTCCCCTGTAAATGTTGCACCTGCTTTAAAGTGCTCAGAAGAGTTCCCTGTTCTCTGAAAGAATCCTCCCTTGCATGAGGTCCTTCCTGCCCACGAGGGGACAAATTAAACCCACAACTTCCAAAAAAAAGTGCTATAGCCACCACATTATAGTTCAAACCACATCAAAGCCTTCGCAGCCTCCCTTGTGAAAGCTGCAGTTCTTTCCATTCTAAAAAATATGGATGCTGATAAAAGAGCAAGTAAAAAAGGCCTCATTCCCCCTATTCCATTCAAAGTACTGATCTGCAAGGTCTGGAAAAGTTTTCTGGTTTTGGAATTGTTTGGGATACATTAAAAAAAACTTGCCTAAGAAAAGTAAGATGCATACTCAGGCTTGGAAGGAGGACACTGGCACTCAGGACATGCCTTTTTCATTACAGTTTTCATTACAGTTTTCATTAATGAATTAGCATTTGTTTGCTAAAGGTCTGAAAATAGAGGGTTTTTTTTTGTTTTTTTTAAGGAAATCCATTGAGTTTTTAATCTACAGGGTTAAGATGAACACTGAATAGATTCAAATAAGCACAAGACCACATGTGGGAAACATGAAAAGAATTGAAACAACATGCTGTGATAATGGGATATAGTTTCACATAAACCTCACAAGACCTGAACATTAAGCACAACCCATACACGTTCATCCATTTAATGTCATAATGATATTTAAATAAATGTAAATAATGTATATAAATAAGCAAACTTAGAGAAAAAAAACAGTTGAGAGAAAGATCCCATATTATGATCTGCCTCAGAGCTAATTATTCCCAATTATCCTTTTCCTTCTCGTCAGGATAAGGCATGGTGTTACCATCTAGTCCATTTTGCCCACTCATTCTGTCTCCCTTTCAGTCTAAGATCTACATGCAGATCTCCTTCCTCAGATCCCACCACTTGTCCTCCACTAGATCTGGCCTCACGGACTTGCAGCAGCCTCTGCTCATCACAGCACAGAGCAAACTCTCCCTCTTCCTGCTGGCAAGATGCAGTGGCTGTGTTAAAACACTAATTAGTCCCCACAAATTACCTCTAATGGCAAGAGATAAGTAGACTTTATAAAGCATTACTGCTGTAAGCCAGATTCACCTGTGAATCTGTTGCCAAAAATTCTCTTTGATAAAAGAGAAGCCATTGAAAATCCAGTCTTTGAAAAGAAACCGTGCACCTTTCCAAGACAAAAAAAAAAAAAAAAGAAAACGGAAAAGAAAGTAGTCATCCTTGATTTGCCATTCATCAGTTTCATCAGTTAAGTTCTTTGCCACCTATTTAAGGATCACTGGCCACATTTATCACATTTAGTGGGAAAAGCAGTAACTCCATCTTAATCCAAATTTACTGTCTAGAAAAGACACTTTCCCAGGGCAGTACAACAGAACTGCTTCCTTAGGGCCCTCCTTATCTGCAAGGGAAAAGCAGACACAAGAGCAGTACTTTTGGTCACCAGGCCCACAAATACACTGGACTTCGCTATCAGTCTATTAGTCAGCACAGGGGAAGCCAGCAGAGTCCCACTTTCCCAGCCTGAGACAGTCTGTCCTCAGAAGCTCCTGTCGTTTCTCAGCTCACCCTGTGCCCATAAGCCCCACAGCAAAGGCAGGGACAAGGCAGCTCAAGGGGCGAGTTGTGTCCTCAGTCACCAGAGCCCTGCACCGGTCAATAGTTGCTCTGCTCCGGGACACACCAACCACCATGGCCACAAAGAATCAGATGGGAACTGAAGTCCAAGCAACCTCTGGCAAAAGGAACCAATTTTTTTTTCAAGGACATGGGAACACAGCACAGATTTTAGTTTTAAATGACTGAAATTGTACTTGGCAGTCACTGTCCAAATAAATCCTTACACAGTCAACGAAACTCACCAAATCTCTTTTTGCACTTAAAAAAGAAAAATTCCAGGCAGATTTTTACTCTTCTCCATAGAGACTCCAAGAAATACTGCACTTTTGTTATCAATTTGTATCACTGAAGGTGCTCTTGACAGTCTGGCAATAGGCAGCAGAACAGTCCTGTGAAGCATGGAGTCAGCAGAAAGGCCCTGCAAGAAGAACCCCATGGAAAAGACCAACAGGGTGACAGACAAAGAAAACTTTTGCAATTACTTTTACAATTAGGCAGCTGCATATTCCTTCTCTTACCTGGACAAGCTAGTTAACAGTGGGAGAGACAGGAATGTGGTCTCCATCCTCAGACCTCTCACAATTTTACAGCACTAGAGCCTATTTTTTTCCTCCTCCTTTTTATAGTTTTACCAGCTTCACATGAACAACAGCTTCCTTTCAACAGCAGCTGTACGAAATTTTCAGCTAAGAACCTTAGCCAGTATTATGATGAGTTCAAATCATTATTCTCTTCCACATGTAGCCGAACTTTGCTTGGACAAAGCAAAACATTTCCTCCTAGGTAATAAGAAATTTTATATGAATCAGATTTAGTCCACTAATCCAGCACCTTTCTGTTTTGAACTAGACCTGTACCATTCCTGTTCTATTCTATCACATCTTTGCAACACAAGTTGTGACATGTGAAGTTTGAATCTCATTTTACTCCACAGGATAAACTGATGAGAATCCGTCCCGTCAGTATGCACTGCTTCTCACGTCACACTGTTCCTTGCTGCATCATTCTGATGACTACTGAAATCAGTTAGTCATTCCCATTGATACCTGTTCCTTTCCCTTGTAGTTAAGGTTATCAAAGTCACTGCATTTGGGGGGGGGAAATTCACATTAGCTTTCATTTTGCCATTTTGCTGAGCTAAATAGGTGCAATTAAGTGGCCCAAGACAAAACCACTCACATTAGCAAGTTGAATAAAAGCATCATTATTTTAACACCTATTTTCCTATAATAGCTTTTCTTAGAAGCAACAAATTTAATCATAACATGCCTGTACAATTAAGCCCTAAGCAGACTCTGCAGTACAAGTTACCTGACCCACACAAGCAATTTCTTTTTTTTTTTTTTATTTTTATATTTTTGAAACATGTACTTTTAATTCAAGAAGTCCTGAAGCTCTCATGCTCTTGATTGCAAGGAGGATCAAGAACATGCGTGGGTCAATAAAGTGGTAACTAGAGGCACAGAACCTTTTCCTTGTTCTACCACTGATGCTCAGAGGTGTCTCTCTCTCTTTTTTTTTTTTTTTTTTTTTCCTCTTTTTCTCCTATGAAGTGTATGCTGCTCATAGATCCAAGTACAGTTCAAACCATGGAACAAGAAATACTATTGTGTTTTAGCTGATTTTGGTCACCCCCTGCTCAGAGTTGATGTCTTAAAGGCTAGGAAGTGAGAATGAGAACTATGAGAACTGCCACTGCCAGCCATGGAGCTACACAGGAACATTGCATTAACATGGTCAAGTTTCCAAATTAAATTTACAACTCAGTCTGTGACTCTTCCCTCTTCAAGGACATCCACCTCCCTGAGCTGTATATTGCTGGTTACGCCATATCAGTATTCATTATCTAAACTAATGGATTCACAATTTTCCCCTTTCAAGCTGAAAAAAGAAATCATTTAATCCTTTTAAAAAGGTAGCGCTATTTCATTCACTACCAAAGTGGCTTGGACATTCACTGAATTTGTGGAATGCACAAGCTGTATGTTCTAAACCTGTGAAAACTCAAACCCACACATCCTGCCTCTGAGGACAACTACAATTCTGATTTTTCCTCGTTCGTCCTCCTTGTAATTTTTAGGATATTGTTGGCAATGCTGGAATTAGGCTCCTAAATCTCACTTACTGCTTGCTGGATGTCATTTTGCATTAGGCCACATCCAACACACAGTAAGTCCTTTCCACACACTACCAATGCTTCTGACAGGAAAAGCAAGAACCATGAAATCTACATCCCCATGACAGAAAGGAAGAGCTGATGATAAAAGTCTCAATGACTTACACTAACACTCAGTGAGTCCATCACTGAGCCAGGATCTCAGCCCTGTTCCAAGACTATCCTTACCATCATTTTAGAAATAAGTAATATTAAACAGCAAGAAGCAGAAATCAATATTAGCATGAATTGCTGTGACCACAGAAATAGAATCTAGCATTAGCCAAGAGCAAATAAACAAAAACACACTCCTGATTAGAAGAAATAACAACCATCTGCAAAGCTGTTCCAAACTCACCAGATGGAGATGAGGCTCAGCTAGGCTTTGTGAAAAAACACATCTTTTCCAGTAACCAGCTTTCCCAACTAGTTTCAGGTGGCATTTTACTGAAATCTGACTGATCTCCCAAATAGTGCAAATAGGTCTCACCCCCAATTTTTTTTTTTCGTGGCAGTAAGAAATAGAAATGTATTTCTAACAGAACAACTTGCTGTAGCTGCTTAGCAAACGTGCAAAGATTTGTAGAGTTACATGGCAATTCCTTACTCATTTACTACCATCTATCTAAAGTGTACAATTTTTAGTTCAAGGACAGTGCACAGGTAAGATGGCATGTCGTTATACACATTTACAGCATAAAGTGCTTCTGAAGGATTCATTTGAAATCTGCAGGATCCAAATGCAGGATTTTTGTGGTGTAAAACACAAATTCAGTACCAATTGTTTAAATCACATCACTTTCTAGAATGATCAGAGTAGATTCCACTGCATTTTAAAATACAGGTTTAACCACAGCAATCTTTTTCTAATCCATTTAAATCCCGATAGAAAAGTTTATTAAGAAATACATATATGTGATGTACTGAATTTCTTCTATTATGGACAGGCTTTTGTTTGTTTGTTTTTTACAGTAGTAACTTTTACACATCAGAAAACCAGAAGGACCTTGACATCATACCCCTAAGGACCTAAAACCCAAAACGCTGAGAGAGGAGTCAGTGCAGTCGCACATCACGCCCGTGCTCAGCACCCCTTGGGTCTGCAGCCACGGCCGTGAAACCCGAGCAAACCACATCAACAAAACAAACACGAGCAAAATACTCACTGACCCAGCAAAGAGCCTATGAAGATGACAACTTGCACGGCAGTGGTGAAGTGTCTGTAGGATTGCTCCTCGCTGTTCTCCAGGGTACCGATCCCGCTCGCGTTCCTCCTGCCCCACGCACCGTGGGCTGCTGACACGTTCCTCATCTCCACGGCCCTGGCAACGGCTTGGTAGAGGGCATGCTCGCCCTGGCTTTTTGGGATCCAGCTCCTGTTGTGTCCCATGGCAAGGTCTCCTTCCTCCTTCTCCTCACTGCCTAAGGCTCACACATTGCCAACCTGGAGCCCAGCGGCCAAGGGAGCACCTGGGCATGGAAACGCTGGGATGAGCGGAGCTTGGCGTGCCGCGCTGGGAAGCATCTTCGTGGCATCCGCGTGCCCTGGAAAGCGGGCTTGGCTTTGCCCGCTGCCGTCCCGTGAATCGCTCCAGCGGGACGGCGGAGGGGGGAAGCGGGGCCGGCTCCTCCTGGCGGCGAGGCGCCCCATGCTGCTCGCTCCTCAGAGGCGCCGCATCCCCTCGCCGTTCCACCGAAAGCAACGCGAATGGGGGAAAACGCCGCCCGCCCTCCCGCAGCGGCGGCTCGTCGCCTCACGCCACCTGATTCTCATACACACACCCCTTACTACACATTAAAGCAGCTCAGGAAGACTTATGAACCGCAAGCTCCCCCCGCTCTCCTCAGCTTTTGCATTAGCTTTTTCACAAGCTCGAGGGAGAAAAAACACCTCTCTGCCCGTGGCAAATCCCCTGGGGCTCTCCTGTCTGATTCTGCCCACTTTCCCTATGGTGAAAACCCAGCCTCATGGCTGCCGTTCCGCGGGAGCCCGGGGGGACACGGAGACCCCCGCGGACCTCAGCGCATTTCAACAGTCACCGCGTCACCGCGCTCAGAGGAAAAAATGCTCCTCCTTGCAAGCGGCACCGCGCTGCCCTCTCTGCAGGAACAGACACCAAAACGCACCGCGTGGCCGCTCCCGCCCCGGCTCCGCCTCTCGGGGCCGTAGCGGGCCCGCTGAGCCCTCGGTACCGCGGGAGGCGGCGCGAGCCCCAAGAGTGGGGACCACAGCCAGCCCCGGGGAAGAGACGCCATCACGTGACCGCTGCGCGGGCGGCAGCCATTTTGTTGAGAGGCCGCTGTGGGGGATGCTGAGCGGGGTGGGCGGGCCGGTTATGGCGGAAGGGCCCGCGTCGGCGCATAGGGTGGTGCGTTCTGCTGGGCTTTGGTACATAACGGGAACACGGCTCAAGAATTTCTGAGCTGGTACTCTAAAACAGCTCCCATAACTCTGATAATATGCTCAAAGGCATTTCAGATGCATGCGTGCTGTAAGTTATTTTATTTCCCGGAGAAGCTCCCATATAAGCATATGCTGTTCAGGTGTTAACTGTGGAAAAAGCTTGCACCTATGTAAAGAACACTTAGGTTAAAGTATTTTCGGCTTTAGTTTTAATGTCTTTAGAAAACGGCTCTGTAAAATCCTGGGTTTTTTTTTCCACTAAATAGTGTTAATATAACTATAGTGTTGAAATTCCATTAAAAAAAATTTCATGTTAATATTACTATGATTACAAAGTTAAGCACCCAGAGAACATAAATATCACTGTTAATAAATCCGCTTGCATCAAGCTGTCACTGAATATAAAACACACTGCAACAGTTACTTGTATTTTGTCTTTTCCCCAGAGATAAATCCTACCCAGTTGCAAAGCTTGCTTCCTTTTTTGCTTTTCAATTAGTCCCTGGCTCCCATAGGACTCACTCCTACCTAAGGCAGCTCGCGGGGTGGGGCTGCTTGCTCCCCACCACCTAAAAAAAAAGCAGTCTTCAGCGGAAGGGTTTTTTTTTTTTTCTCCTCTCTC
>VZSV01000001.1:16102998-16135301 GCA_013398735.1 Nothocercus julius | reverse complement strand
TTTTTTTTTATTTTCTTTCTTGGCTTCTCCAGATACAATTATTTAACTGAATGACAATACCACAAATCTTTTCAACATTTTATATTCTATACATAACTAAAATAATCCTGAGAATCATTTGCTTTTAAATTTAATAGCTGGCTTGTCAAATGCACATTGCTACAAGGCAAGAAACCACTGAGCTGTCAGTAACATGGGTGAAACCAGTGAAAAGCACAGGGCTACAAACCACCGTTGTTGCTGATAGCAATGGGATTAAAGCAGCAGTTTTCTCTAAAGCTTAAGTATTGTCAAGGGTAGTAGACTTTCAGAACTAATTAGGATCTAAAAGGCCTCCCTGAAGTGCCTGTATGAATGAACCATCAAGTGTTTTCATTGTGGTGGTTTTTTGATTTTTTTTTGTTTGTTTGTTTGTTTGTTTTTTAAAGCATAGACCTTCCCCAGTGGATAAATGGGCAATCTAAAAGTCTCTGGGGCAAAGAGAATTTTATTATTTTACAATTCAAGGAATATCTACTATGCTACTCTGTGTAGAGTTCAGTGTTTGTTCAACAGGACAAGTGTTAGTTATTGAAACTTGATTTTTTTTTTTTTAACATATATAACCATTTATGCCAATACACTATTGTTTTCAGTATTTTCCTTTGCTGCTGGTATTGTGTTTATAGAATATTCAGTTTCATCAGAGCAGACATTTTGCATATCCTAATTATGAACATAGTTACATAGTTTTGTGTTTATAGAGTTGCAGAAAAAAGGCTTACTGGTGTTTCTTCAGCATTTGCCAGAGTTTTGCCAAGCCCTTGGAGGAAAGGGGGACACAGCTTCTTTTTTTCTCTCTGTGCATAGGCAAAGATGAACAGCTTGGTAAATCGGTCTACAATGCCTTGGAAATTCGCAGCGGAGAATTTGTGTTAGTAAATGAGTGGGTTCTACAATGGCAAAAAAAGATGGGAAAATTTCTTACAACACATGAAATAGAAAAAATTGAGAAGTCTAAGAAACAGGTAATACTTTTTTTTTTTTTTTTTTTTAATAAACTTTAGGAAGTTTCCTGTGCTTTTCTTGTGTTTGTTAATATATATTGAACTTGAGAGGGTGGTAATGAGACTGAAAATGTCAGTGTTAAGAGTATTTCTGTTGCACAGGAAGATGGGTGTGGCAGGGTATTCAGGGGGTTGTCTACAAGAAGGTATATTTGCAAGTATGCATAAGTAAAATAATAAAATATTAAATAAAATTCTGAAGAAGAAGGACATAAAACTTATCTTGAAGAAGTAAAAGTTCTTGTCACATGTCTATACTGTCTCCTTTTCAAGTAAGAGTGAGATTGTCACATATTCTAGATATGTTCTTTGTGTGTTACATATTTTAGTAATGGCATGTTGATGAAACTTGACACTTAACACGTGTTATGTTGTGTTTCTCTAACAGCTCCAAGGTGCCGAAACAGAGTTCAGCTCCCTGACGAAGCTCAGTCACCCAAACATAGTACATTATATCTCTATGAACCTTAAAGAGCAGGATGATTCGATTGTGGTGGACATTTTAACGGAGCACATAAGTGGGTGCAGCCTTTCGACATACTTGTGCAAGGAGACTCCACTGCCCATTGAGCAGCTGCGCCATTATGTGACCCAGATTTTGTCAGCTCTCAGCTACTTGCACAGTAATTCAGTGGTGCACAAAGTACTTTGTGCTTCCAGGATTTTGGTAGATGCTGAAGGAAACATCAAAGTGACAGATTACAGCATTTCCAAGCGCCTAGCTGATATCTGCAAAGCAGATGTTTTTGAACAAACCAAAGTTCGTTTTAGTGAAGATGCTCTTCCCTACAAACCTGGAAAAAAAGGAGATGTTTGGAGTCTGGGCTTGCTTCTAATCTCTCTCAGCCAGGGTCAAGTAACCAGGGAATATCCAGTTACTGTTCCTAGCAATTTACCTGCTGACTTCCAAGACTTTCTGGAAAAGTACGTGTTTGTTGTGTTCCTATATCTTTTCCCCCTTGATTTGTAAAAGACAAGACTTTCTTGAACAGCTTTTCAACAGAACACCTAGATCCCCCAATGTCAGTAGTCCATAATTATTAGAGAAGGGATGCTCACCCTGGGCTCAGGCTGCTAACCTGGGATTCAGGAGAACAGGTCTCATGCTGTCTTCTGCTCTGCCCTACCGCTAACTCTCTGTCTCTGTGGACAAGTTATTTAATCTTACTTTGCCTGTGATTCCTGTCTGAATGATGATGATGATAATTTCTTAAATATAAGAAGTATTTGGAATACTTAGGCCTGTTTTGGAATAGCTCTTTGAAAAGTTCTCTTGTGTTTTTTCTCACAGATGTGTTTGCTTGGAAGATAAGGAAAGATGGAATCCTCAGCAGTTGTTAGAACACAGTTTTATAAACCTTCCGCGAATGAAGATCCCAATAGCAGAAGAAAATGCAGATGGTAAGGAACTCTGTTCTTTCTATTTTCTGCTTTATAGGCAGTTGCAGAAGATCTGAACTGTGCTAGAGCATCACACATCTATGCTTGTGCAAGTGCTATATGTTAACCTAGAAGTTACAGACCATATCACCTTGGAGTTCCTTGCTCTGCTGAGGTGGATTGACTTCTGTTGTGTCATCAGTAGAGGAAGCTGATGTTTTAGTTTAGCCTAAAAACATCCTCCTCTTGCGTAGTGTAAATGTCAGCCTTTTGTCCTTGGGCTGTGTTAAGGTTTGTTTTTTCTACCCAGACTTAACGCTACTCAACACAGCACTTCTGTATTTTAGGTTTTAGCTGTCCTTGAAGACAGTTCCTGTCTTCTAGGATTTGCCTTCTTCCTAATGCTTATTTAACATTTTCTTGTGCTTCACCTCCACCCTATACTGCCAGTGGTGGTAATTTTGATGTCCTTATTTCAGACTCAGCAGGAATTGATTGCATTGAGACAGTTGTGCCCAGCAGTCAGATCTCCAGTGCTTCATTCTTCACAGAAACACAGAAGCAATTTTCACGTTACTACAATGAGTTTGAAGAGTTAAAATTACTTGGCAAAGGGGCTTTTGGAGCTGTCATTAAGGTATGGTAAAAAATGATTTCCCAAAATATAAAATGTTTTTTGGAGGGTACCTTTATTTCCTCTGAAGCAAAACGATGTATTCAATGTGTGCTTGGCTTCATTTATTGTTTTCTAGTGCTATGTTCCTGTTCTCAGCTTGGTATCTGGGATTGAATAGGCTGAAATGTTTTGTGAAAGGTAATCTGTGGAGAGGCCTGTCAGTACAGGGAAGCTTGTATTTGAATCACAGCACTTCCCAGGTGGAAGGAAAACCTCCCTCTTTAGGGAAATCATTCTACCATGTTCTGATGGCTCCTCTTGGTGCCACCAGTCATTGGTGCTACTTGGTCATTTTTAAGAATTTGACCTTAGATTTATTTGAACTTTGCAGGTGCAAAATAAGCTTGATGGCTGCTATTACGCTGTGAAACGTATCCGCATAAACCCTGCCAGCAAGCAGTTTCGCAGGATTAAAGGGGAAGTAACATTGCTTTCCCGCCTGAACCACGAGAATATTGTGAGGTACTACAATGCTTGGATAGAAAAACATGAAAGTCCCATTCCCCATGTGTCATCGTCTGAGACCACGGAAGAGAAAAGACTGCCCACCAAGGCAGACCCTTTCATCCTTCCCAATGAAGAAACAAGCGACGTGGAAGCCAATGCTCCTCCTCCCGTTTTGACGAGTTCAGTTGAGTGGAGTACTTCTTGTGAGAGATCCTCCAGCAGCAAATTCAGCAGAGCTGATCAAGAGTCCAGTGATGACGACGATGACGGTGACGGCGTGTTCTCACATTCCTTCCTGTAAGTAAGCTTCAGGGTTGGCACTAGAAGGAGCAGCAGGACCATTGCTTTTTCTAAGTTTGTGCCTTTTATCGCTCTCATTTCTTTTGTTGAAGAGCATTCACTGCGTTTTGGTTTTGTCCTCGCATACAGGAATATTGTATTTGCCAGTAGTCAGGTAGCTGGAGGTAGGTTTGTGTGTAGGGGGGATTTATCATTTAAAGCTGTCAATGTAAGAAGAAGACTTTGGTTTAGGCTTCTAGAAGTTTCATATCTTTAATTTCAGAATGCATGGCTACTTAATTCTGCTATGCTGTAAGCAACCATTTAATTACCAGTAACCAAGAAAAATTTAAAATCCTGCAAAATATTTATCTTTTGTTGCTTTTGTTGTTCTGATACTATTATTAATGTATTTCCTATCAGTCTTTATGTTTGGAATGGTTCTTTTGCTTGCAGTGCTTTTTATGCACTGCAGTTGTTTTAAACACATCTCGATTTCACTTACTGAATGCAGAAATTGAATTGCACTGCTGCAAATGCTTTTCTCTTTAAGAAACAGATCTGTGGGAAGATAAGTTTTGCTTAGCTTGGCAAACAAGGTTTTTTTTTGTTTTTTTTTTTAAAGTGTAGAAGTCTTGAGCAGAAGCTTAGATTTTCTTTTTTCAGCACAGGTTCTTCAGGTTTCCCTGTTCTTACTTCCTTGTAATATTTATTTAAAGAATACCAAAACTTTTGATTTATTTATTTTTTTTAAACAGGCCAACCACAGATTCTGAAAGTGAAATAGTTTTTGATAATGAGGATGAAAACAGTAAAGGTCATCCTCCAGTAAGTATAAAGTTAATGCTATTGATAATTTAAAGATAATAAAACAGTCTTTGATAAACAGGTCATTTTGGACGTTTTATTTGGCTTTCGGGGCAGGTATAGAACCATTTAGGGCTACGTTCCATCAGAACAAATGCCATGCCACAGGATGAACTGCATACCATAAAATTAGAGAGTCTGGTGCAGCTAATCTGGACTCTATTTCTCGTGGTATTTGTTGAGCTAAATATGAATCTTGTTTTATATAGTCATAAGCCTGATTCTTGCAAGTTTAAGACTTAAGATTTCTGTTTCGCACCCCTTGCTGGGAAAAGTCAGTGCACTGTATCACTGGAAAACTGATGCCGTTTTCTACAGTATATAGAATCTATCACAAGCAATCCTCATGGTTTCTAAAATGCTTGATTGTCTTCATGCTTGGTCTCCTTCCTCTTTATGTTGAAACGTATGTTGGCATCACAAGATTTTCAATATCTCGCTTGATAAAATGGCAGAAACAAAATCCAGGGCGGTTTGTTTTCCTGGGTAGGAATGTTACATGTATTTTATTTTCTCCATTTTTTTTTAATGTGATGGGCTCTGAGATTTTGATTTCCTTCAGAGTTTCTGCAATATTTTATTTTCAGTGTCTAGTTATAGCAAATTGTTATTTATTATTATTTTGGAAGGGAGAGCTGGGTCATGTCTGTTTTTATAGAGGATCTAGAAGCAGTGATACTGCAAAAATATTTGTACGTTGCTTCTATTAAAAGGTAGCCATAGATAGTCAGTTCACATGAATGTGTTTCAGACATTAAAAAATAATAGTACGCATAAAAAAAACCCTTGGATTGCTTCCTATAGCTGTCTGTTCTGTTACTTTCACTGTGATAAAGGATGAAGAATGTAATGAAAAGAATGGCAGTGAAGAAGACGACAAGCCACCAGTGATACAGACAGTGCATTACCTCTACATCCAGGTGAGGCTGCTCCTGATCTCAGAAACAAGCAGTGCTGTTTTATCTAACCTGTAGAGATTCATTGCTTTTTTTGATTTGAGAAAATTAATGGCACTTTTAAAAAGTACAAAATGATATGGAAGTGCAGTGTTGTTCTGGCAGTAGGGTATTTTGGAGGATTTCGCTGCTGATGGTCCGTCTCCTGTCTGAGAGGAAAGAAGATGCCCAGGGCTGTGTGCCTTCACGGGGCTCCGTAGCAGCGTCTGGCAGCAACGTGCCAGAGACAGGAACGACTTGTTCCTGTCAGCAGTGTGACAGGATCACTTCTCCTTCTGCTGGACCAACCAAATTTGGCAGCCCTTGGCTCACCTTAGGACAAACAGGGACTAGGTGGAGCATTGTAATATAAGCATTGCAATAAGCTGATTTGCATGTGTTAAGCATACACATAGTAGAAGCTGTTAAGGAGCCAAGTAAAATAAAGCCAGAGATGCTTTAAAAGTTGGTTTAAACATTATGCTTAGACTGGTTTCATCTCATTTCTAGCACTGATATGGAGAATATACTGCTCAACAAGATAAGGCAGTCATCCCAAAAAATGGGATAATACCCATGAGCTTTTCTTTTTAGCTAAAACATGTCTATCGGAACACTCCAGGCAACTGAATGTTGTTGTGATATTAGTTGCTTCTGAATTGTGTATTAGAAGAAGCAAGCATTAATGTGCTTGCACATACACATTTCTAATAGTCTTCTTTTTTAATTATTGCTTTTTCTTCCACTCTGTTCTCCTCTATGCACAACTGAAGATGGAGTACTGTGAAAAGAGCACATTAAGGGATACTATTGATCAAGGCTTATATGAAGATACTAGTCGGCTTTGGAGACTTTTCCGAGAAATTTTGGATGGGTTGGCTTATATTCATGAAAAGGTTAGTAAGTATGACAGTTGTAATGTCTCTGTAATATATATTTCATACCACCTTCCCTATCACTGCTTCTTGTTTTGCTCGTTTTTGACTCTTTGATCACATAACTGTATATAAGCAAGGTTTGTTCCTTACCCATTGCAATATAAATCTGTTACAGAGTTCCAGAACGTCGTTCTGTCGTAAACTTGAATTTGGTAATGAATCATTTCAGATTTTTTTCTCTTGTCACAAAATATTGTCTGGATTAAAAACGGTGTCTTAGGTGTTTTTTACCGCTGAAACAGTTTCTAGCTTCTGGGCCACAAGCTACAGTCTCGTTTTGAAGATAATTATTAGTGACTTAATGCAGTAGTTTTCCACTGCTTAAAATAACAATATGATATGTAATACTGTTTTCCAGGGTGTTTATAGAGAGTCTTTTTTACAGAGAGTTTTACTTTGAATTGTGTTTATTTTGCCTCATATTATGTTGGTCTTTTTTTTTTTTTCTCTTCCCCTCCCCTACCATAACAGGGAATGATCCACAGAGACTTGAAACCTGTGAACATTTTTTTAGATTCTGATGATCATGTGAAAATTGGCGATTTTGGTTTAGCCACAGATCATCCAGCAAATGCGGTAAGTCCATCTAAAAGTGAATGAAAAAAGATTTGATGTTGTACTAACATGAAAAAATGAAATAAAATAATGCTCATCAGACATCGTGAATAACACTTTTTTTTTTCCCCCTAATGCTTTAGAATTAAACCTTGTTTTGTGAAATAAAACAGCAGGAAAAGGCATCAGAAACAGTTCAAGTGACATTTATAAAATAGACATTTATAACTTTTTTTTTTCTTCCTAATTTCAGGTTGTCTCCAAACAAGAAGAAAATCATTCAGATAATTGCGCTAAGTCTGACCCATCAGGTTAGTGTGTGTGTGTGTGTGTGTGTGTGTGTGTGTGTGTGTGTATATATATAAAGCTTGTTCTAACTCATTTTAAGCAGTCTTATGTGTGACAATCTTGTGTACTCTGTTAAAGAGAATATTTCCATTCATCTTTGAAAATAAAAATCTAGTTCCTTGAGGTCCTCTTTTTCCTTTTTTCTGCCTGAGAGGATGGGATATTGTCACGCATTTTCCTGGTGGGGAAAAAAAAAAAAAAGGGAAAAGAAAGAATCTTGATATGTGTGGCATATAATCTGGTGTTGATGGTTACACCTGAAAATGAATTTGCTTCTGCTGTTGGATTTCTGCCACAAACCAGGGCTTTACCCAAGGTGAGATGTAGAGGCTCTCTCTGGGGTCCTTTTGCCTACGCTTCTGTTCTCTTGTCTGTACAGGACAATTTCAAAGGTTGGTTCATTTGTTTGTTTTGTTTTTGATACTTTCTATAATAGGCTAAATTTTGTGCTTTGAGAAAAATGACAATATAATGTATGTCTTAACGCAAGTGTAGTGGAAGTGAAATCTGGTGTCATTGTGTGCTGACACACTAAAGTCTATAAAATTATACAAGAAGATACTTGACATGCAAAGGTAGGAACTGTCTGCTTGGCAAACTGTTGAGGAATACCTGGGTATCCCACTCAGGACTGCATTACGCCCTGGAGGAAACAAGAACAAAAGATAATAGGTTTCCTTGAATTTGCTGCTACTGCTTTGCTGCTTTCCTGAAACTAATATTCTTGTTTCTTGCCGTTTAGGTAGTTTGACAGGGATGGTTGGTACTGCACTGTATGTCAGTCCAGAGGTCCAAGGAAACACTAAATCTACGTATAATCAGGTATAATTAAGTAGATTTAATAAAATGCCAGTGTGGGTTCTAGGGTACCAGCTACAACTCAAGTCACTCACGCTCCAAAATGATGAATTCAGAGTAGAGCAGGAATATGGATTGACTTTTGAGATGAGCAAGGGAAGGAGAAATCCTTTGAGAGGATACTGAGGGTGGAGGGATGTAGGCAGATGGTCACAGCACAGAAGATAAACTAAAGTGAAGTTGGGGGCAGATAATCATAGATGACTTTTAAAAAACAAAGAAGGTGGGAATATTACAGTCTGTTGAGGACTTAAAGTAAAATGTCGTTATCGGAAGTATATATTGCTCTCCCGTGTTTCCAGTCTGATGTTGAGAGATTTGGAAGTGAGGGTACATACTTTTTCCTTAAAGAGAGTTCTGTTCATGTGCGGAGACAAGATACATTTCCAAGCAATGATTTTTTTCAAAGGGAATTCTAGTCTGTTATTTCATGGATATGTTGCAAGGTGGAAAGCATTGAAGATTATCAGACCTTAAGAGATTGTTTCATTTAACAAAAATGATGTTATAGTTTGAATATATGTATTTTGAAGCCCAAACCTCCTAGGCATTAATATATTACAAAATTTAACCAAAGCATTATTGTTTTTCTACTGTCATCTTTTGGCAGAAAATTCACAGGTATTGCATTTAAGTTTTCATTTTTTCTTCCTTAGAAAGTGGACCTATTCAGTCTGGGGATAATATTCTTTGAAATGTCATACCACCCCATGAGTACTGCCTCAGAAAGAATCTTTATTCTTGGTCAGCTAAGACTAGTAAGTACGCAGAGAGAATGATTGTGCATGTCAAACAGCAGGAAAAATATGGAAAGCTAAGCAAAACGGTTTCCATAGGAAAACCTTTAAGAAAAGTTTATGTCATGTAATAGAAGAGAAGAATAAAATTAGAGCTGCTAGTGACATCTGCCTTATGCACTGTATAATTCCTTATGATATCACTAGCAATCAGTGCTTGCCTCAGTGTCAGTGAAAATTAATCTTTATAGTGCAAAACGTGAGAGGTATTAACATTAGATAAAGAGATCGTGAGTTAGTACACCTGGGTTCAGACCTTTTGGGTCTTGATTTGGAACAACTTTGTAGACTATAATTGTACTTGGTAAATGTCTTTGAGTGTTTATTGTTTCTTTGTTAATTTTGCCAAACTTTGTAAAAGTGTTTCAGCTAAGTTTCACTTGCTATTAGCTCTTCAAAATAAATTTGCCGTGTGGGTTTTGGTTTTCTGGTGGGCTATGAAAATGTCTGGTCTCACTGCTTGAAGATGTAGGATTTAAAAATAAGACTAGCCTGCACAAGCTGGACTACCTGTTCTGATTCAAACATATTTCTTCTTTTATAGCCCACTATTGTATTTCCAAAAGACTTTGATGAAGTAAAGCACGCAAAGCAGGTAATTTCAAAGACATTTTAACTATTAGGTAGTCCCTGTCAAGAAATGTTAATTATCATTTTTCCCCTACTTAATTTGAAACTAATTATCTCTGTCAAATTACTATTACATGGCATTAGAAAATATGTAAAAAAAAAAAAAAAAAAAAAAAAAAAATCTCAAAAGAGTAAAGGAAGTAAAGTTACCAGTACCCACAAAGTTTCCTGAGCAGAGAAATACAAGGTTTATTCACAAATCTTTTAAATTCTAAGTGTCAGTTCTGACTCTCAGATCAGAAAAATTGCTGCTGTAATTTAACTTTGCTTTAACCTTTTTAAGAGTCTGTGTCACAGAAGAGAAAGAAAGTATGCAAGTTCAAATGACTACTCTGATTTTGAAAACAACTGTCAAGAGATATTCTGGCAATTGGGACAGTCAGAACACAGTGGATTTGAATATATTTTCCTTTTTTTAATCTCGTTTTATTCAGTGAGGC
Organism: Nothocercus julius; assembly: GCA_013398735.1. Lineage (NCBI taxonomy): Eukaryota > Metazoa > Chordata > Aves > Tinamiformes > Tinamidae > Nothocercus > Nothocercus julius. The sequence continues at coordinate 16,125,105 of VZSV01000001.1, read as the reverse complement.
CTCCATGACTCAGGAATGAAGTGGTCCAGAAGAGATTATGCTGTTCTGTATCATCGAGAGAAATGTTTTTCTTAAACAAGTGGACAGACAAAAAGCTGATGCTAATGGTAAACAAGTTTACCATTAACATCAGTATTTTGTCCTTTTCGCCCGAGGAACAGCAATCTGGTTCTTGTTGGTAGCGTAAAATGTTTCCATCTTGTACAGTTTACCAGAATATGTATAATGTATTTTTGAATGCTTGTCAAATGGAACTTTCATCAGCCAGGAAAATTCCCACTTCTTTATATATAACTCCACATATAACTCGTAAATCTTTGTTGTTACGCATAAGATTGTCTTCTCTTCTCTTTGTTAGTAAAGAGATGGCAGAACTAGCATTATAGAACGACAGACACTGCATATTCTATGTCGCTCCAAGAGGCTCACCTAGATAAATGAATTTCTGGTAATATCTGTGTTCTGGTAATTTTTATTCAGATAATATTAGAATAAAAGATATTCAGAATTTAATTTAAAAAAAAATTAATTAAAAAAAAATCCAAATCTGAGTTTCGTTTCTTTTTTTTTCATTAGTCTTAAAGTGTTATTTAAGGATGTTGCTGTAAATCCTGCTAGCATTAAAAAACGCGTATAAAATTTTGATGCAACTCGCAGCGATTGGTTATTGCGTGGCTCTTGAACCACGATCCTGCCGCGCGGCCGACTGCCGTGGAGCTGCTGCGGAGCGAACACCTCCCGCCGCCGCAGATGGAGGAGTCGGAGCTGCACGAGGTGCTGCACCACACGCTGGCCAACGTGGGCGGGAAGGCCTACCGCACCACCATGGGCCTCATCTTCTCGCAGCGCGTCTCCCCCGCCATCGACTACACCTATGACAGCGACATGCTGAAGGTTTGTGGGTGCTTCTCCCCGTTTCGGGTTTTGAAGAACGTTTGTGAGTAAGCTCGGGTCGTGTTTGCCACGGTTGCCTTGCCTCTAAGATCCGTCTTACAAATCGGTCACCATTTAAAGCCGCGAGTCTGGACTCAGTGCTCTTGAATCCCCTTTTCCCATTTGAACCTTACTTTCATTCTTCAGTGAAGAGATAAACAATGACTGATTGTAGCAGCAAAAGCTCCACACTTATATGTACACAATTATTTTTCTACTCTTAATCTCTGTCTAATTAATGGTACTTGCACTTGACCACCATCTTAGTGCTTTGGCTTCACTAGTTTCTGGCCTTTTAATGTTGGCAATTAAAATATTCCTTTTCTATTTCTAAACTGTTAAAACTTTCTAAATCTAAAAAATACAAGGTAACATAGTACAATAATGTTTTGTATGACTGTAGTTATTTATTATGAGAGTATTACAACTTAACTGTAGTGGGAGAGGCTGGCAGAATGCTTATTACCTACACGACATACGATGTTCATGGCATATGAATTACATATGTACTTTTTATTTGTGATGGTTTCAGGGTAGTTTTTCTATTTGGGCAGCCAAGATACAGCAGCATGTATGTGAGAGTGTCAGCCGGATTTTTAAAAGACACGGTGGGTTTATTTACCAAAGTTGCTCATTTCTTTTTTTCATGGTTGAATGTATTTTGGGGAATGGCATGGCTTTGCTGCTATTGTGTGAGTTGCAAAGTATGTTGAACAGTAGTTGTGTCTAATTTGAGGCTTAAAATTATGTGTTGCTCTTATTCTCACTTCTTAATAATAGCTGTCAGCTTCAGATCTGAACTATTTAAATACTCCATAGAAAGAACAGTGAAAATCTTAATATGATGCCCTGTGGTTGTTTTTGATTGTTCTGGTTAGCTTGCAGGAAATGCTGCATCAAATCCAGATAGGAATGTAAGAACAGCTCTCCAGGGAGAGACCAGGCATCCACCTAGTGCAGTAACTTCCCTCTGACTGCAGCCAGAATGTGGTGGCCTAAGAAAAAAGTATAAAAAAAGACAGGAGCTGTGTAGTGGTGGTTTCGTTTGATTCTGCTCTTAACCATGATTTGCTGTTCAGGAATTTCCTCACCATAGCTGGTGTCAGGATGTTTAATAGTGTGTGATAGTTATACTTTCCATTACATTACCACATTGTTAGTAATAGTATTTGTTGAAAATTAATTTTTAAGAACAGAAGAAAATTTATTCACATGTTGACTCACTCAAAATGTTTCCATCACTTTATTTTATAGTGGTTTATTAAATTATTTTCTGAAAAAAAAATACTCAAAATAGAAAGGGGCGGTTTTCCTAATATATCATAATCTGGTTAAAAATGACAGGATTTGGCAGTACAAAAGAATGAGAAAATAGGAAAAACAAAAAAAAAACAAAGAAAAAGCTTTTTTTTTTTTTTCCTATCTCTCTAAAGTTTGTTAAACTTTGGAAATAATTTGTCTGCAGTTTAGAAGAGATTGAAATATTTTCACTCAGCTTCTTGGAAAGCTTGGAAAAAAGTGGGGAGATTGTAGAACATCTTCTTTCCAATAAACTATCTGATTTGAGATTAGCATTTTCGTATTTAAGGGCCTTATTTTTCCTCCTCTTTTAAAAGCTGAAAAAATGCTGAAACCCAGTTGAAGGAATTTACAGGAAAGTAGCCTTTTGGGGATCAGAAGTGAATTTAAAACAGGAAAATATCTTTTCAATAATTAGTTATGTTATTGTTTATAATAAGACTGTCATGAAGATTTATTACCATCTGTCTGTATGAATAAAAATAGAGCAAACACTAGTTTTGTCAGAAAACAAATGGTAAATTTGTGAAGTTTTAAAGTGAACCATAAACACTTACAGTACCTTCAGAGATGTGAGAGCCAGGGAACTTGGTATTTTATGGTGCTGGAATAACACATGTTCTCCAAAGCAGTGCGTTTAGACTAAAATAGTACCTCAGGGTATCCTCATAGTTTCTTATTTGTTCCTTAGGTGTGCCTTTGTGAAAGATGGCGTTTAAATAGGGAGGGCAGGGTCGAGGTTCTGCCATGCTTTGGAATTTGCATGTCTCCTCTGTTTCTATGAGGGCTCCTGTGACTTCCAAGAAGTGTGCAAGATAAACATCAGTGGGTGATGGCTTTTTTCAGTAGACTTTCTTCCACCATTTAAAGAGGTTCAAAATAATGTGTATTGTTTGAGATCGTTCTCTCTGGTTATGAGCTTAAAAAAAGCAGATACTATTTCTGAAATTCAGAGGTAATAGTATTTTATCATCTTTGCGTAGGAGCCATCAAGCTGCATACTCCGCTGCTAATGCCTAGAAATAAAAAACTGTATGAACATAATGAAGCTTCATATTTCATGGATCACAGTGGGATGCTGGTTATGCTTCCATATGACCTCAGAGTAAGTAGTATCTTCTCTGATGGCAAAGCTGGGTGTGGAGAATTGTGGTGTTTGTTGATGGTTTTGATTCACCAGTCAAAAATTTGGTTTAGCCTTCTATTTACTCACTGAAGCTGTGGCTCTGTCAGTGTCTCTTCCTGTGTTCCTTAGTAGTATTGTTGGTAATTGTCATCTCCTAAGGAATAAATAAGTGTCATATTATAAATGTGGTAGATGTCACTGCTGCTGTTTTTCTTCTTGCACATGTATGAGAAAAAGGACCTTTCCCAGCAACAGTGAAAAGTGCAATATTCCTTTCTTCTTTATATGCCTGTGTAGGCAATGTGCGTAACAGACTCTGGTTTTGTGCCCTTCTCTGCTAACAGATGCTGTTAGGAGTCATGCTGTAGGGCTACTCTGGAGAGAGGTTGCTGTATGTACAGTTGAATCTCTACTCTGATTCCTCTATAGTTACTACCCACTTACATGCAGCGCTAGTAGTTAATTAACTTAATTTAACACCTAAGTGCTTAAAGTTTTTGTTGTTGTTACTGACAATTAAAGAACCTGACTTCAAGATTCTGTTGAACTAACATAAGGTCGCCATGACCTGTCTTTCCTTTGCACTCGTAGCGTCAAGCTATGTGGTATGGTCCACAGTTATGCATTTGTGCAGAGCATATGATACTGAGCTTTGTGCTGGAATTACTAACTTTGGAAATTGTTTTCTTAAGATCTTTAGCAAATATTCCTTTATATCTTTATGGGAACAGCAGAATACTTACTAATATAATTTAATAGCCTTGGATTGTGAGGCATTTTCCATGCATCAGGATAATTGAGACAGTTATTTGTGTCCCTCTGCAACTTCTTCGTATAGGAAAATGTTTTCACGATTATTAAAGACATGGAGCAAAAAGAATTAATCTTACTTGCTTGTGACAAACAATTTAAGACATTATTACACATGTGACAGTGGAAGTGTTAACCCCTTAGTAGTAACTCATCTCCAGTTTCACAACATAGCCAGAAAAAGTTTTGTTCAAACCATTTATTGTTGTTTTTTGTTTGTTTGTTTTTAGATTCCTTTTGCAAGATATGTAGCTAGAAATAACATATCAAACTTGAAAAGGTAAGGGACATGAATCAAAGACATTTTGTGCAGATGCTACCCTTAATGACAGTGAACACTGAGGAGGCTGATTCATTCTTTGATGTTTTCTTTAGGTACTGCATAGAGCGAGTTTTTAGGCCTCGGAAGCTGGACCGCTGTCATCCCAAAGAACTCCTAGAGTGTGCGTTTGACATTATTACATCCTCTGGAAATAGCTTTTTGCCTATAGCAGAAACAATTTATGCCATTTCAGAAATCATTCAAGAGTTTCCAGTGCTACAGGTAGATCATACTCTTTGGTTAATAAAATTCTTAGTACTTTTTACTCTTCCTACATCCTAAGATTTTAGTCCGAGTGTATATATATTTAAATGTGTTTAATAGGAATAGTTCCTTTAACCTCAAAAAAAAAAAAAAAAAAACACAGAATTTTTCTATTTCCTATTTGAATTTCCTGTTTGAACACTGCTGTTGGAATGTCTGTCTTCTGTTAGACAAGTGATACGGTAGAATTCTGTGGAATGGTGCAAACCTTCTTATTCTTTAATTATGGATGGGAGATAAGGTGATGGAGGGAGAGGTCTGAAGTTGGTTTTGAACAAAGGAGAAGTTATTAAAAGCTTAGGATTTTTTTTTTTTGAAGAAATTAAAATTTAAGAACTTTATTTTCTTATACTTTGCTAGGAAAGAAATTACAGTATTTACTTGAACCATACTGCCCTACTGAAAGCTATACTTTTACACTGTGGGATACCAGAGGATAAACTCAATCAAGTCTACATCATTCTGTATGATGCTGTGGTAAGATATTAGCTATTCAACCAATCTTTGTATTCATCACTGCAAAGCATCTTATTATTCATTTTAAAATGAGTAATACGGTATTGCCAGCCTATCAAGGAACACATATTGATAGACATAAGCTGAGTATTTTCAAGCTGCAAATTTTTTAACAACTTGTCTTCTGGATTGAAATGTTTTGAGAAAACTTTAAAATACATATTTATGATAGAATTATTCAGGGTGATAATGAAAAACCAGTAAAACTAAAATTTTTGTGCTTATATTTAAATATAAAACTTAATATAATAGTTTCTTAGCATGTGGGTCATAAACAGAGAAATCTCTGGGTCAGAAACAGAGAAAATAGATTTCCTTAAAATAGTAGGGGAGTATGTCAACAGAATCAGTTTTATTAATGGTTTTCAATTGCTCTTTCTATTTTTTTTAAATAAATTTACAAAAGCATTTCAGTATTCTTTTTTATTTATTTATTCAGAAAAAGTTGTGGGATTTTTTTGTTGTTGTTGTTGTTACTGAAGTAACCAAGCTAAATATGACCTCAGGAAGAGACAAGTAGAAGAGAGAAGTTTTGTTCTTTCATGGTATTATTGCAGTTCATAAATAAAACCATTGTTGTGTGTTAATTCTTCTCAGCAGTAGTAATTTTTTTTCTTATTTCTAAGTCAGTTGTTCTAAATATGTTTTCATCTGTTTCTTGTGCTGTAGACTGAGAAGCTAACTAAGAGAGAAGTAGAAGCCAAATTCTGTAATCTCTCTCTCTCATCAAGTAGTGTAAGTAATTTTATTTCAATATCAATTTCCCTGTAACTTGGCAAAAATCAGTAGTATTTTATTTGCTTTGAAGTTCACTTAACCACATTAAGAAATTTAAGCTATTGTAACTGCTGTCCAAAATCTTTCTCTTTGGAAGTGGTATAACTTTTTTCTGTCTGTACGCTCGTATTGCTGCATTGCAATTTTTTTCTCTTCTCTTAAATGCGTTTTTCATACCCTGCAAATAATTAAAGAGTAAATGAAATATTGTTCAGTGATATTTAGTAAAACAAACTTTTTTTTTTTCAGCTTTCTCGACTCTACAGATTTATTGAGCAGAAGGGCGAGCCAAGTAACGTATTTCCATTTTTAAACACAATGATTAAACAAAAAACAGGTGTCACTCAGCTCTTGAAGCATGGCATGAAGGATCTAGAGGAAATCATTGGTCTGTTAAAGCAGCTTGGAATAAAACTTCAGGTTTGTAAGATATTCTGCTAATAAGTTGCTTAATTTATAGATGACTAGATCTTGTCATTTGTGAGGAAACAAAATACTGGTTTTTTTAGAATTTTTTTAAAAAAATGTGTTTTGTTGACAAGTAATAATAATGGTATTGATTTTTTAGAGGCACTTTTTGAGAATAAGACCTCTCCGTGTCAGAAGTTTCTGGCTTAGTTTTCATTTAATTGTTATACATAGAATCTTTCTGGTCGACTGAATCCATTACCCAGAAGATAAAGGATTTTAAAATTTTGAAATATCCTATTAATATTTTCAACAGTGGAAAAAAAAATTGATTACTGAGACTTTTACATTCTCACACCTCTTCCCTGGGGCTTGCTAATTGGGTTTTATGCTGTAGTTCTCTTGTGATGCTTCAAGTGCAAAGCATTCTTCCTGATTTTTAATTGTCTTTTAAGCTTTTGGAGTTGTTGGTGTTTTGATATGTCTTCTTTATGTGAAAGTAGTGTTTTTAATGCGTAGTGCTAATGGGAAATGAATTATTTACTGGTGATAATGGTACAAGATACATATTCATTTATATCTTACAGGTTTCTATAAATCTGGGACTAGTTTACAAAATACAGCAGCACAATGGTATTATCTTTCAGTTCATAGCATACATCAAAAGAAGACAAAGAACTGTGCCTGAAATTCTTGCTGCTGGAGGGAGATACGATCATCTGGTGTGTGTGTGCTCATCTCTTTTAATGAACTTAAAAAAAAAAAAAAAAAAAAAAAGATATGTTGCAAAGATAACTATATTTGAGGATTTGTTCCTTTTGTCTTGTTTTCAGATACCACAGTTTAGAGGACCGCAGACAGTAGGACCAGTTCCTTCAGCTGTTGGAGTCAGCATAGCTATAGATAAAATAACTGCTGCTGTTTCCAGCATGGAGGATTCTGTATGTTTTCAGTGTTTGTTTGTTTCCTAGTCCTGACATTTCAGTAACCTACATGTAGCCACAGAAAAGGGAAAAAAACAATGCATAGGCTAAGAGAAAAGTGTCTTGCTTCAGACAGGGGAATGCCATGCTAGATGTCTAGCTATGAAATGTTACTTTGCCCCTACCACTTCTCCCTACTTTATACAATGATTTGAGGTGGAAGGGACCTTAAGGAAATAGACTGCTCTACATGTCACACAATTTCACGTTGCTCTGGAATGCATATTTTATTTAAACTTTCCTTGATAAGAATAAACTAACATTGCTAAGCAGAGCAGGAAGAAAAGAAAGGAAAAGCTAGTAAACTTAGGAGCTGAGGCTGTATAGATGTCTTATTTGTCAGAGGGCAAGGTTCAGCAAAATGATTACTTTTAAACATGCTTAGGAATATGATGGCTCTAAAAAGAAGTGGATCTAACCCTTTATTTCATCTTGACATGCTTTGAAATACAATAATACATTTATCCTCCTTTGTTATATTGACTGCTTTATATTGAGGGGAAAAAAAAAGAGGTCTCCTTGCTAATATTGTTTCCCTTGTTTTTACTTAAGGTTTCTGCCAGCTCCTGTGACCTCCTGGTTGTGAGTGCTGGTCAGATGTCAATGGGTAGAGCTATCAATATTGTTCAGAAGCTCTGGACTGTGGGAATTCCAGCTGAAATAATGTACGACTGGTCCCAGGTATGGCTTTGGCCTACATATGTTCACCGAAGCATCTTTTAATAATGGTTGCCATTATCAGAAGATTATTATTCTGGTACAGCTTAAAGTATGTCAGCTGATGACTAGCCAAAGAAATACCACTGAATCACCCGGTCTGAGTCAGGTACTGCAGAAGAGACAATTCTGAGCCACTCAGTTGCTTACTGACTTTTCAGTACTCTTTCAGCATAGTCTTTTCCACACTTTTGATTCCTCTGTTCCGGATCGTTATGGTTTACCTACCAGTGCCCTGGGTTCTCCTCCTTCTGCAGTTTTTAAGGGATGAAGATCTGGGCAGTTTTTGCCTTTGTCCAGTGCTGCTCTGCAACCTGCTGCCAAGTCAGTATAGCAAGCAGTGCTCTAAGTTCTGCACTGAGAGTGGCCTAAGTCAGGCCCAGGTTTACATGAAACCCAACTGAAGTCAGTTGTCATGACAAGGCGTCAGTCGTGCAGGACTGAGCTGTTCCTGAGAGTTGTAGGCAGTGGGGTAGTAATTGTTCAATTGATGTTACGTTGTAAATTTACAGTTGCCTAGACCCAGCACTTAGTAGAGAGAAACTAGCACTTCTGGAACCTCATGTCACCCTGAAGATAATGTGCAAAGTTAGTTAAAGTTGTATCTTAAAAGTGCTCTTTTGACCTCTTTACTCTGGAAGGAATTTACAGTGTCGAGCTCAAATGTAGACTTCTACAGTGTAGAAAGGAGGTGAAATAAAAATGTTACCCTAAGAATGGGTCTCCGTAGATCTTATTTGATGCAAAGAATGTATGCAGTTGGTGTCCTCTGAATCTCCTGAAATGCGGATAGGCTCTGTGTGCGCGAGAGGTGCTCCACACAGACATCCTCATTCGGGTCTCCAGTTACAGCAGCATCCGTGTGGAAAGGAGCCCGGACTGCATTGCACTTTTCCAGTACTGTTTGAGTTTCCTTTGGGAGGACACTTACAAGGCAGGCAAGGAGGAAGCAGCAGTGCCCTCCGAAATAACCCCCAAGCCATAGGAGGGCTGTGGAGACAGTGCAGCGGGTGAACTGCAGCACGTAGAGTGAGTTCAGCTCACAGCGGGGTGAGAACTATGGCTGCAGTGTTCACCTCAGGATATCCTGTCTGTCCAGCGCAGATTGAGCCAGATTTCAGTTTTTCAGGAGCATTGGGTAGATAAATAAATCCATAATAAAGTTCCACTTCCAGGAACTTGTTAATAAAGCATTCCTCACTCAAAAGATTATATGCTGAGTACAGCTATTGCACATCAAGTTGTTTTAACTGAGGATAGGAGACCTGCTTATGCAAGTGATCATTCTATAATCTGCTAAATTTCTGTTCCATTCTGCTTGCCCTGTTTTGTCTTAGTCCCAGGAAGAACTACAGGAATATTGCAGATGCTCTGGGATTACATATGTGGCTCTTGTGTCTGATAAAGAAGGAAGTCACGTAAAGGTAAGCGTGGGCCAAGAAGATGTTTTGTTGGTGTTTCAGATGTATAATCTATTGTTCTGCACTTTTTGAGATTATAAACATTACATTTTGTATAAAAAAATCAGGTTGAATTTAGGTAAATTCCATTTCAGTTGCTAAGTAGTAGAAAATGTTTCCAAAAAGGTATCTCTCCATTCTTACCTCTCCATTACACTGTTACTCACCAACCTCCCTAACTAAGACAAAAGGTATTAAAATTAATGTAAACATTGCTTCACTTTAAGTTATCAGTATGTCTTTTGTGGAAGTATTTTTCCATAGTCTCAGATTTCCCTGAAATTATGAAGTGAATCAATTGACTCAGCCTGCTTTGTAGTTGATGGCTTTCCTCAGTTACAAAACAAATATAACTAAATTGTAAATCTGAAAAAAAGAAAGAAAAAAAAAAAGTGAACAGTTTTAAAATACCCTCGATTCTGTAATGTTATGAAAAGGTCTTTATTCATTTTTATTCATTTAATGAAAAAAGTAATCATTTGACACGATCTGGCACAGCTCTGTCATTTAGCCAGTTTGTGTTACTAAAATATTTTTCCCTTCATGCTCTTTCTCATCCATTCTCGTTCTCATTTTAACAGAGGTAATAACTAACTGTATTAACAAATAGATTATGATGAAGAGAATGAGATGTATCTATGCCTTCCACAAGACTCATAGAGTGGCTTTTTTTTTTTTTTTTTTTTATCATAACTTTATCATAGCAAAACCAAGACCATGATAAAAAGCCTTGTGACTGATTGATCTTTTTCTGGCAAAGATTAAGCAGATAAATTTTTGGAATGTTTGCATGCAACTATGGCAAACTGAAAGGCAAGCACCATTCCAGAATTATTCTATACAGAAAAAAAAAAGTCAAAATCCATTTATGCTTTTCTTAATGTGGTGTTTGCACCTATTAACCATTCAAAATTAATTATCGTATATCAAACGCACATAGCCAAGCTAGTTAAAGTTCTGGGAATGCAGAGGAAATTGGTTGAAAAAAAAAAAAAAATCTAATTAAATCAAAGATTTAGTTGGCAGTGATTGGTTGGTCATGATGGTAGTGATGATAGTTTCTTCCCTTTGACTGCTTCACCTTTAATGGGTGATTAATCCAGTTTGTTTTTGTTTAAATTTGAGCCATTTATTCACATGCAGTTCTAAGAATCATCAATCTAAGAATCACTGAAATACATCATAGGTGAAATCCTTTGAGAAGGAAAGACAGACGGAGAAAAGGATTTTAGAATCTGACTTAGTAGATCACCTGGCCCAGAAACTGAAAACTAAAATCTGTGATGAAAGATGTAGTAGGTAAGTAGCATAACAAGTGAACATGAACGGTCAAAATTACAAGTGATTGCATGCTTTTCTAATTAAATAATCTTAAGAAATGCTTACTTAAATTTTGATTTTATTCTTTAAGGGATAAGATCTTTGCCAAATTGCTTTTGTGGGGAAAAGCTGGCAAAGGGCTTTGTTACAGAATTGCTGTTTTCACTGAGATTAAGCAATTGATTTCCCTAGTAATCAAGTTAAACTCAGATGTCCCTAGGATTTCAGAACTTAACAGCCGTGTGTTCAGCTAGAGTTGTGCTCAAGTTCAACACTGCTTGCACCCCTAGTAGTGTATGTCCTGCAGGGCTGCCTGAAAATGCCTGTTACGTCCATGTAGGTAACCAAAGAATCAAAGCAGCAATTCCCTCTCATTCTGAGGCAGAGCTCATGGTGCAGTAAAAAAGTAAGGTGAGACTGTAGCACAGCTCTATGACCTGACTGGCACAAGGGAAAGTAACATGTGGCAAAGATGCAACACCGCATCATCTTAGTTTTGTTAAAATTACTAGGTAAGGTGACCATTAGAAATTAGTACAGAAAACATGTAAAATGATGCAAACTAGTAACGAAAATCTTCTTTTATTTTCTGTGATATTATAAGTATTACTTTGATGCCTTAGTATTACCTCACAAAAACTCATTAAAAAGTTACAGATTAAATTCACAAACTGTAGCATATAGCCTGCTGGGGATGCTAGAGGAGATTGTATAATTCCCTTCTTCTGTACCCTTTCTTACCTGCTAAAGAATAGAATATCTAATCAGCAGATGAGCGCTGGGAATCTTTTAAATTTCTTTAACTATTGGAATAAAATAGCATACGTGTATGATAATCTGGAATCCAGATTTACTGCAATATTCTTTCATTATGTAAATTTGTTTCCCTGTTTTTCTTGTTTATTTTTAGAGAAACCTCAGATAATCTCTCAGTACAAAATCAAAAGGGAACATTTGCTAATATTTCAGGTATTTGATCTCTAGTTATAGAAAATACACATTGATTTCTGTCTCTGTTGAAATACTCTTTTTAAGAAATATTTGTTGGATCATGATTTTACATGTCTTGCCAAATTCAGAGGAATAAAATATTTTACAGCAATCTATCTGGTTAGAGACACTTCCTCCTGATCTCAAATGTTGTCCTGAGCAACTGAAAGCTGATTTTTTTTTTTTCTCCAAATTAACAAATTACAAGTGCTCAGACCAACATATGGAACATTCTGCATACAAGCATTGGTTGATGCAGTGATTTTGGAGGGAGAAGAATAAAAAACGAAGCGCGAGCATATTTAGTGAGAAGTTAAATGTCATCTTCATGAAAAATGATAAAATAATGTTATTTGTGATTATGAATCTTGAAACTCATGCACTTTTAACTATGCTAAGATTTTTTGTTTGAAGTGAGAATATCTTTGCATGTCTAGCTAGAGCTTTGCACTCTTCAGTCTGATAACTGAATTTTGCAGATAAAAAAATCTAAAGTACCAGCTGTGTGCATAAAGTTTGATGTTTTTAATAATTATCTTATAAATGTTATAAAACTGGTGTTTTCTTGTTTTGGTTTAAGAAAACTAATCTTTATCTTTCATAACAGTGGGGCAGAGGTTCCCACACTTAACTCAGTTTTTCTGTGATTAACAGAAGTTACAATTTGAATTTTAAAATAAGAAACTCCATGATTTAATTGCTGATTTTTTTTTTTTTAATGGAATCTACTATTGGACTGAACATTAGTCATTGCCCCATTCTTTCAATAGCTTTTCTTTTTGGTTTGAGATATTACTATATTCATCTGTAGAATTGTTTCATTTGGAACTTGGGTTAATTTTAGGGAACAGTGATGTAAAATACCAGTTATTTTTGATTGCTACCAGTCTTTTGAAGTCATAAATTAGCATTTGGGAGTCTACTTGCACATGTTCCACTGTCCTATCTACTTCACTTAATTCGTTTCCTTAGTGACCTTTGGACCTATGCCATATAGTTCTTAGCTGATCAATAGTTGTGAATTTTATGCTTCTTATTACTTTTTGTATAAACATCGGATATCTGCTAAAGCTGACTGTTTTTATCCTAGGTGTGTTCGACTCACATGGAACTCTTATAGTGCCTAATGTCAGTGTTATAGCTCCAGAAAAGTTATCTGCCAGTGCCAGACGTCGCCAAGAAATTCAGGTACATGTGCACACAAATCAAATAAGAGTTATTTCTAAGGAGTTAAGTGATATGGGAATTCACATTTTCCATAGCACCTAATTTTTATTTATTTATTTATTTATTTTTTACATTCTGTTTATTCTTAATTCATAAAAGAGACTGGGAACAACACAGAGTTTTGAAAGTGAGGAAATTGTTTTTATATTAGGACCATGAGGACTAAGTGTAAGATGGCTGTGGCACAGCTGTGACTACATAGGTGTATAAAGAAATCTCCCTGTACTAGGAACAGTGATTCTGGAACTTCTTGTAAATGCGCTAGCATGCTAAAGTTGCAAAGTCAACCTGGTTTTCTTGTGCAACATGTTTATAAAGCATACTCCAAATGCATTTTAGGGTGTTGTCTCAAAGTGAAGGCCTTAAAAAAAATGGAAAAAAATCTGGCCAAAGTGACATAACAATATTGCAGAATTTTGCTGGAAACAAATGTCAGAAGTTGCTCATGTAGGAATATTGACTTCCAGATACTTAGATTACATGGTAAACAAAGCTTTTAATTGTATCGTTCTTCAATTCAAATTTGGGTATCCCACAAAAATTACCTCTGTAAGAAGTTCTTGGGACATAAAAAAAAGTAGATATTATTCTCTGAGCTTTGAGCTAAGCAGACCTACTATTTTAATTTTTGTCAAGCATCTTTCTCAGGTACTAAAGTCCATCTTTATTCAGAGCTGCAACCATTTCTGTACCATGCCATGTTTGCAAAATTATAATTTACACTGAAGAAAGTATTGCAAGGCATGAGATGTGCTTTGCTATTGCCCTCATCTCAGTCATACTCCTCTAGCTAGAGACAAATCAGCATGTCCATTTCTCTGGAAAGTAATCCGGAGCCCATAAATAGAAATGCAGTTTTGATCTACATGTGCAAGAATTCACAACATAACATGCAGTTCTGACTGTCTGCTCTAGTATAGTGCCAGTATTCTCAAATCTTTCCCCTTCCTGCAAGGGAGGTTCAGCCTCATTCTTCCTACTGTGACTTTATCAAGGATTGTTATGGATTTGTTACTGAGAGTTACATTAAATATAAATTTTAGCCTAAATAAGATCAAGTTCTACATATTTTGTCAGAAGCAGCAGCTTTCTTTTTTTTTTTCTTTTTTTTTTTTGTCTATAAAATAGAAAGCAAGTGTTCCCAACCTGTGTCTCAGAGGCAGTGTGCGTTTTACCTTTGTCCATCTTTTGTTGGCAGGTACAAACAAGACTTCAGACATTCATTTCTAGCCTGCAACAGAAAACCAGTGAGATTGAGATTTTAGCAGTAAGTATTTTGCAGAAGCTTACATTAATTTCAACCTCTTAATTTAATTGGGTGATGCAGTTGCTATTTGAAAAAATATATATATTTCCATTAGTCTCAATTTAGAAATAGCAAATGGAACCAAAATAACGGTGGCTTAAGTGAGATGTACAAATCCCCCTTTGTTTGATGCTTGAAAAGTATTTCATACTGTGAGTATTGGATAGTTGCACACAACAAAATACTTGTTAAACAAGTGCTTAGTTGTAAAGTCTTAAGTTCTACCTGTCCCAGCTCTGGTGGCAGAAGATTGAATAACTTGTTCCTGCTGGATTTGATCATTTAAACCTTTGTGGCTTTTGTTTGTAGTTTTTAGGCTTTGTAAGAATATCATAAAGGACGTTAAAATGGTACATGCTTTTCAAAAAACAAATGTGTTTGGCTCATTGTAGCTTTTCCTAACAAAATCTGTCTTGAGCAGCTTGTTCAAAATGTTTAAAAACTTGGGCAGATTCCTGCTTCTGTCAGCATGGGTTCGCCTGTGAGAATTTCCAGATTTCTGTCTCCCTTTTATACAGATAATCTTTTATCTGTATAAACTCCCTTTTATACAGAAAATCTGAAGTTGGAAAATTGATAACAGGAATAAGAACTGTTAAATACTTGATTCCTTTATGTTATTTTTGCAGGTAGATCTGCCAAAAGAAACTGTGATACACTTCTTATCATTAGAGGTAAGCAGTTAAGTATTGTCGTTGAATCTCTAATTGAAACCCTAATGGAACATTTTAAGTTCCTGAATGTAATTTTTTTTTCTCTTCTCCAAGGAGTTTGAATTGGGTTTTAAAACTGCAGAGAACTTTTTTAACCAAAGGGCTCAAATGAGGCTAGAAAAATCATTTTGCTAAATGCACAGACACCATTAGATGTCTTAATCCAGAACTTCCGCTTTCTCCTAGGAATAGTTATATGAGATTAAGTCTTACTGCTCCTTTACTGCTCCTTTTCAGAACCAATGAACTTTAATACTCAGGTTAAGCAAAGGCTCTCTTGGAGCTATAATGAAGGAGGACTCAAAATACAGAGGCCATTCTTTTGAGTGCAATAGCTGAGCCAATTCTTAGTGAGACCAAGGTAAATAAATGATTTATGAGTACTCTCTTGGCCACTTTAACAACTCAAAAACCTCTTGATTAGGAAAAACAAACAAGTTCTTTCCTTTCTCCAGTAAGAGCAGTGGCTTTAAAGTCAGAAGTTCTCATTAGAGAGATGGACTCCTCCAAAAAACTCTAAAGAATGACAAAAGAATTACATCTGGCCTGGGAGTGGATCTGGTAGTCACATAAATGTTTTGTGTCTACTGTTCTGAAGCAATGCTTGGCTGGTGATACTATAAAATATTATCCAAATACTCAGCTGATCCAGTCTATCCAGATTGCGGAAACAGTTTATCACATTTTACTTCCAAGCAGGGAACATGCACACAATCAGCATGGCCACCTCGCATGATAAATCAGTTGTGACTGTCATTATACTAAAGTACTTAAATGTTTGTTTGTTTGTTTCCTAAACTGTGTTAAGTTCATTAATGTCTCATTCTTAATATATTTTTAAGATACTTAATAAATATTTAAAAAAAAAATAAATTGCAAGTGATGTTTATACCAATTTTGTTTGAAATAACCTGTCTTATTTATAACCTGTTTGAGCAGGGGCCTTGACATTACCAATTTTCAGGAGAGCGAATCCTATCAGAACAAATGTTTATTTAGGAAGAGAATATAACACTGTCACAGTGTTCCTTGTCAAATTCTTTTCCCTAGTTCGATAGAGACAGACAAACCTTTGATGCTACTGTGAGCCAGCTGATGTCACGGTGGCCAAAACAGCGATCCTCTTACCTGCAAGCAATTTGTGATGAAATTTACAGCATCAAAATGGAAAAGAGGTAAATTTGTTATGCTATTATAAACATATACAAAACATGCCAATTATTTCTGCACTTGAGCTTTGCTAAATGAAGTGCTCTTAAATTGTCTTTTTTTAAGGAAAAACAATAAGAAAATATGTCACTAAGTACTGTTTTAACGTGAAGCAAAACAGAGTTATTTGATTATCTATTTGTCATTTATGTTATATACTATTTTAAATGTCATTTTTTTTAAATCCTTTCAAGAATTTTTGAAATGTACTCTTTTACTACATCATTGGCTGGTTTTGTTCATAAAATTGCAGAGCAAACAGTGTTATGCTATATACATTCATGTGGATACAGTACACATTGGTGTATCCTGCTACCAGCTGATCATCCTGTGTTCTCAGAAGACTCCACTTTCAAACCTTGAGGAGCTTTAGTTCCTTCCCATTTGAGGGGAGACTCTGGAATCTGGCACAGTTGCCAGCCTGCCCACCTTAAAGTGAAGGTGGTGCTTGTACTTCCTGCACATACAGTAAAGCCTGTTCCTGTTTTCTAAGTATGAAAAATGTTTAGATTGAACTTCTTAATCTCCTCGTCAGATTCTGTCAGGGCTGAAACAATCTCATCAAGGGACATCCATTTTTAAGCCTCAGATTTTAAGCTTCTATGTACTAGGGCAGAAACTTGCTATTTATATCCCATTATTTTCATTTTTTAATTTTTTTTTTTATAACTCTTCACTTTGAAAGTACTACCTAATATCCTTTAAGTAATACTAAAAATTGATTTTGAATCTCTCCTCTTCAGTAAGGATGCAACAACATCGCTTCTTGTTCTATGTTTACTAAGGCAACTAAGTATCAGAATACTTTTTTTTTCCGTAGCTTGCAGGGCTGAGCAAGGCTGCAATTGCTGCCTACTAATAGGCTGGGTGAGAACGTCATGCCAACCCTGCTAAGTTTCCCTTTCCTGTTTCATGCTGTGACACAAAATACGGCTTAGCCAGAGCCTGCGCCTCCCTGAGCAGGAGCTGAATGAGCTGGAGAAATGGAAAGAAAATTCAGGGGAAAGTTGCAAGCACAGTAAAAACTGAAGTTACCACTTTTCTCCTGAATCTCTGCTGTTGCCATGCTTATTGCCAAGATTTGCCACACTCTTTTCTGGTAGCTTTTGAACTTGTACTTCCAAAGTTTAAAAACCCTCTTTTCCTTCCCCCTGCAGGGTTCCTGCGCTTATCCTGTACAGTTACCGAGACGAATACAAGGTTTTGTTTTAGTGCTTCAAGCATTCTTTATAGGGTGCTTCAACTATGCTTACTTATTTTTGCATAAAAGGATTTCAGAAAGCTGTTATAGTGCATATAGGCATTATAACAGATAGGCAACTAATGCTTTTTTTTTTTTTACATGTCCAGCTTGAATTTCATGTGTAATATAAAACTGTAAATGTATTAAAAGTGGAAATAAATGTTTTCTAGTCTCTCCAGAGCAAAGTCTGACTACAGCCAGCACTATGTGATACCATGTAATTCTTTTCCCTTTACCATGCAAAATCCAAATCACCAACTGTACAGATGTGAAACTTTTCTTGTGTTTGTGTATTTTCAGAATGCCTGTCACAGCAGTAAGCAACAGTAGTACTGAAATGAAAAACTCAGTCCAAAGGTTGCCAAGGATGTATTAACTTCAGCTCTGGAAGACTGCTTTAAAGGTTTTTAAGGCCTTCATGTAAAAATAAAGGGTTTAGTTAGTGAACACCTCTTGAAATACACATTACAGAAACTTTTTACTAATTAAAACTTCATAAAAAACACAGCTGTTAGGTTGCTTGAGAGAGTTGTTGCAAGCCTAGTTTCCTATGCTTGTCAAGCCCATGTTTCTACATTTAAATCAAGCAGCTGCTTCAGTAAGATGCTTGATGCAGGTTTCAGACCCAAAAGACCCGAGTCTAGGGATTTCAGGAAGACTGCAGCCTCCAGCTGCCTAGCAGCACAGTGACAACTTTTCAGCTTTCTTCACAGAGTAAGTCTGTATTTCAAGACACAGAAATGAGGAAATTAGAACTTCCCTGTTAAGCTCAAGTCATCTATAATGGCTGTACATAGTTAAAACTATTACAGTAGTACAGCCACATCAGAAAAAAAAAAGGTGATCTATAGCAGCTTTAGTTAACAGTGTTTCACACCAAATTGCGTGTGGTGTAGGAGTGAATGTGCAGGAAAGCTCTGGATTTCCAGAAGCATCCTGCTCACTACCTTCCCTCCTCTCCTCCCTTTACCTTTCCTTTAAATAGTTTGCTCCCTTTTCTTCATTCTCCGACTTACCTAAATTATTGTCTTCAGAAATATCATTGCCTTCAGGCTTGTTGCATTACCAAATACCGGTTTGCAGCCTTTTTCTTGCAGTAAAGGGGAGGGCAAAGTTAAAATACACAAAGTAACTTTACAGCCAAATAAACCCCCAAACTTCTTACAGCTAAATAAGTTGCAACAACAAAACTTGGAACAGCATCAAGCGCAGATCAGTCCCAAATGCAGTTTGTCACGCCTAGGCATTTGCTGAAGCAAGTAACATCACTCATTACAACCATATCCATTTCTCATTGTGTTTAATAGGAACAATTAAATATTCAATGTTTACATCTGCTTCTAGGAAGGTGCTACTTTAAGATATGAAGTATGGGGAAAACAGATCCCTGAATATGTTGAAGGATGAAACTTAAAAAAAAAAAGTTCTGTTGCCATGAATGTTCTTAAGCCACATCTGAATGGAACAGGAGGCAGAGTCCCAACCTTCTCCCAAGCCCCACTCGAGGGAGCAGAGCTGTTACCAGCATGGAGCAGAGGCACAGCTGACCAGAGTGCTCCGGCACGGTGCTGCCTTGGCGGTACCTGCACTGCATCATGCAGACATCTCCCTCAACAAGACATAAACAGGAAAGCTGCTGTTCCCGATAATAATACATTGGCACCCGCTTGCCACAGTAGTGCTGAGGCTTATCTATACCTTGGACGTCTGTCGCTGAGATTCCAGTTGTAGCGTCGCTTGGCTCACGTGACTGCATTTCTGTTCCCCCCATGCTATCCCCCTAATGGGTTTTATGCTCCCCATTGCCATAATACAAAACAAACAGCAGTAAGTACAAAACTAGTTGGCAGTTGAGTGTAAAGCTATTTCGGTATAACCCTGTAAATACTCCTGCCATACAGCAATCCAAAGAAAGCACTTTTGGCTTTCAGTTTCAACACAGCACTGATCACATCCCAGTATCCTGCTGGAAGGAAAGCCAAAGACAAGTGGTAACTCAAAAAGAAAGGGACTTTGCTTTGAGCAAGGGTCTGGTCTGTTGAAGTAAGGGTAGGCTGCTGTTCCATCACTGGGTTGCTTTACTCTTCTTGTTTTTGCTTTTCTTGTCTTTCTTCTTCAAGCCATCCATGTTGGCTCGCAGCAAATTGGAGTATGCCTGCAAGAGCAAGGAGAAGCCCTGAAAGCACAAATAGCTGGGTGACGCTCCACTAGGTGCCACCCACTGCTCAGTGACACGCAGCAGCTACGTTCGCTCAGTTCTCACGCACAGAATTCACACTATCACCAACATTAGCGAAAAGTTAACGAACACACACAGATTTTTTTTTTTAAAGTGCTGACAGCCAGTCTATGATGAGTCTGTGTGCCAGTTTAGCACTGAACTAACCCATTCACAGCAAGGGGGAAAGCTGGTTCACAGCTGTCCAGTGCTTCCTACTGCCTACTACTTCCCACCACCTCCAAAAATAGAAGGCACACAAAACTTACCATCTGGAATTTATTCACTTCCTTTGAGCTCACCTACAAAAGTAATACTAGAGGTTAATCAGGGAAAAAAAAGGTGTATAGTATAAACTATCAGTACATATTTACCCAGCAGCCACCATCTAGCCTCTAGCAGCAGCTGGACCATCACATTCAGTGCTAAGTAGGCAGAACTGACTAATTTAGAAAATTAAAACCACTCCTACCTAAATCCGCCAATCACCTTGAGTTTTTCTCAAAAAAATATGTATTTCAAATGGAGAGAAGGTAGAAAAACATGCTAAGGAAGATTTGGTTTCACTGCAGGGCCATATCAATCTTTTTGTGGAGATGCAAGGCCTGGTGAAGATATTTATAACCCTATTCTCTCAGCTCTTCCTGCAAATAACATTTTCCTTTGATATCCTCCATGATAGAATCCAAAACCACTTACAACCTTTCCCCATCTCTCATTTAAAGTGAGCACATCAGGTTTTAACATCTAAAGTTAAGATTTCCTGAAATACAAGTATCTCTGTAGATCAGAAATTCAGGCATGCTATGTGAGACTAAGACTTAGAAGAGTCTAGCCCATCCACACACGCTCTGGGCAGGATCAAGGACCCACTTGCACATGGTGTTTCAGCCTGGGAACACACAGTTGTTTCCTTTAGCCAATCACCAAGGCCTACAGGAACCTACCTTTTGTCACCTGAAGTTGGCCTGTACCTTTCTTCTGCTCAGAGCCACACCATTGTCCTGCATCCTTTCCTGATGCTATTCTTCCCTCTTGAAGGGCTTTTCCCCATCCCTCCCAAGGATTTCACCCAGAGCACTGCAGCCAGGACTACTGGAAGCAGGCACAGTCCCTCCCTGCTGTCCAGCAATACTGTTTTGAAGCAAAATCCAGCCCACATACAGAGTGAAACCCATCTGTTATTCCCTCTATAACACCAGAATGAAGTACAAGCATTAGACTTAGTAAGCTTAACATTTTGGCATCCAAATTTCAGCTGGGCTTAGCTACCACACAATTTCTTCATAGTATTAAGTTAGCTCCCATAAACTTGCGTCAGGAGACATTTCACTTAAATACGGAACACTACCTCAGGGTAAAGCAGGGCTGCTAATCGTTCTGACCTGAAACTGTCACTTACCACTGTGCTAATTTTCTTCTTTCCATCAGTTGCTCTTAGAAGACATTTATTGTCTGCTGGTTCAAAACTTTCTACGTGGCCTTTGCGCGGGACCGGTTTTGTTCGGCCATCATCTGTGTTAAAAAGACAAACGCCCGATGCGTGTCAACTCACATTTTTACTAAAATCACTGGAAATCTCCTGAGATGGGATGTTAAAAAATAAACTCGTGAGGAGATTTGCAGAACACCTAGAAGTTAAGACACCTGCGCTGACACTGTTGGCACACAGCTGCACAAGCCCCTTCCCCTACCCGCCGGCCCCTGCGTGGGAGGTGGCAGAGACCTGCGCGACGGGCACCCGCCAGGGCAAGGGGCCCCGCTCCCTGCTGCACCCGGCCATGCTCCACTTGTGCTACCCAGAACTTGCCTAAGAAACTCCATAAGCAAATGAAAGCAACGCTGTGCCTCTCCTTCTGAAGCACGAAAGCAGAAACTTCCAGGGGCTCTTTTAAATAAGCTCCCTCTACTGCCTGGCAGTTAGGAAACACAACCTTACTTTACAATCACTAATGCTTCAGTTCAATTGAATGGTTTGCCAATACTGCTTTTTTTACCCCTTAAGCCTATGTATTAAAAAAAAAAAAAAAAAAAATAACGCAAAATTCACATCAAACCGCTACCGCTCCGCGCGACGCTGGAGCCTTACACTTCTTCAGGGTGATGAAGACGCTGCCCGAAGTGCGGCACTTCTGGAAGAGCCTCGTGAGCTCCGTTAGGAACTGCAAGACACAGAGAGCCGCCGCGCTGAGGGCCGCGCGGGCCTCGCCTCGCCTCTGCTCCCCGCGGGCAGCGCGGCCCCTGCGCCCCGGAACGCGGCCGGTGC
>VZSV01000001.1:16076690-16102668 GCA_013398735.1 Nothocercus julius | reverse complement strand
GGCGGGGCCTGGGGGCGGCCGTTGTCTCCCGCGCGGCCGTTTAACGGACGTAGCGGTCGGTGCTGTGAGTGGGCACTGATGGGAAGAGGCTCCTCCAATGTTGTTTGTCCTTCGCTGGCTTTAACCGCAATAGATGGTGTCTTGCTGTTTTTTATTTTTGTTTATTTTTGTTTGGTTGGTTTTCTCCAAGAGAAGCTACTTTTGTGAGTGGAGCTTGGAAAAAACAGATGATTTTGGGTCTGCTTCAAAATCCAGCCTGTACCTCAGCAGCATTGTCACCACAGTCATGTGGCCTTGGCACTACAGCATTGTCCTTTTGTGATGAAAACTCATCCCCTAAAAGATTCATCAACATGAGCCCTGACTTCTTAAGGCACACATACAGGACTCTTTATACTAAAAACAAACAAACAAAAAAAGTTTTATTTCTCAGAGAACTGCACAGCTTGGGGGGAGGAAAACTTAAGAGCCAGCTCATATGCCCTGGTCACCTGTATCTAGACTTTACAAGAAGCCACGAACATATCATAAACCATAATGTTAACTTTTGCATAGAACTAGTGACTGCTTTAGGCTCAGGGTGAAAGAAGAGACTGAAGACACAAAATGATCAGGAGCTCTAGACTGGTGCTATTCTCAATTTGATAGATGTTTGAGCCCTTGAAGAATTAACATTTTTCATTCACAAGTTAAAATGTACAAATACAGACAGAAGTGGGGTATCTTCCAGCATTACCATTCTCATGGGGACTGTTATTTCATATATAAGACAACACCTGGTGATCTGTGGGTCTAGTCACTCCGAAAGCCCTTCCCCGAGCTTACCCCCATTGCAATCTTCCTGCAGACTCATCAAGAGGCAGTAGAGGGTGCTAGTATTGCACAAACAGAAATAAAACATCTGGGCCTAAAGCACAAGGAAACCAAAACCCAAATGGTCATCACAACATGGTTTTGGTTTACTCAAGTCTAGCAGTTTAATAAATTAATGCCTTTCATTAACTGTGGATGTTTTTATCCTCCCAGTGCTTTTTTCACTTGTAATATTTGAAGCAGAGAAGGGAAGAGTTGAGAAAAATAATCATCTACATTGCTTATCATAGCACAAAATATCTCATAAAACTTGATGCGATTAATATATGTTATTCAAATGTTTATGGGGACATAATCAATCGTATGGTCAGCACTATAACAGGCCACGTTTATGGAAAGTGGTCGTATCTGCCCCTAAAAGCTTACAAGCTGTGTCTGCAACAAGACAGGTGGATGCAAGAAGTTACTGTTAACATGTCCTTCCTTCAGTACTGGCCAGTTGCAGAAGCAGTCATAACCCCTTCATCACAGGAGGTGTTTTTGTTCACGAATCAAGAGAACGGTTGCCTTTTTCAAGAGATCTGAATGAGAACAATGTAGTAGTTTTGCAGATCTTTACAGACAACTTGTGAAAGGACAGAAATGGAAAAACTCAAACAATTGCAACATACTCCCTCTTGGAAACTGTCATAATCACAGACACTGGAATACGGAAGAAATGCATTTCCACTCATGCTTGGCAAAAGAAAAGATGGGTGGTGTTGCAGCGAAAACATTGGGATTCAAACTCTCATCTGAGTTCTGACCCCTGAATTCACCAGAGGATTCTTGTGTGGCCTTGAAGCATTAATCCCTGTGGCATGAGTCCTGTGGAGTTCCATTCCCGCCTCCCCCCTCTTTTGCCTGAAAATCATCATCATCTGTTAGGGACCATTTTTGTTGCTAAGGTGCCTTCTGGGTCTGTAGTCCTAACCATGCCCATTTCAGCCAAGGGAGCTGTGGCTAAAGGATCTTGGGCATCTACCTTGGGCGTCTATATAGGTAAGACAGGCCTTGCTGGAATGTCTAGTACCAAGGGTTTTGATACTACTGTAGCTGAAGAAAAGGACAAAGGGGAAACAACTGTGAAGAAACAGGTCTCTGTCTCTTCAGGACAAACTCCTGCTTCAGGAGGGAAAGTAAATATCTCGGAGAGAAGGAGCAAGAACCACAAATGGAGTGGCCACACATCCTAGACACAGGAGAAAGGGAAAACCAAGGGACAACCTATAAGACTTCTTGGAGGAACAGCTCATCCATTTCAGCATGTGGGTAGTTATAGACTTAAGGCATCAAAAGCACCAGAAAGTCTTAGAAAAATGTGGCTTTGGAGAGTCTTAAGATGATTGGTATTCCAACCTCCTCAGAAAAACAAGAAAAATGGAGCAAGCCTTCCCTTCAAGATCTGACAGTTCAATTCTTATTGACATTAGTCAAATATAGATTACAAATTCAAAGCGTCTACTGTCTCTTTTTCTCAGTGTGAGTTCTCAAACATGCAGATACTGTAACTACCACTACTCTGCAGGAATGGTAACTTACAGCTTCAGCTTACAATTTCTGCTCGTTCTCAAGGTATCATTGGGGCTGCTTTTATACAAATTGAGGAGTTAACTGTCAATAGAGGATTTTTGATCCTTGGTTCTGACACA
Source organism: Nothocercus julius (assembly GCA_013398735.1). Taxonomy (NCBI): domain Eukaryota; kingdom Metazoa; phylum Chordata; class Aves; order Tinamiformes; family Tinamidae; genus Nothocercus; species Nothocercus julius. Next base: position 16,100,164 of record VZSV01000001.1, on the reverse strand, counting down.
GCACTCTGAAGAGTTGGGTGAAATTTATATTGTTCAAATCTCTTGTTTTATGAGCAGTTTTTCAGAAAATATTTGTGTCTCACTGATACTAAGAAAAATGGCTCCACTAATGGGCAAAAGCTTCTGGATTTCCTTCCTTGAGAAATTCAGTAGGATTTTTTTATTATTTAACTTTTGTAAGCTTTTCTTCCTGAATGGCAAACATTTTTGTGAAATCCAATTTGAAAAAGTGTTCAGATACCCTAAAAGTTGCTTTTCCAATAGAGAACGTCAGAGTTTAATCAGTGGAGCAGCTTTCATCATGCAAACAAGGTGAAAATGGAACATTCTTAATGATTTTCTTCCCAAAAAATAGATGGAGCAGGGGAGTGCTGACATTGCTTTCATTTTGCCAAAGGCTGCCAACACTCAGAGGGAATAAACTGCTCAGTTGGTGAAAAAGTGCTGAACAGACACTAAAGGAATACTCCCAGTCATGTTATCCTCGCTTTCTGCTCTCCCAGCTGCCCAAGTGCAGTAGTTCCCCTGCTCCTCTCCTGCCCTGCACCCCCTCCAGCAGCAAAAGAAAAAAAAAAAAAAAAGGAGAAAGAAAAAAAAAATCTCGGATTGAAACAGTAGCCAGAGGAATCGGTAGATCCTGAGAGCTGGCAGGGGTATGAGTATTTTGTAACCTGATCTGACATGTGACTAGGACCAGGCAATAAAAATAAGTCTCCTACCAGCCATCCTGTTTGCTCTATTTTACTATATGGTGTCAGTAGAGAACTCCTTCTCTCTCTCTCTTTCTTTTTTTTTTTTTTTTTTTTTCTTTTGGCAAAAATTTAGTAAATGAAGCCACCTGAATCATTAAATCTCGAAGGAAACCTGGCAGAGAACTGGAGGAGGCTGTTGCTGTGCTTCCAAGTTTTCCTGGAAGCAAACATGTACTGGAGAGAAACAGCACTGAAATCTTCTACTTTGCAACATGTGGTGGGAGGGGCAGGAAGCAGAAAAACAAAATTAGAAGTAAATTAAATTCCTGATCAACTTCAGTAGAGGTTGGCAACGACCTATGTGAATTAGCCAGAAAAAAATTACTTCTTGTTCTGGATTATCACAAATTCAGCTGCTGCACACCACAGTGAGCAGCAATGTAGTAACACACTGCAAATTACAGTTTGCTTGCCACCGTCCTCAGGGTGAGTTAGTAACAGATAATGGCCCACAATTCACAGGCAGGTCATTTTGGTGCTCCTCTTTGACGTGTAGGTTACAGCACCACATGGGAGGGTGTCACCGCGCACAGGGAGCAGAGTCCGTGTTCCTGCAAACACCCTCATAGCCCCCGCGACATGGGCACTCCCCCCATCCATCATTAGCCCTGCAAAAACATGGGCTAGGGAGCCTGCACTGCCTCCCGAGCCTCACCAGCCTTTTAGAGCCAACCTTTAACCAAACTGCTTGCACAGAAAGACAATTAACCCTGAAACGGCCAGCAAAACACCCACAAGTTCTGTGTTGGGAAAATAAAGAAGAAAATTCAGACAAGACCAACGGACCCTCCTTTTGCAAGCGCTAGGTGGATTCCAAGCAAAGCAAGCAGCGGGTTCCCCAAGTACAGCTGAATGCCAATCCAAAGATTGCACCTTAAACCTTCTTTATAGGTGGCCCTTATGAAAAGGAATAAAGGCCATGCAAGGAAATGATGATCAGAGAGCCAACAGCAAGATAAACATGCGCAAGGCAGTATTCATCTGTTATGGCAGGAACAATGAAAGGGAAAGACATTCTGACTGTCTCTCTGGTAGATGCAGGTAGAGAAGTGAACAGTGTATTTTAGAAAGACCTTTCTGAGACCGGGATATGCACAGAAAGCTGCTAAGCCGCTGGTGGGAAGGTCAGCTTCCAAAGAAAAACTCTGCAAGAAACACAAGAGTCTTCTCTCATGTCTTGGGGTCCAGTTAATACACTCTGAGCTCCATCCTAGACATTTCTAGTTGTTTTTGTCTGCCTTACTGAATACCTATTTTATTGAATATAGCTGTATTTACAAAAAATTATTTTTAAAGACAGGTTAGCTGTTGCCTTGAGTTCAACAGATGTTAGCTGTTCACTGTGTTAGCAATAGGAATGTTAACAGTGATTTATATTTTGTGAGGGAGACCAGAAAATAGGTATGTTTCTTCAAACTCCAACACAGTGCATTACTATGATAGTGAAAAACAACGTCTATGTGGAGTGAGACACAAAAACACTGTGCGTTGGAAAGGGAGGGGATTTCATCAATTTGAAGTACATCTAGATTTTAGAAAAGTTCTCTAAGTTGTCATGGAAGACCTGGACTATATATTTACCGTGTTGGTGTCTCAGGTGTGCTCTCAAAGGTTTTGTGACAAGCTTCTCTGGCAGCCACTGTCACACAAAGACGTGGCAAAAAGCGAGGCAGCCCAGTGCTGAAGAGGTTATTTGTGCAGCTCAGAGTGTCGCCCGCCCTTGCTGCGGAACCCCTGCGTGCTGCGAGGAACTAAGTGCAGCCAATTCCCTCCGTGCAGTTACATGTGTACGTGGCAACGCTGCTGTGAAAAACACAGCAGTGCGAGACCTGCTCCGGGAAGGGTGGAATGAAAGGTGCAATTCAGTTACCGCTTGGAACAGGAAGAAGGGCCTCGGGAGAAGCAGCAACATGTCACCAGGTGTCTGGCTGTTTGAAAGGATGGGGCAGGCCAAGCACAATCTCACAGACCTCCCAAAACAGTGCAAAACACCGCCGCAAAAGGACTGGATTAAAGAAAATATAATAATAAAAAAAAGAGCCTGGGACACACACACCGTGTTTTGACGGTTCATTAGCAGTTATGAAGGGAGGACAGGGAAGTGCAAAGAACAGCCCGTTCTGAAAGGGTGCCACCTGTGCGATGCTGCAGCTGAGCAGAGCCTCGCTGCTGCGCCTTCTAAATTCAGCTCTGGGGCAGGAACCGCCTCTTGCAGCCACTGGGAAGAAACATCCCACTGCACAAACACCTCCCGTGGAGACTGCGGGCCAGCGCGCGAGAATGGGACCTGAAAAATGACCAGCAACAGCACCGGTTTTGAGTCCAGATAAACAAGGACCTCATTTACAGAAGGAAACAAAAAATAATCAGAATGTGTTCACGTGCTCAGCACCCTAAGACATCACAGTGGTCAAACTCCCAGTTATTCCCTCCATAACAAGAGGTGTATCTTGATAGTTTTGCTTCATTATTTAGTTCTCTCAGCTGGAGCAGAATGCAGATTCCTAGGGCTGTGGGCTGAGGTTTCAGTGCCTTATTTATATCTTTAAGGGTTTCTGGGACAAAATAGGGCTCCCCAAAGGGGAGACTCTAGTCTGTGTGTGAATCGGGCATGAGGTTTGCCAGGGTTCCAGACATATTACAGGAAATATCTTGCATGTTGCTGAGTTTTCTACCACTCATTAGGAAAGCAGCTGCAATGCACTGCCAGACTTCCCGCTACAGAGATAGCCTGGCAGCACTGCAGCCAGAATATCACATGCTCAGAAGAGCTGCCGATGCTAGGACACAGAAAGGCAGCTAGTGCTGTAAGACTACAAAAGTTATCCCTAGAAGTACCTTGCACTTTGTGTAAAAGTTTGTACCCAAGGATCTCAAAGATTTTGTGAAAATCAAACATCAAATTCACATTGGCATCAATAAAATAATATTGGCATACAAGAGACTGCCAGTATTTGGCAATAATTAAGAAAACTTCTGTCTTTGGAGCTGCAAACTTTAAGCAGTGGGCTTAAAACTTTGCTATTAGCTTAAAAGGATTTTTGTGATATGAAATTCTGTCCTGGTTTCAGTTGGTTTTTGCAAGTCATCTGTGAACTTCTGTGGTGCAACATGAGGGCTGAAGAATGTCATGCACCTTCTGGGGGCTCTAGAAATGATATCTACCAAACCTCGCAGTTCATCCCTCCAGCAGAAAGAGGGTATCGAGTCATCACTCCGTTTTATATCACAGATTTCTCAGGAGATGCAGAATGTCTGTGTAAAAGCTGTGCAAAGCGTTAAGTAAGTTGGAGCTTTAGAGTCATGAGGTGACAGCGACTGGTTTGAGCATCATTTCTTTCACATCAGTACATCCTACTTTCAGAAACCAGAAGTGCTATTTTAAAAATTTCTACAAGAGATTCCCATTTTTTTCCCCATGAAAGTATTTAAGGGACAGAAAGAGAAATATCAAACCATACTAAAAAAAAAAAGAATAAAATTCAAAGGGAATTCTAGGTCAACAGAATGTCATTAAAGAGGATGAGGCTGCTCCTGCTATCAGTGAACACTAGGGGATGTGTAATTACAAACGGAGCCACGGAGTCTTTGATATCCTCTTTTCCAAGTCTCCTTAACAGAAGCGCAGGCAGCGCCGGGTCCCCTGATATGGTGGGGTGTTGCTTTTGCAGGAAGAGAAGGGTCACCTACCAACTCACCGGCACCATTTCCTGTCTCCTTTGAGACCTCCTAACCAAATAAGACCTGGCTGGACTTCTGAGGCTTGAGGATCACAACACAGGCCGCGGTGCCTGGGAAACAATAGATCCACCAGCGAGGATGTCTGAGGCGAGAGCCGCGCCGCACAACAAAGACACAATTAAGTTGGTCACAAGATGAGCGAGGTGACAGAGATTGGCTTGGACATTATTGCTCTCATTTCCATAAGCCCCAGTTTTGGAAAAGCAGACAATTTTGACTGTTATCACCAGATATTTCCAGTGCAAGTCCCTTCTTTTATGAGCTGCTAAGTTTTCCTGCTTATTCAAGCTTTGTTGCTCTTCCCAAAAGCTCCTTCAAAATGCGTAGCTACTTTCTAGGAACAAACAGGGTGCTGCGGAGAGGCCTCTCAGAGCAACAAGCAGCTGCATTATATTCACTGGGTCAGAGGCTGGAGGAAGCAATTTCCTGTTTTGCCGGTATTCAATGACATTTAACAATAGGGGGAAAGAAAAAAGTGCAGGGCCTAAGCACAGCACGACTGTTTTCAACATTAGCTGTCTGCCTGTTTCCCCATTCTGCCCCAGCATCACCCCCCTGCTTTGGGCCTAGGTTGTCCATTGGAAGAAAGCAGAAAGCAGAGAGAAGGAGTCTGAGACAAGGAGTGCTTAAAGATGTCCCTGCTGTGTAAGTGGCCAGGATGCCTTGGTGGCAGGTCTGGAACAGCAGCCTGAGTGCTACGAGTTCGTGTGCTTCCTCCTGCCTCCCAGGAGAGAGAAAGGGAGAGCTACGTGCCGCTCTTTCGGAGCCCAAGTGTCAGCCAGCGTCGCCCAGGCTTTCTTCAGCACCAAAAAAATCTCGTCCTTCCTGGTAGATGGTTTTCAGCACCATCTTGAGGGAACACTGTTGATAACCATTTTCAACAGCAGGCAGTTCATGAGAGCAGAGAGAGCATTAGCAGAGGTTTCTCACTCTGCCTTTCTGAATAACGGCCTTCCCCTCCAGCGGTTTGCTCCATGCCAAGTCCTTAATCCGTCTTATCCGTTCGCAGAGTGCCCTTGCCCTCCTGCTCCCTCCTCCTGCCTGCGCACTCTGACAGCATCCCTTGCTACTGTGGTGGGTTCCAGCTCTTGTGACCCTCATCCGTACCAGGATCCGAGCTCACTTACTGGCCTTCCTTCTCAAAAGATATTCTGAGATTAAGGATTGCAGGGTGTAGCTCTGTAAAGTAAATTAAACTAAACGTAGCTATTACTGGAGTCATTCAAAAGCAGGAAAAGCAGAAACCTAAACTGTAATTTGAGTTTGTTGCTATCTCCTTCCCTTTATTTAGGCACCCCCGTCCCTGCCTCAGAAAAGACGCTGTCTCCAGACGCAGGCACGGCGGCAGACGCAGCCCCAGGCGTACTGCCGTCACACGCTCTTTGTTAGGGGACGCCACAGGAGCCACTGCTGGCTGCGGCTGCAGGTAACCCCGCTGCTGTCACCGAGCTTGCAGGCCTGAGAACGCAGCCCTGCCAAGGAAACGCTCAGAAACAGGGCAGATCTTACACCTGCTTTTCCTTTGTGACAGCCTACAGCCTTCAACAGGGACAACATTACTTGAAGACATGAACAGCCTGCCAGAAAACTCCACATCTAAGGATTAAAAAGAAATTAATAAATGAAATTCACCTAAGAACCTCACTAAGGGCTTTTCAGACAAACTGTGATTGAGTCACTGTGCCAGCAAAAGCAGGAAAGTTTCCAGAACTTAAACTGCTAAGGACAGGACAATGTGAATTTCTTCAGAGAGCTTGGGTGGTGGCACATAATAGTGGATGAACACTAGGTAACGAGGCTATTACTCTTAAAAATTGCAGTGATCCAACTGTTTTCTGCCTCCCTCTGAACACGGCAGGAGAGCTACCACTCCCCTGAAAGCGCATCGAGCACGAGTGCTCTAGGTTAAGAGCATTAAGAAAAGGGTAATTCAAGACTGCAAAAGGAAAAAAAGGCCACCACAAACCCTCGGATGAAACTGTGGCTTCATCTACACTAAACCTAACATTTTTTTGTAATCAAGCTACTGTGTTCTCTCTCTTTCATTTTTTTTTTCAATTTGTTTTTCCAAAGAAGTTGAAAGAGTATACTTAGAAGCAGTTTGTCAGAGGATAACCGCCTGTCATTTGTGTTGAGGCGTCCGTACCTTTCGCATAGCCTGCTGCTTGCGTCCTGGGGGAATCCTGGAGTGCTGCTGACGGAGGAGAGAGCACAGAGACAAGCACTGCCAGGAAGCAGCCGCCCATGCAGCCAGGTGTCCTGGGTGCCGTCTTGCACGACAAGGGTAGGGGAACATAATCTACCCCGTGAATAGCATCGTTATTAGCAACAGCAATTCATCAAATGCCTTTTCAGGTGCTCTCCCTCTAGCCTGACCACTTCAGCAGTTAGCAACGTTGTAATTTCACCACATTTAACATGAATCTTTCACTCCTTGTTAAACACAAATTGCTATATCCTGTATTGCAACACACAATTCTTTGCTGTGCTAGAAAATCTATTATGTCTAGAAGTAAGACTTCGGAAACAAGTTAATTAATTGCACTTTCTTCATTTCTAGGTCAAGATAAGTTTTTTGGGGGTTACTTTTCAATAAATGGCTCTGCTTTTTGCATAACACAAATGGTTTGCCATATTAAGGAGCCTGTCAGAATGAAACCCTTCAAATTGAGGCAAGCAAGAGGCATTTATTATCACAGGGCGCCTGATTATCAGCATTAGAAAACTATCTTTTGGCAGAGGAGTCCTGACAAGACGGAGCTACCCATGTAGGAGATGAGCAGTTCTGCTGCAGGCTGTGCCACAAGAGTGTGGGAAAAAAAAAAGTTGGGTGTGTTTCTGTAAATAAGGGTTTCCTAGGTCTCTGGATGACAGGACTCCAAACCTGGCTTCCCAAAATTCTTGCTGCTTGAGGACCAGTAGTAGGACCCTCCTAAGGACCATGACTGAAGTGTGGCAGGAGGATCCATGGTAGGATGGGTCTTTCCCGAGCAGGGCTCTGGTTACATGTCTCAGTATCAGGGAGAAATCCTTCCCCCTGATTCAGGAAGACGGTTACTCCCACAAGAATGGTTGTGTCACATTTATGCTTTTTCCCCCTGTTTCCCTAAATGTACTCTTTGGGATTTGTGTTTCCATTCCTTTCCTTCTATCTTTCCCCTCTCTAACTTTCCCACTGTCTCTCCTCCCAAGCACTCATTTCTCCGTCACTAATGGCTGTTCTTTGCTACCGCCTTTGTCCTGTACCAGACTGCCCCCCATGATGATTTTCACTAAATTTGAAAAAGCAAAACCTCCCTTTCTGCTCGGAGAGGATCCAGACCGCAGCTCTTTGCTGACTCTCACTAGCAAGCTCTTACCGACTGCCCCGGGCAGCCCTGCAGCCTCCGGACCTGGCTGCCACGGGCAGCTGCTTCACGAGGACGGGCACCCAGGTGTGGGCCACGCACAGCGTTAGTGCCATGGCCGGGGACAGGCTGGAGGGCAGACCCTTTTGCTGTTCACAGCAATAGCTCTCACACTGTGGCCACGGCAGAAGCAGCAGCCGCTGCTGAATGAAGAGCTATAGTGCTGTTTATGTTCCAGTACGGTGCTTTTGTGCACTCAATCAAGATTATTGTAGGAGCTGAGCATACCTATGTAACACAGTGATTCTTTACAAGTTCAAGTGATGACAACTTTCTTTCGCAAACTAAGCACGCTAAAAACCTCCAGTGAAAGCTGACATGCATTCAAGGAGCAAGCCGGGGAAGTCCCCCTCTATGCAGAATGAAAGTCCATCTCTCTGGGTGAGAAAGAAGAGATGTATCACTTTCTCTGCTTTTCTCCACGATTTTGCTGCTGATCACAAGCTACAAAAAAAAAACAGGGTTTCAGGGAATGTACAAACTGCAGCTTGTTGTCAGCTGTTCTTGTTGCAGGGAGCAAGTTCCTGGCTGATTCACTAGCAGTAAAAATAAACACAGTCTGGGGAAGGCAGGGAGGAGGGAGGGAGGCTGGAGGGTATGGAGGAAAAAGTAGGAGCAACAGCAGCTGGTGTTTTCTTTGCTGGTTCTTTTCAGAGGATTTAGGCAGGTTGGAGATGTAAGTGATTAATGTAGAATGATAACACCTCACCCCCCTCCTTCTTCTGGACAGGACACAATTCTTTATGCATCTCCGTGTGCTTTCAGCTTTAGCCTTTCCAAGATTTACATGCTCCATCCACTCGGATGCAGTGTTGTGGGGCTGACAGCACATCTGGGTGTATTAACTGTACACTGTGTGGTTTTTACACATGCCCGGGGTTTGTTCTAAATGTTTTGAAGTGCTGCACTTAAGGCCCCGAGCCTTCCCCCGTGGAGCTGGCCAGACTGAAGAGAGGGTACAGCCACACGAAAGAGCAACTGCGTTTTTTCTAGCTTCTTCTGTGCCAGTCTTTGCCATAAAGGGCACAACTAGATATTGCTGCACTCCAGTGAAACTTGCCTGCATAATGGCTCCCAGGTTGCTCTAGGATAAAGCACTTTTAGGAAGAACATCCAGCAGACATCCGGTTCTGTCCCCTTTCATAGGTATGCCAACCGTTCTGCCAAGCGCATGAGGAAAGCAGCCGGCAGCATGTTGGCCGGGGATCGCCCGGCAGCGTGCTTCTGCTCCGCTGCGCCGTGCTCTTGGCCGACGTTGGTCTTGTCTTACCTTTCTCGCGCTGGAAGGAATACCGAGCAGAAGTGGTGAAGGTAGAGACACCACTTCTACTGCCGACAAAGCAGAGAGCTGCAACGCAAGTGTCACCCTGTAACTTAAGAAACGAGGGTCCCATCAGGAATAGTAGAAGGCTAAAGTTAAGGAGCCTTCTGTCATTTGTTCTTAAGAAAGGCTGCTGGAGGCCTAAAAAAATCTCCCTGACAACATGCTAATGAAATCTGTTGAAGCCACAACACTGAGATGCTTCATCAACCAAGAGGATGATTAGAATATCAGAGGAAAAAAAAAAAAAAAAAACCTGCTGACCTCAAAAATTCACAGTTACAGCAGAGAAAGTCATATATCTAGGTAACAAGGGTTTCTGCTATAAGGACAGGGGTCGCATGTTGGAAGAAACAGTGTTGAAGAAAGAACAGGATAAAGTCTTCCTTCAGAGAATAACTGAGGCACTGGTATGAAAACCATGGAAAAAGTAAACATAATCTTGGGATGTATTAGACGTTTTTAGTTAAATGGACGATATAACCGCCATTTTGTAAGGCAGTATCAAACCCGCATCCAGAACAAGATGTGCAATCCAGAACAACATAGACAGTCACCCACATTTACACAGAGAGCAAACACTAACCAGGGAAACGATGAGTCTGTCTTAGGAGGCCCTACAGGAACCTGACTTACCCAGCAGCGGAACAGCGGCTGAGCAGGGATATGTGTCTTCTCTCAAGCGATGTCTGGGGGGAAAATACCGGGAAGAGAAAAATAACTGTTTAAACTAAAGCCTAACCTTAACACAAGAACAGATTAACATATAATGATTAGCAGAGTGGGGTTATATAAAAACCTTCCATTGAATTTAATGAGGGCAAAATAAAGAATAGAGCTTCACAAATGATTAACAGTGCCTTATGATGTGGAAGACCCTTTCTATGGTAAGTTTTTATGCGGACTCTATAGATGCCTCTCTATTGAGAACAGTATGGCTGCTGACTCACTGGCCATTTAGTGTCTAATGAGCAGGATAAGACACCATTAGGTAGCGGGGATGAGAAGTGGAGCCTTTCGTATCTGGGTCACTGGTTAAAATCCCGAGCAAGTTAACTGCGGCTGAGGGGAAACCCATGCTCCAGCAAGCAGCTCTTGGTCGGTAGCTCCGTTGGGCAACCGCTGGGCAAATTCTAACGGGCTGTTTTCTGTCATGAAATCACCCCGAGGGCAATCTTTGTAGAAGGGCACTTGTTGAGTGAACTTTCCCACTGAAGACGGAGGCCCAGGCCACACTGAGCAGAAATGCCCTGTTGTTCTCACACGGTTGTTGGCGTGCGCGGCGACCTGTGTGGGGAAGGTGCATGTACACGCAGCTCACACCGCCGTCCTGAGCGGGCCCTAATTTAGGGGAGCGCAGATCAGGCCTTCAGCGCCTGCCCGGAGCGCACCAACCTCTCCTCCTGCCCTGGGGAGCGGAGCGGGGCTGGTGGAGGCTGAGCTAGTCACGAACGCACCGCAGTTTTCTCTAGTTTTAATATCCAGGACTGGCTTTTGCCAAGACAAGTACTGGCACATCCCACAGCCAGCGGAGGGGGAAGCGCCGTGGAGATGAGGGGGTGGGTGGGGAGCGAGACCAAAGACACAACTCATTATCTTTCTTGCTGCGGTGCTGGCCCTGGGAGAGAGGAGTTTATAATGCACACACATACGCCAGGTTTTCTCAAGACTGTCTTTAGCTATATATCATATTCCAGGGGTCAAATGTTTATGCATCTTGTCTACAATCGTAGAAATATGTAGTTTTACTGAAAAGTAACTTCAGATGAGCGAGCCAAGATAAAACACATTTCAGCAAAGGCAAGGCATCATTTCTATGGTGAGACTAGCTACATGGTGCAAGCTCCCTACCCCTCTCTCGACCTAAACTGGTTAGCAGTAAGGGCACAATTACTTGACTGCACTGCTTTTTTACTTCCAAACAAAACCAAACCATCTTGAACAACAGATGGGTCTCGTTTGAGAGGTTTATACAGTTTTTGTGAGTTCTCACATCCTTTGACACATAAATGCTTTCTCTCTACCTGCCCACATCATTGGTTCAACCCTTGGTAAAACTCTTCGCTACCTATCCATGCAACCCAGGTTTGGAGTCATGCGGTACCCATAGTGGAAAACTCGGTACTCACAGGCGCTCTGCGGGGGAGCTCGTGAATACAGCTGGACTCACGGGCTCTCTCTAAACGGCAGTGCAACTTTTCGAAATGAGCTTTGTAGGAGTAAGCTAGTCAGATCTTCAACGTTGAGGGAAAGACAGGAAGTTAAGAGAAAATGATTGCACAGAGGCCTGCACTTGCAGAAAGTGGGACGTCCCAAGCACTGTTTACATACACACTGCTAAGACTATCGCTACATGCTCCCGAACGGAGTAAATTATCCTAACAGGCTTTTATGCACTTCCTTTTCAGAAGTCACCCTGCCATTCATGCATAGGGTAAAGGAAGGAGCTCCACTTCAAAACAGTTAAAATTGCCTGTGATTCATCTTTATTTAGTAGGCTTTAGGAAATAAAATAGGATTTGTTCTGCCAAAGCCAGAAGTCCCATTAACAGCCTTTGGGGAAATGAATAAGCATATCTCACGGAGAAAGCTAACAGCTTTTCTCTGTTCCTGATTGAATTTACCTCCTCCAAGGTATACAAAACGAATATGGTTACTGTTTATTATCAGTCTGTCTCAAAGTTGATGGGGAGATGCTTGCCATGGGACAAGGAGCCCCGCAGCTCTTCCGGCTGCTCAGAAATCCTGCCTGGATCAAGCATATGGCAGGCCCAGCAAGCCCTGGAGCACTGCCAGTGGCAGCTCGGCTCGACCCAGGAGCTGCCTGACACGAGGTGGCGGGTGCTCGGCTCCTCTTTCCCATGTTCAAGGCCAGGTCTCTTGCTTCTCACTCAGAACTGCAACATATGGGGACCCTTCGTAGCTGCCCTTGAAATAAACTCCCGCGGCCCATCCCAGCTTGGCCTCTGGCATGGGGTAACCTGCTGCGTGCCACAGAGATGCATGAGCCTGACAGAGCCCCAGGCCTGCACAGAGCACACCAAGGTCCGCGCTGTAAAGTAAGGAAGATCCACAAGAGCTGACGACGTTTGGCCTGGCACGAGGCGCTAAGGAAGGCGAAGCCCAAACCCCCATGTGAAACCGTATCCAGCTCCCGTGCGTGTTTGCACAGGGCAGGCGGCTCTCGAGGACAGTGTCGTTCCTTCGTGTCTGTTTATACAGTGCCTAGCACAACAAAGCCCTAATCCAAACCGGAGCTCTTAAGTATCACAGTAATGCAAATTAAATAACACTAGTAACATGCTTTCCCTCTGTGTTCCGCAGGTCAGGCACAAGGACAGATGTCCTTGTTGGGGAGACCCAGGGCTTCACACACAGCCGAGACTTCAGCAGCGTAGCAAGTCACTGGCCATCAGCTGGGCTGTATGGACTGACCTGCAACTGCGTCTCCCACTGAGAGCTAAAACAGGTTGGTTTATGCACTAGAGAAAAGTTAATAGCATTTATCTTGTGTTTGCCCCAGCTAAAAGGATGTATTTGTTCAATTACCAAGGTTTAGCTAACACTGGCATTTCAGTAAGCCACAGTAACTTGGCTGTGTCCGAGTCCATAGGTCTTTTTTTAGAAAATAGATAAAATGGAGCTGGTAGAAACATTCTTCAGACATTTGCCAAGACTTGTTTCCCTACTGCTTTGTAAAATGGCCATAGTAACTTTCCTTCTCAAAATTTGAGGAAAACTTTAGACCCTTTAGCAAAATATCCCTACTTTTGACTAATTCTAAAAGAAAATATAGTTCAGTCTTTTCCATCGATTCTTCCACCCAGCAGTATTAGTTGGCTGACTGCCCACAAGTAGTGTATTTATAGTAAGTGATCCTACAGACAGAAAATTTGTCACAAAATTCACCTTTTGCCCTGAAACTATGTTACAGTGAGCAAAGGCCGAGGATCCAGGTGTGAATTTGTGTTTCACTTCACCTAGTTATGGAAAGAATTATTAAAATAAACATGCACATCTGAAAAATTGCCAGACAGTATTTGACCACTGCCTGAATCTGGTCGACAATGGAAAATTGCATTCGCATATAACATTATTGACAGAAAAGCATGATTAGAGAGATTAACCCCAAGTAATGTAGAAAACCATATCTAAAACAAATGTGCAGCATTCAGATAATTGCATCTACCAGATGTCTTCAGTTAGCTGGTCATGTAAGTGCGGTATCATTTGAGGAGAGGAAACTTCATATGCTATACAAGGATCCATACTGTACCTTTTAGCAGTGTAAAGATTTAAGGAGAAACATTTAAGAAGGGAAGAAACAAGACTGTAATTTTTAAAATGCCCTTATCAATAACAGATTTATTTATTTTTTTTAATGTAAACATTGAGAAAGGTGAGCAGCACCCGCACAAAGAGCGTCTCCTTTGGTGGGGCAGTCGCTGCTGCAGACGCAGGAAGCGGAGCTGGTTAAGAGGCTCTTTCCCATGGTAGCAGTGCCCTCGGGGGCACTTGTTTCGCCCCGCGCCTCCGCGGGCGCCGCGCAAGGAGAAGTGCCGTGCGCGGCCCTCCAGGACACCCCGCTCACCGGTTTTACAGAGTTCATTCCCCAGGTGGAAAAGAAACGTGAAGGCAGCAGGAAAGCTAAGTAAATAAATAAATAAATAAAATAAATAAAAGCGCGAGCGAAGGCGCCCCAGGCCCGCGACTGCAGCGCCCAGCCCGAGCTCCGCACCCGTCGCTGTGAGGCGCCTGGGCGGAGGTGGCCTGCGGTCTGAGGTCACCTGCGGCCTGTCCCCACCCCGGGGCAACAGGCCGCGCTCCTGCCCCCCTCTTTCCTAGCAGGGCCCTTCCGTGCCCTCTCATCCAGGCTCAGACCGGAGGCAGGCGGGAATTTCCCAGTCCTAACCACCGGCCGCCTTGTTTTCTCGCAGACCCACTGCAAGTTGCCTGACTTATCTTGGGCATTGCTTCATTTCCTGTTTGCTTCCCCCCAGCCACCTCCTTTGATTTAGCTTTGCACAATTAGGCAAGCTAATGTCAAGCAGGTGGAAGAGGTAAACACTGAGAAAACCAGCACGTCCTTCCTCTCCTCAATGGGCACCGTGACTTGGTCAGGAAATGGGTAAGAGCCGCAGGTGCCAGAAATGAACTAGATAGGTAGGAATGTCTGGAGTCTGTGTGCTCAAAACATGTATCCAGCTCATCTTTATTGTGAGTACATTATTTTAAATGAGAAAGAACCGACACAAAGTCTCCAGCGCTGCGCACGCTCACGCTGTAATAGCAACCAGCCTGCACCAGCAGGCTCCCCCGGGCCGGGGTCTCCGCGCAGACAGGCAGGCTCCGCCGCAGGAAGACGGCAGCCCCGGCAGCCCCTCGGCAGCGAATGCACGGGATTGGCATTTTTAGTGGGAACCACCCCCCACACACCCCTCCCTGGCTGTGATTTTACCCCTGTTTTTTTTTTTTTTTTTTGAGTTCAGTTCTCCTAGGGGGATTTGGGAGCTGGGCTGCAGGAAAGCGGTGACAACACCAGGGAAAGCAAGTGAGATCCTGCTCCGGGAGAGCCACCCTCGGGGTTGCAAGGAGCTTTGCTGCACAGAGCAGCCTCTCTGACCACTTGGTGTCCATTACAGCATCAGCCGCAGGGTTTTACAGGCTCCAGGCCTGGGGGAACAGCTCTGCTACGTGAGCTGGATCATTTTGTTTGCTCATGCCTACGTGAAAGTCACTCTTCCCTGGGAGAAAAGCAAGCAGGGTATCCTGCTCCTACAGATTACTCCCTGGCTCCACTTGTTCACCCACGTCTGGGAAACCGTATCCTTGGGCCCATTTCGCCAGCTTTCTTGTGGAAACCAGTATCGCTGTCAGCTGTCAATAACCCCTTCCATTTACCTGCTCGCAGCTTCCCAGGGCGGCAGCTAAAGCCCTGGCAGGGTAAGGTTACCGCGCGATAGCTGCCGTCCTCAGGTCAGCCGCAATAATGCGGCTCTTTGCAGGCAGCGACGAGCCCTGGGTTTCTCGCGGAGGCCGGCGGCTGCGCACGTCTCTTGTGCCTGCGCACGGGGCTCTCCCCCTCGCCGCCTCCCGCCCGGGCTCCAGTGGAGCCGGGAGGCCGTGGGCACTCGATGCTGATTAAATTCTGCTGACTGAGGAAGATGTCAAATTCTACCCAAAGCAGAGAGCCGCCAAGGAAAAGCTGCTTTTCTTTGCTTTTGACAGCTGGAGCCATGAATTTAAGCAGAGGTCTCACCTTCAGGCAAGTCAGCAGCTGGGCAGGGAGCAGTCTGTCTTAAAGAGAGAGCGCCCCGCATTGCTGGGGCTCAGCGGTACCGGGAGGTGAACGAGTTGAACCGCGAGAGAACATTTATGTAAAAACCCCAGGTGCAGCTGTTGTTTTTTTATTATTTTTTATTGTTGTTGTATTTTTTTTTCCTTTTGCTAGAGGAGGACCAAGTAACAAACAAGAAAGAGGAAATGAAAACTCTGTTTTAATTCCCACCCTTGGTGTTTCTTTTTCTTCCATTTCCCCTGCAGCACTTAAAAGAGGAGGCGCAGGCTACGTCCTTGTGCAGGAAGTTTCAAGAGCCCTTTGCCTTAGACGAGTGGGCGCTGGATCACGTTTGCTGTTGAACTCTTGCGTCAGCCACGCTGCGGGACTCGGGGGCTCTGGTGACTGGAAACAGGTTCTGCGAGACCCTTGCCTGGTTTTAAACCTCTGCACGATAGCCACAAAAAGCTCTTGCTGCTGGGGGACTGCGGCACGGCACCTGCCTGCTCAGTCCAGGGAGCCGTGCATGGCAGCAACCTAACGAAACAGCACTGCCATAACCGGCACTACCAGCTCTTTAGTTATTACTGGCAGTTTCACCTAAAAGACCAAAAGCTGAATGGGACCAAAATGTGGTTACACCTCACTCCTACGCTCTACTTGGCAGGCCCAAAAGAGAAACTCTGTCACTGCAGTGCTAGGTAGTTTTAGTCGCATGGAACAAAAGCCACAGCCCAGAAGAGGTTCAGGCCTCATAGGAGGCAGGACAGGACAGGGGTCAGATCAAAACGCAGAGGGACACACGTGCCACACAGCTGCACGGCCGCTGCCACATCACATCGTTGGGACTGCCACATCACACCATAGCAGTGCTGATGGCCCCAAGTGTGAAAGGCACCGGAGTTCTGCCGGCGCCCTTTCCCGCTCCCGCTAATCCCCCTAAGCCCCTGTTTAGCAAGCACTGTGGCCGCGAGGCTACAGGTGACTTGAGGGTACTCCCGAGCTCTCTTGCTGGAGAAGCATCTGCAGGGGAACAATTACGGATGAGCTGGCTTAGCAGGACAGCGCGGAACGGTTACAGCTGAGCACCCGCGTGGCAAAGGACGCCCGGGGCAGCACCCCCTGCTCTCAGGGCTGGCTGGGTACTCCGTGCAGGAGCAGCCCTGGAGCAGCGGCAGGAAGGGAGGCTCGGGGCAGCTGAACGCCTGCGAGCGTGGCGGGCACCACTGCTCCCTCCTGCCTGAGCGGGGCGAGTGCAGCGGCTCCCTGCTCCCGCGGCGAGGCGCACGAGAGGAGACGAAAGGTGTCCCACCCCAGAAACGCTTCATTTATGGGTCCCTGTTGGCCTTCGCTGGGAGCTAGAAACTGTACTGCTCTAGCCTAGAGACACGAGTGGGCATGTGCAGAGTGAGAACTTCAGTAGTCCACAAATAGGATTTTTTGACGTCTAGAGTTGAAGCACCTGTTAACACACAGGTGTTTTTAGAGTTAAGCAGAAGCTGAGGTTCTTGGGATTATAGTTGAGGGTATAGGTACTGAAACGGCATCCAGGTCCCAGTCTAGACACGGACAGGCCTTCTTTATATTTAGCCTCATCCATGCAAGCAGTTTTCCCTAAAACTTCTCACATTTACTTTAGCTCCATGAGTGGAGCTCCAGAAGTGGAGGCTCTTGAAGCAGGTTATTAAAAATGTATTGGCTTATTTAATCTGAAAAACACAAAAGACAACAAATATAAGAAAATATTTCATAATCACTTTGTTGCTATGACAGAGAGGAAAGATAAAATTCAACTTTTGCTATCATTGCAGCTAACTACCCCCCTAAAAATCTGCTGAAACTTACGTCAAATCTAAGTTTTCAGGTGTGTGGAAGTTCAAAAATATTTGGAAAAGTTTCTGGTTCTATTTCAAGTAGAAACAAAGGAAAAAGGTTACTTCCTGCTCTGCTTGAAAGCAAGAAAAGATGTAAATCTAGCGCAAGACTCCTTATGCATTAGATTTTCTGCCTAGTTTTACAGCCTCCTGCTGTTCAGGCAGGGTTCTGCTAGTATGGAAACTTTTGGATGGCTAAGTACTTTTCTAAATCCCATTTTTAAGCCTTTAATAACCACGCACCACCACCACCCTGAGTAAGACAGACCACGGGCATAGCTGTAATCAGCCAAAGACATGAAATAAAACAACAGTTTGTTGTGAGCATCACAGCAAGGACTGCCAGGTTTGAGATTCTAGGAGAGAAACCAAACTATCAGCACACCCTGACATTTATGGTGTGATGCATGATGATGCGTGGGTGGATTGCAATACCACATGTTGTTATTTCAATACATTATCATCATCATAGTTTATCGAAGCGTTACTGTGTTCCAGCAGAACATCATTATCTGCTGCAACAGCTCCAGCTCAGCCAATCATACTAGGTTCATAGATATCAAGTGTCTTAAAAAAATACTACTTTGTCTACATTTGCATCTTGATAGTCTATCAAACTAAGTAACTGAAAGCAGTTTCATAGAAAACGAATTTAAGATATAATTTATGCAGCCACTCACCCGGGAAGCCCAATTCTGACATTAATCCTTTCAGAGAAATGTACCTTGTTACTTTTGCAAACAACCATGCAGTTTCAATTCCAGAGAATTATTATAATTAGTGAATATATGAGAAAGAATCATGACACAATTTTCTTCAAAACATATGGGACACTTTTAATATAACATATCTATGATGAATTATTCTTTTTATTCCCAGGTACAAAGAATGATTCTGCTGCAAATCTTTGTCAAGGACAGATGCAAAGCATAAGATCAGCTTATTAAAAACAGATCTGGGCTTAAAAATACTGTGGTAAATATCAACTGTATTTTCCAGGCTCAAAGCTTAAAACAAACAGCAGAAGAAATCACGTAAGGAAGGCTTTCCACGCCATGTTGGACAAATACACAAACTTAACTGAATTTGATAAATAACCCAGAGTCTTTAGGCTGTTGCCACTTAAGCCAGGGTCTGTACAGCTATGTTCAGCTTTGCATTCAGATGGGCAGTGGCTCCCCAGCACAGCGTGTCCTGGAACTGTCCTGAGGTTAGTTTATGTGCGAGAAGGACCGCTGTGTTCCTTTCACCAGGAAATGGTTAATATTCTTCCCCACTGGGGCCCACATGCACCTGCACGACTGTGGTGTGTGGTTTCTTCTTGCAGCTGCATCTGTGACTCCATAGCCTGTGTAGAGGTTTTAAAGGGTAAATGGAGAGTTCATGAGACTACCCTTTGGCGGTAACACGGCCTTAAGGGCTGCTGCAGAAGCAGCAAAACCACTCCCTTCATAAAGAACCATTTTCAACAAAGTGCATTTCTCAGCTGTAATGTTATTTCCCATTTTCCTTTTGGAAAGTTAAAAGCATTTTATAAATATCCTTTAATAATGTATTCTTATAATACCCTTCTGGAGTTGGCTGATGTTATCATCATCCTGATTTTTCCCAAGGAAGAAAATGAGGCTGGGAGACCCTAAATGTTTTCCACGGGTCCCTGAGGACAAGGCCGTGGCAGAGCCGGGCCCGCAGCAGGGGTCTGGCCCTGCCCTGCGCCTCAGCTGCTCGGTCGTTCGGCTGCTCCTCTGCTTTGCTCTCTGTGTTCTCAGAGCAAGGAGCAAGATATTTTTGTCCCAGGTGCTAAAACCACCGGTCACATTATCTGCCCCTGCTCAGGAATGAGAAGATTACGGGGTCAGTAGTCGGAGGAGGGAATTTATCAGCTTGCCCTGGCCTCGGGAGGCAGTGATTCGGATCATCTGCTCCTCGCCAGGGACGCAGGCGCTGCAGCCAGGCCGAGCGAAGGTGCTCGAGCTCTGCCCGGTGCACGGGGGCATGCGGAGGGCCAGGGGAGCAGCTGCTGCTCGCTGTTCCTACAAGGGGATGTGGCTGAGAGCAGGGGCGACCGTTCCCCTCACGCCATCCCTTTAGGGCTCGTACGCCCCCGAGCGCCGTGGGAGCCCAGGAAGCGTTTTCCCTTTGCGCGCCGCACTTGGCCTTGGCTTCCCCCGGCACGGACCCCAGCGTGCGGGCACATCGCGACGTTGGCACATGGGCCAACTGGCCCACAGAAATGGCAAGGGCCAAATGGACGGGCCAAATCCACCGGCTCTGCGTCAACAGAGAGTCTCTCCTTGAGCTAATATTTTTAAGCCAAGGATTTCAGTGTAAACTTCCCTTTTAAGTGAGTATGCACCGCTATCGTTAAGTCTACAACTTTCTGAAAGGAAAAGATTCACAGGAAGAAAATGAGAGTGCACCTGCCCACCGTATGATGCGAGGCAGTGAGACAAGCGCTCGGAGCACCGCGGCACGCAGCTGCTGCTGCACGGCTGCACGGGCAGCTCATGCAACAGAACTGCTCATTTCACACTAAAAATCTCCTAGAATAGCATTATGCAAGCAGAAAGAGATGTCGCTTGCATCGTCATGGGTACCTTCTGGTATAAATTCTCCCGGTCTGTTCTGACAGCAGCTGTCTTTTGGTTAAGGAACAAGCTGCAGTGTAAGTTACTGAGTTTTTTCCCTTCTCTAAAAGGCTTGTTTCCTGCTGTCCCCACCTTCTTGGCTTTATGTAACCTAAAATAAGTCTCCAGAATTCCTTTCCAATTAAGAAAAAATCTATCCCCTCTGCTGCATCCTATGTGACCTTCAATTTATCTAGTTTCAAAGAACAAAAGTTTAAGGAGAGATTCCTGGGATTTGTCTTATTACTGCCATAACCATAAGCCCTGACAAGAATCCCATCAAGCCGATATTCCCACAGATAAGTATTTAACAGGTTGTCCTGCTCCTGAACAACTTGCTCACCAGGAGAATGAGGCATTTTCTCACAATATTTATATGCTAGGGAGACTTGGAAACTCTAGCATGGCTCAGCGGCATCTCCCAGCCCAGCTCACCAGCCAAGCCACGTTACACCGGTTTAGTTTGGACAAAAGGCAGCCAGGCAACAGGACTTTCCCATCACCCACCTTTTATCACAAAAACTGTTCCAAAAATGGAGTTTCCTTTAAGGAGACAAAGGACCTGACTCCGAACATCTGGTCTGCTGCCTGGCACCTCTGAGAAGGGCAGCTTTGCCGCTAGGCCAGCAGATACTCTGCACAAGTCACTGCTCTCGAGGCTGTTCCACTTTTTATAACTTCCTTGTCAGACCTTGCTGCTCACGTGCTCCTGCAACTCTCTTGCAAACAAGCACCCTCAGCGGAGAGCAGGAAAATCAGCCTTTTTCTCTTTTCCCACCTTCCCCTTTCCTTGTGTGCCTGGCCCACTTCAGGCGGGAGGCAGCAACCTCAGCAGGCAAACAAATGCCAGCAACCTTTTGCCCCGAATGCGGGACACCTGCTAGCTGTTACTAGCCAGGCTGAGGAGGGATTTTTTTAAAAAGATACAATAAATAAAAAAAACAAGATTGCCCCGCTGATGGCTTGAATCAAGGCGGGGGAGACCTGTCTCGAGGCGAGGACTCCCGGCGCGAGCGGCCAGGGAAAAGCGGCGGCGGCGGCCTGCGCTCTGCGCTCTGCGCCCGGGGCGCCCGGCTGCTGCCGCGAGGCCGAGGCTAGAGGCCGCTCGCCGGCTCTGCGGCAGCTCCCCGGCCTTCGCTGCGCCCTGCAGCGAGCACGGCAGGGCTCGCTTTTCCTCGGGGAGGAAGATCCTGGGAATCTCCATGGGCGAGCCCTGCCCAGCGGCCAGGTGCCATTGCTGTGGCTGAGGCGGCTGAGGTGACCGAGGCGCCAGAGGCGGATGAGGCTTTTGCAAATCTGCTGCTCCGTGCAAGGGGTCTGTTTGCCTCCGGCCATCCTGAAGAAATCCATACGGCTACCAGTAATGCCAAATAAGGAAATAAAAGGCATTGCTTAGTTTGCACAACCTTTTATTTTCCTCCCTAGGACTATTTTTAGTTAAACAACTTTCTGCCAAAAAGCTGGGTCTGTGTCCAGGACGGCCCTGGTCATCAGCACGGTTCCCGGGACTCGAGCTTTATGGCCCTCATAACTGCGGAGGGCGAAAGGTCGAGCCGGGATCCTTTGTGTCAGCTCCACATTTCTCTTTAAACACATGCAAGAGACAAAGCTCCCCTGGGACCCCCATGGAAACCGCCTCGGGGAGGGCAGGGGGTGAGAGAGCACTGGCCTGGCAGATAAAAGCAACATCAAAAGGAGCAGGGAGCAGCTGTCCATCTGGAGAAGGGAACTTTTTTTTTTTTTTTTTTTTTTTAGGAGAAAGAGACTGTCTCAAAGGATAGTCTCAAAAAATTCCGCATGGAAGGGGGGGAAAAAAAAAAAAAACACATAAGGGGGAGGGCAGAAAAGCTCCCACAGCAAACAGAAGGAGGTGCTGCTTGGCAAAAGTCCCAGGCTGGATCATTTAAATCACTTTTAGTGCCTCCAAATGCAAGTCGCTGCCTCTGTTTATAGAGTCACAGTGAGAGACCTGTAGAGAATACATTTCCCAAAGCAGCATGGCAGCTCAGGAATGGATCAAACCCAACCTCCTGCGCTGCGAAGCCCTCTCCTCCTGACAGGGGTCTTGTCCTGTCGCTGGCTTCAGCGTAAACCTAAGTGCCTGCAAGAAAAAACCCAGCCCCAGGTAGCCGGGGGTGGTTGCTGTAGGGAGGTTTCACTGTCCCAAATCTGGGGGACACGTAACTGCCTATAATAAACAGCCCACAAACAGGTCGCTGGCTGCTAACGCCACAGCACACGTCGCCCGCCACGTTTGCAAGTGACAGCTCGCACATAGTTATTACTGGATTACAAAGCTCTTGTCCCAGCCTATAACTATTTAAACGGTTACTCAGACCCCAAAATCAAAAGAAGGCTACGCTCAGACTCAGCATGTTCAGCAACAAATTCTGGGCTACACAACAGACTGCAGTGCCTCCCACCCCTGCCCTTCCTTGAGCTCTCTCCTTCACGTCTACTCGCATGTTAAGATACCTGAAAAGATGCTGATTGAGCCTTTCAGCATACCCTGAAAATGTCTTTTGAAAGGCAGAGAGTGAGCAACACAAAAATCAAGAAAGATTAATTCCAAGTTTTTCTGTGTGATGGATTCTGAAATCTGAAATCATTTGGATACCCGAGATTATACCAGCTGCAGTGGATGGAGACCATTCTAAAATCTCCACCAATAGGTAAAGGTGTTACAAAGGGCCTGTAATGTACATTTATCTCTCCCATATGACTTCCAGGGTAAAAATATCTGCTAGCTTCCCACACTGCGAGGCGCAGCGAGGTGAAGCTTTGATTCAAGATGGGCATGAAGCCTTTCACAGGCCCAGACTCCGGCGCGCCCTTCCTCGGAGCAGGGCTTGGTGCGAGAGCGAACCTCACGCCCCACGCGCTCGCTTAAAGTGATGCCAGAGGCGCAATGTGCTTTTGGCCCCGGGTTCAGGTTCAGCCTCAAGTCCTGCTGCTCAGGTTGGGTCCACGTGCATTAAACTTGACAGAAGTAAGGGATGGACGTGATAACCCAACACAACTTCAAGATGTGAAGTGGTAGCCTCGGGTACCTGCTGGGGAGCACCTTGGCTGCAAAGTCCAGCATTGTGTTAGTGGCTAAATGCAGCAAGAGACCTTCTTTTCCCTCGAAAGGTTGGCACAAGCCACTGAGATAAGCAAGGTGCCTGACTTACTGGACCAGCCCCCTGCTCTGGCATGGCTGTTGCTCCATACACATATCTTGAAATAGATCTGTTGATGCAATAACATTGATGCACATTTTCCTCATCCGCAGTGAGATGCGGGAAAGCATGAGCCCGCTTGTGATTCACCTGGGGACGCTCATCAGCCTGGCGTGTCTCTTCACGCCTGTCACAGTGGAACCCTGTGGTCTTGCCAAGGCGCACGCACAAGTGGCAGCGCGCGGGTGCGCGTGGCGCCTGCGCCGCGGCGTGCAGCACTGCATGCAGCGCTGCGGCGCGCAAGGCCCGCGGGC
>VZSV01000001.1:16046743-16076250 GCA_013398735.1 Nothocercus julius | reverse complement strand
GCGCCTTGACGAGAGCAGCCTCGCTCGCTGGCGGGCTGCCTGGCGCCGCGGCCTCCGGCACGACCCCGGCGCCGCGCGTGGCCCTGCGTGCCAGACACGTCCCCCAGGGCGTGACAGGCCACTGTGTCCTCTCCCACACCGCAAAGGAGCTGAGAGGTCTGCCTCGTCACCGGGAGGCCCTCGCAGGGTGCCCCTTGCTGTCCCTGCTCTGCTGAGGGTTTAGGGCCTTGCCGGTGAGTTTCCATCCTGGGCCTGGGGCCTGCGGGTGGCCTCGGTGCTCTTCGGCCTCCCTTCCTTCTGACGGGCATGGCCAGTGTTTGCCCTCACCTGTGTGCCGCGATCCGTTACCACCGCTGCCTGGACGGAGTGCTGCAGGTTCCCTTCCGGCTCCCCGCGCGTGCAGAGAAGCCCGCAAGCCGGGACTGTCGCGCACCGCCCGCCACGCTGCTGTTGCAGACGAAAAAGTCTGTTCAAATGAGAAAGAAAAGTGATACCCAAGGTGTGGCAGCGATTGTGAGTTAGTCAAAAGATCTTTAATGTGTGGGCTGGGATGTGAGTTCCCAGATTCCTGTCCTGGCATTTCTCTAGTCCTGGCTTTTACAGCGGGAATAAACACGGAGCCTCTCCGTCCAAGTCCCTCAGGCTCCGCGGACGGCAGTGCTGGCTCTGATGGCCGTGGTGGGGAGCAGAGAGCAGCTCTTTCCTCAGCGTTGGGCTATCTGCCACGAACCACATTTGATATTCAGCCACTGTGGCGAAGACTAGGGCTACCATATATCTACAATTTCAGACCTGTCCTCCTTTTCCACACATAAATATCTCCAGCTGGATTTTTTCAGAAAAGCTGTATAGATTTCTCACGGTTTTCCAAGTACCTGGCTGACCCAGCAGGTCAAAAGACCTTAGCTAGGCGGTGATACCGCTCAGAGTTTCAGGCAGGTGTCCAGGAACCACCGCTGGGATGCTGGGCCGTGAGAACCCCCAGCTCATACTGTGGTGCACAGGCACCATAATAATAAAGTCCCATGCACTAAGTCCGGTGCTTTTGGAAAGTCAGAGAGACTGACCTGCTGTATGCACGCGCTACATTAAAATATCAATATGTGCGAAATGCTTGTGTTACGCTGTGCGCTTACCCTTGCTTCTGGCTGCAAAATCTTGCACAGAAAGACAGGATCCCTAGAGGAGAACTTGCTGCAAATGGGTTACTCACACCTGTTTGGCCTGTCCCTGACACCTTCCCCTCTGTAGTAACAGGTTGTGGTAACAGGTTGGTACTTGAGCCATCTCTCTGGTCCCTTACGACTATCTCCCTGATGTGCCTGAGCTGGAAGTGTTTAACAGCACTCACTGCTGTTGTGACCACTGCTGCTCACACGCTATGGGCAATGCTAGGGCTACTAATCTCATGTCCCCTCGGCCCCATGGCGCAGGACTTGAGCCCCACAGCTCTAATGCCGGAATTATTCCGGGCACAGCTGAAGCTTTTCTTCTGCTCAGAATCTGGCCTTTATTTTAACTGTGCTTAGCTCATGACTAATACCAGATACATTTCTCCTTTTGCAAAGCTGCACAGAGCACTCTGTGCACTGTTGCAGTGGAGTCAGCCCACCAGCAGCTCTGCCAGCTGAGCTGGGGCAGAATTTGTGAGTGCAGGTTGTGGAGGTGCTTCGGAATGGGGAGACCTGAGCTGGCCATGTGCTTCTGCTGGCTGTCCACCTCACCTTGCACCTTTCACTTTTTAGCAAAATTCATTTGGGCATGTAAAAAAATCCCTTGCAAAAACAACATCTGACAGACAAAAAAAAAATCCTCCTGATGTGAAGGTAAGCATGCAGAATGCTGATTTATTGAAGAAAGTCCCAGCAGAGCACGCACGGGCTCTGAAGAAAAGGCCCAGAGGAATATCATGGGCTTGAGGACGAGGAAAAACCTTTTGAGTTCTCCAGAGCCCTTTTAAGAGCTCCCCTCCTGGCCTCTCCTCCTCCAGCTCTCCGGGCGCTCCGCAGGACTCAAAGGGCCTTGGAGGGAGAATTCGTGCCGTGCCTATGTGCAGCGAATGTGCGAACGGTAACCCCGCTCCCCCATCAAAGAGCGGAGCCTCCAGGAGCCCCCGGCCCCATTTCTTTGTTTGCTTTTGGTAGAGCTCGGCCCGTAATGAAGGGGTTACTGTCTCGTACAATCGAGCAGCGAGGCTGACTTGGCTGGAACAGACATTAACTTCCACAGTAAATCTGGCAGGAGCTGGTAATTACAGAAAAAGCAGCCAGGGGTCATGGCCAGCCAATGCTCTGGAGTAACAGAGCAGAAAATCAAAACAGAGGGGGAAGGGAAATCATATTCATCATCGTCTTAGGGCTGAGGCCGGGCTCCTCCAAACTATCAGGAGCCTGTCGTCAATTGTTATGTTTAGAAGGAGCCTCTGGAAGATGAGGTAATAATAATGTTAAACATTAACTTGTTAGTGCTCCCGCTGCACTGGAAATTCACCTCCACCCCGGCACAGCTGGGAGCGGAGAGCGCTCCATGGAAACAGCGGGAGCGGACGGCTCTCCAGGCGCACTCTCGCATTTGCCCCTTTTCTGGCAGGTTTCCGACGCTAACGCGGCACTCGAGGGCTCCGGCTTTGTGGGGCCCGGGGCCGCTGCCCTGTGGCACAGGTGTCCCCGCTGCGGCTGCCCGGGCGCGGGAGCGGGCGAAGGAGCTGGGCACGCCGGCGGCACCGCTGAGGGGGAGCAGGAGCTCCCTAACGTCATGGCCAGGACCGGGACGGGGAGCAGAGCCTCCAGGACAGGCATGGCCTCGTGGCAAAGGGACGCGGCGACGGGCTCCTTCGCTGCTGTCCTAAAGCGCACCAGAGCACACAGCTTGTCCTCTACCCTCTTACAGCTGCCTGTCCTCAGCTAGCCCTCGGTAAGGTGCGGATATTAAACCTTCCTTAAAGATGTGCCGAGGCTTAAGTAATCCACAAGTACAGGGCACTGCTGAGATCCTCAGAAGATGAAAGCCACGGAAATGGAAAATATTGCTATCAAAATAATGCGAAAGGAGCCTATGTCGAGCGCGCTGACAAACGGGTGGAGCGGCTCGAGCGCGGCTGGCGGCCCCGGGAGCCACCGGCCGGCGCAGCCCCACGTGCTTGGCGCTCGGTTGGCCCACGCGTGCGCCAGCCCGTTCTGCTCCGCGGGCCGAGCGCTGCTGCGGCCGCGACGCGAGCAAGAGCCCCCTCACCGCCCAGCCCGAGCCTCGCCTAAGGCTGAGTGACCCCGCATAACGCTGGAGAAAGTGGCTTGTTTCCTCGCTAAACGACCCACAGGGTGCCCCTGTCTCTCCTAGCGTGCTACGTGCCGCTCGGCGAGGCGGGCACCTTGTCAGGAGCTCAGGGCTGCGAGGCAGCGCCGCGGGAAGGCCGCGAGAGCCGCGCAGTTACCGGCGGCCTGGGGCTGCCCAGCTCGCTCAGGCTCTGTGAAGCGGTGCCTCTGCAGGAAGCCCGCCGTGCGCAAGGCGAGAAAACGTGCGCCTGTAAATGGACACAGCACAACAAATTAAATTAAACAAAGTAAATTATGACTTTTCAGATGCACGCCCTCCTGCCACCTTCCCTGCTGCATCTCATCTTCGCATTTGATGAAAAAATGGACAAAAAGAGGGGTACAGATCACTTTTTATCCTTTAGCAGGCCCCCACTGCCATAGTGCACACACTTTTTGGCACGTCACTATGCATAACCCTTCCAGTGAGCCGGACACAGCCTACGGCAAAGAGCGAAGCGGAGAGGCCGTGACCTTGCCCCCACGGACGAAGGTTACAGCCGGGTAGTGGGCAAGCCCTGGGCCCAGGCCCGCATTCGCCTGGTTTTCCAGCAGGCTGCCCGGTCGCTCAGCTGCGCGCGGTGCGTGCGTGGCGCCGGGAGGCGCTAGCTGAGCCCTCGGGAACGTGCCCGCCACCCAAGGCGCGTTTCTCAAACTGCTCAGCAGTGCAGCCCGGACAGCCTAAAGGAAAAGCCTTCATGGTCTACATCATCACGGCAGAGCCGGGGAACAATGTTGGCAATAATAAAACAGGCCTTTTTTGATGGACATCACTTACTCTAAGCAGGCAACTCTGGCAGTGGTATTACATTATTAAATGGCATTGGGCAAATAGAAATGATTTGTGGGATGGGTAAATCACTATACAGCCAGAGCTCTGAGGACAAAAAGTGAATTAATGGAGAAGAAAGCTGCCCGTAACCTTTTTGCAGGGTGCTGTGGCCGGGCAGGCCAGTGGCACTGCCGGGGAGTCACCGAGCGGTGGCCGACGGCCCCCGGCTGGGCTGCTGTGGCGGCAAGGGGGGGACAGATACCTGGGCAGGGAGGCTCCGCAGAGCCTGGACATCTTCTTTACCAGCTAATTTTTTTTTTTTAATGTAAGCTTTTATATTTCACGATCCATACCTCTGCACTTACAGCTTCTGGCAAGAAGCAGAAACATCAAAACAAAGTGAAAAAGGCTGCTTTCCTTGTGTTCCTGGTCAAATATGAATTGAGAAGTAGAGAGCTTTTCCAGGACACTTCTAACCCGACCTTGCAAGTCTGAGGTGTTTGAGGGCAACTTCAGGTATCCATGCAAACTTCGGAGTGCCTCTGTGAACGAAACCCCAGTTTTCTTTTGGTGCACGTCACACAGTTGGCTAAAAAAGCCTGTGCACTTGCAGCCTTGCGTCCCAGCGGTGCTTCACCTTCTGCAGCTTGGAGGAGGCCAGCCAGGAACAGGGCAGGCTCGCGCCGAAGGGAATCGGGACTGTGCTGCCCGTACGCACCGTTCAAGCAAAATTCCTCCCATAGGGTATTCGCAGGAATCTTTTTCTAGCATTAAGCATTTCTAGGGTGAAATGCTTTGAGGATTGCCAAGCCAAATGCCACTTAAACCTTTCTAAAACATAAAATGTAAGGACACACACAAAATAATAGCCCAGGAGTCTTCAGATGATGTGGGAACAATTCTTGCTTGAAATGCAAACACAATTTTCCCTAACCTCAGTGTCATGATTCAGCATTTCTAAAGTAAATAATTTACAATAACAGAAGTGAAAAACTAACGGGTTTGTGTGGGATCAAGGTAAAAATGAATTTGGCAACGTGAGGGAGATGAAAGGTAAATTACCATGAAAACAGGACATCTTGATCCTACCTCTAAGAAAAAGCTGAATCCTTCACCACAAAACCTAGTCTGAGTCACTGTGTACTGAACTGAACGCTGTGCAGAAACGCTAAGCTCGGGGCTTTTTTCAGATAATAAAAACAGTGCTGATATTTTTATACTGAGCCAACGGTCCTGAAGAAGAGCCGCGGAGCTGTGCTTCGCTGGCGCGCGCTGAAGGCCGGGAATAGCTCCGAAGGGGAGCAAAACGGACTCGGTGCTCTGCTTGCGGAAGCCCCCGCAGGCCTCTCCGCCAGCGCCCGGGCCGCTGCGCGCTCCTCGCGGGCCACGAGGCCTCCCCGCCGGCCCGAGGAGGGCGGAATCAGGCCCGCTCGCCCCTGGCTTTGCCAGCCCCCTGACCCCGGAGAGGAGAGCGCCGGCAGAGCCGAAGCGGCGGCGGAGCCGAAGCGGCGGCAGAGGCGCTCGCGGCGCGGGCTCCGCGGGGCAGCCCGCGCTGTACGGCCGGGGCTGCGCGGCCAAGGGCAGGCGCTTGACGCCAGCGGGGCGCTTGGAGGCAGTAAGTGCCCCAGCAGGGCAAGACGAGCCCTGCAGGCGGAATGAAGTCCCCCTGTCCGCAGGGACCTCCGGGCAGCGCTAGGGCTGCTGCTTCCGTGCGCCTGGAAGGGGGTAGTTACCCATGTTCTGCAGGGGTGTTTTGCGCCAGGAAGCGGAGCAGGGAAGGTGGCTAAAGGCCCCGCTGCCCGCGCGGCCAGGGCTGCGCGCAGGCGGTTGGGCCGGGAGCCTGTCATCCCCGCGTGCCGAAAGCGAAGGGGGCGGCCTCTCGGAGAGCGCGCGCCTGCACTGCAGGCAGGCGCTGCGGGAGACTGCGCCGCGGAGCACGTTCCAGGAGCAGGAGGCAGCTCGGCCTCGGAGCTTTTGATTCTTTTTGCAGCTGGAAACATGTCACAGCAGGATCCACGGCAGGTCCTAATGCTAGAAAACGACGGGGTAGATGTACAAGCAGCTCTTTCTTGTACAAAAGCACCATGAAGTTGCTTACAAACCAGGCCTTTCCCAGACACTGGGAAAACGGCGGGGACAGGCACAAGGGTGAATAGATGTGGCATGTAAAATAAACGTGGAATTCAGTAGTCAGTGAAGAGCCGTTTGGTCGACATATATGAGCTGAGTTTGAAAGTATACCTCACCTTACCACTGTGTAAGCCTTTTCCTTAGGCTTTGACCGGGCATTTTGAATGTTTGTCACCCACGTTTTCATACTTGCAGCCGTTCAGGGACCTGCAAGCACCTGGCGCACGGAGGAGCGGTGGGAGAGCCTGACTCCCTCACCTTGAACCTCCCTGGCCGTGGTCAGCGGCGCAGGCAGCCGCCGGGGTGTGAGCGCCAGCATCTGCTGCGCCTTCAACCTCCGCCCCCCATAGCCATTGAAATGTTGCTTTTGGCAAGGACCGGGGCACAGGGGAGGGACAATTACCACGAGCACTCATTGTTTGCAGAATGTTTTTCTTAATGCCTTAGGAAAAAAAAAAGAGAGAGAGAGAGAGAGAGAGAGAGAAGGGTCAGGTTGGAAGGTCAGTCGACCTCTTTGTTTTCTTTGGAATGAGAGATTCAAACCCTTCAGAAAATGTTTTATTAGCTCTTCTGAATTTCACTTTCCGCAGAGGTTTTCTCTCCAGGCAATGTTGTTTAGAGGCACCAGCAAGGAGTGCCCGCGCTCATCAGGCTGGAGGTGATTTAAGGAGAAGGACAAAAAACTACAGCCTGGCTAATGGAAAGCAATTCCTTGCTTCAAATTTTGTTAGGAGAGAGGAAAAAAAAAAAAAAGAAACCAAAACAACACTTGCTGCAGAAGGAGGAGCTCAGGGAGTAAAGGGCTGAGGAGACTGTGTGGGGTCAACTTTACGTCAGCCCAGGTCAGCATTCACATCCCCTGAAAGACTCCTCCATTGGAGCCAGTATCAGCTGTCCCACGCCAGGAGCCTTTGTGGCTCTCGTTTATAGCTAACAAATGTTTGCATGACAAGTCAAAACAAAGTTATCCTGCACACTGTGGCCTGGGAGGAGAGGTGCTGGTGCCACGGGCACCGCGCTGTGCCGAGGAAGCGGGCTGGCACCGGGCAGAGCTCCACGGCTCCCTTCCTCCGTGGGGAAAATGTGGAAAATGAGATTTCTCTCCTTTGTAAAGGGCTTTGAGACCTATTGACAAAAGGCTCTTCAGAGCTGGAAACTGCTATTGTTTTCCCTTTGGGGGCATTCAGCCCTGGACACATTTAGGATTCATCAGGAAGTGAAGATAAGAAATTACCGTTTACTATATGAAATAAAAGCCCTCGTTCCCTTACGTTTAGAAACCTTAGTGGACACTCTGTATTTGGTAGAGCGTGTTTCTGAAGCAATCCAGGCAACCCCATTCATGGAAAGCGGACTAAGAAAGTTTCACTTTGTCCTGCTTTTTATGTCCCCAGTTACACTTAGACTGCGACGTAAAAGCCCTGGGCTCCAAAGGGAGCTGTTCCTGCAGCTCGGGCCCGAGCTCACACCACGGTCCTGCCACCGTGCGTGCATGCCAAGAGTGCCTTAGCACAGAGGCTCCTTACCTCAGAAGGCACTGCAAGAGACAGCTTTTTTTTATCCCTACTTCCCCGGGGCAGCTGGCATCGCTCCCTCTCCACCTGTACCCTAGTACGGAGGCAGGGGTTCGGAGCCAGGCCTGCCCCAGGCTCCTAACGTGTTTACGGCGCGCGAAGGAGCTCCGAGCAGCAAACACCGGCATGCCCAAGCCTGGGAACGGCTCCGGGCGGGCAGGCGCCTCCACGGAGCCCGGCCCGCGCCGGCCAAGACGCCCGCTTGGCTCTTGGAAGCAGGACGAGTGCGTCCGCAGGGCGCCGCGCTGCCCTCAGCCCCGCTGGCGAGGCGCCCCTTACAGCTGCTGCAGCGCTCCCCGACCTCGGCCCTCGGCTGCCCTCGCCAGGGCGGCAATTCTGGTCAGGGCCGCTTTCCTCGGCTGCGGGAGCGGCGGGAGGACTCCTACGAGCTGCCCGCGGCCCCTTCCTCTCTGCAGCTCTTTCCTTCGGCGCTCAGAGCGACCACCTTCGTGCAGCTGAGCAAGAGCCTCCCCAGGCAGCGGCACCAGCGCAGGCCGAGCGTTGGGCTCCCCTTCCTCGGGAGCCTCCTTGGGGCTCGGTGCCACCGAGGCGAATTCGGGGGGCGGGCGGGAGAGACCCCGGCGGAGCCTCCCCGGGCAGCGCAGCCCGCGCCCGGGCAGCCCCGCAGCGCCCCGGCGCTGTTACCTAATCTCCAGCTGTGGGCCCCGCGCCGTGCCAAGTCTCCTTTGGCTCTGTCTAGTAATAATCGCAGCTGGAGGGCGGCCAGGGCCGCCTGCCAGTTCCAGTCACACTCGGCTAATGCGAGAGGCAGAGTTTATTAATTCATCGCCAGGGCCCATTGTCTGGGACACGGCCGGGCTGTTTATTTACTCCAATATGGTCTGTATTTACTCAGACAGAGCAAGCGAGGGGACTTTGTTTAACTTTGCAAGACCTTCTGCTGGAGGAGACATGTGACCTTATGCAGAACTGCAGATAAATGTTCAGTGCTCGGGAAGGGCTTTTTTCTTTTTTTCTTTTTTTTTTTGAAAAAAAGTGTGGCCTCAAATAACACCGGTAGCCGGTATTGACAAACTGTAGCTAAGTGTAATAAAGGAGAGGAAAACATAATAGCGCTCTCATTTGCAGTACATTCGCTAGTGTTTTGAAGATAAAAGGAGAAAAACAAGCGCGTGCCCTGGACCTGAGGACACCCGATAGGGATCTGCAGCTCGGGGAAAGGGCTTTCTGCGGAGCGAGCGGAGACGCACCCCCGCGGCATCGTCCTCCCCGCGGCATCGTCCTCCCCGCGGCATCGTCCTCCTGGCCATGGCAGCAGCTGGGCAGAGGCCTCCCCCGAGGACACGTGGGTGCCCGGTGGCAGCGCACGAGCTGCACTATGGGAGGGCACACGAGGAGACCAGCTGCAAAGCCCCATTTGCACCCAGGATGTGTCACTCAGGAGCTGCTTTTTGTTTGGTTGGTTTGGTTTCTTCTGTTTTTGTTTTCTTCCAGCTGGTGCTGCTATACCAGTAAAACCACCGGGGTGCATTTCTGTAGAGGGATCTGCTGCTAATGCAATTTAAGCCAGTGTTTAAATATTACGCTCTCTGCAACAATAAGACCTGCTTAAGAAAGTCCTGCCTTCTGGCCCTTGCTCTCACCTTCTCGCTGCTCTCCATCCTACCCTCATTTGTAGTGACATCGTGCTGTGCCTCGGGGCTCTGCAAGGATCTCTGTTTAGGGGAAAAAAAACAGACTGCAGGTGCTATTTCCCCACAGCTCGTAGGAGCTGCTGGCCTGGCTGAAGCAGCTCTGTCCCAGGGCACAGGTACGCTGGGTTTGCTGTGCCCAGACAGAGGCTATGGTGCTATTTTAATGCCCGTTTTAATGCGGTGTTTTCATGTTCGTGGCAGGCGTGAGCAGCGGCACGCGGCGGCGCAGGTGGGGGTCTTGGAGCCAGCCCTGTCACGAGCGGGGCCGGGAAAGCACCGCGGCCCGAAGGCAACACGCTCTTGTCCGGCTTATTTTAGGTCAGCTCCTCTCTGCTATCGTAACACGGTTTTGTATTTAATTTCCTGTGTTTGTAACTCAAGCCAACTTGCAGCGTTGCTGGTGCGAGTGTTTGTTTGGGTTTCTCTGAGGGCCTTTATTTGTTGGAAAGTGTGAGGATTTTAACATAGCTGTTAACACGGCACTAAAAAGCCCAATCCTGTTTTCACGGGGTGGCTGCCGAAACACCCTCGTGCTCGCGGCACCGGCGGCACCAGCTCCTGCCTCCCGGTGCCGGGGCTCTTGGGGCATCGGTCACGTCCATCTGCCACCGGCACTAAGGGAGATTTTGCAGCTGCTTTGGATGCACCAGCGTGGGAGACCTGCATTCCCAAGGGCAGCAGCCAGCCAGCAGTTGACAAGTGCACTTAGCTCAAGCAGGTCCAGGTGCTACAGGACGGGGGGGTTCTGCATCCCACACCCCAGCTGCGGCATTGGGCATCCAACCCAACACGCCCGGCTGGCAGGTCAGGGCATTAGGCCCCTTCTGCGGGGCATCTTCCAAACCAAAACCATCGTTTTTTGCAGTTACACACAGGGCTTAGATGTGTTTTCCCAAAACACCTAGAAGTGAGAGGAGTGATTCTTAGAATGGGTAAACCTGGGCTAGGCAGAGCCCAGTGCTTTTCCGTCAAACATTACCGTAGTCGTGGTCCTTCAGAGAACTCATGCCAATGCTGCTGGTTTAACTAGGAGAGTGGCCTGGTGTTGACAGTGGAGGGCCTCAATACATATTTTCTCTATCAGTCCATTTCACTCCAAATTAATTAACTTTTCCATGCTTTGGAAGCCTAGGGCTGGTATTTCTTAGTGGCCTGTTCCAAGCATGCAAAAAAATAGAGGATGTGTAATCTTGTGTTGACCATTGGGCTTCATTTGTGTATTCTATTAGTTAATTTTTAAACATGGACCTAGAGCTCTGGGTCCATTTAAAAATAATCCAAATTATAAATAAACAGACTGCCTAGCATGGCCTTGGAACAATAAATCAGGAGAAAAACAATTAAACACAACAGAAAAAAAATTGGTCTTGAGAGAAAACAGACATTGAAAGAAGCAAAGGCACACCAACGTATATCCTAGAGGGAGAGGTAAAAATAGTATGAGACTGAAAGAAAAAGAAGGAATGCTAAAGAAACCTCATGTTTAAAAAAAAGATTGCACTCAGGCAATAAATCATGGAGTATTAGCGTGTGCATCTCTATTAGGTTTAACTGAAACAGATTCATCTTAGGGAAGAAAAAAACGTCAATACACTAAGCAGCTCTTAATACTCACCTGCACCGCTTGTAAGTACTAAGCGAGCCAGAGCGTAGCAAGAAGAGCCATGCACATCGTGGTAAATAGCATATGCGGCTGAACTTAAGATGACCGTGCCTGCTGGGGAGGTGATGGCAGCCCCATCTGCGGCATGAGACGGGGAAGACGGCCAACTGGCAACCTGGGGCACCGTGCGGCGGCCGGTAGCCAGCGCTGATGGCAGCAGAGAGGGGGGGACGGGCAACGGTGGCTTTTCCTATGGCCACCTGATCTTTACTGATGAGATTGGGCAAGGGTGTTTTGTTCTCATTGCAGAAATCATATTTAGTGATGCTGCAGGCTGTAATAATTTTTTGCTGCTCTGTTCACTCATGGACCTGAAATGTCACACCTGCACACAGCCCCTCTACAGCAGTCTGCTCCCCTTCTTCTGAGAAATGCAAGAGATCTTTGAAATAACCTGCGCTAGGAAAAGCTGCTGCTTAATCCCCATTGGCAAGAGCTCGATTTACGCTCTTCATATCACATCCTTTCCTATTTTAGGGTTGAACAGATGCGTACAGAGGTGTCTAGTTTTGCTTACTCACACTTTGGTCTTGTCCTCATTAGCGTGGCAGCGGGTCCCACAGATCAGTTCCATGTGGCATCTGAAAGGCAAAGGCCGTGCTTAGCTTTGCTCGCTGGGGTGCGAGTGAAAGCCCAGAGAGCCCTTTCCCTTGTTAGCTGCTGCGGGGTCCTGCCAACACAAACACCACTGTGCCACGAGCGCACCACCGCGCCAGCGGCGGGCTGCGGAGAACGGGCTGCCACCAACAGCTCTGAAGGGAGCTAAGCCACCACGGGCACTGCTGAGATGCACGTGGTCACCACAGACTCGCTAACACCATGCCAAAATCTAGAGGTTTTGCTAGACCAGAACGCATGGGATAGCTCCTTTCCCCTCTGCTTCCTCTGCCAGGACTGGCATTCTCAGAGCGTCCACCCAGCTCCTTGTAAAAGAGCGTAAAGGACTCGCTTCTCTTGAGGGAAACGCAGCTCGCTGCTGCTGCAGTGACACCGGCAGCACTTGCTGTAACACTGTCTGCAGGACAGACCATGACCCTGTGGCCATACAGGTCCTTCACCCAGTAAACTTAGGTATCTCTCATCAAAGTGGGCTACGCTACTCTGCATTCCCACACTTCTCCATCCCTTCCCCTCTCACAGAAAAAGGACAAGGGCAGGCCTTCAGATACCTGCAGCTGCTAAGCTCACCTTGTCCCAGAGCTCCAGCCTCGCCTCAGGGAACGCTTAAAATCTTCGTGGGGCATGCCCTGGGTACAGCACATAACCCATAGGCTTCACCCAGCACCCTAAAATAAGTACTCCTTCCCACTGACAGCACAAGGAACACACAGTCCTCGACAAGAGCAAGAGCGTCACTTGCATTTCTGCAGCCCGGCTTCCCCGCGCTGCAGAACAAGCCCTGCATCAGGCTCGGAAAGCACAGGGCGCTCGGGACCCTCCTCCAGCTGCTCAGGGCTTGTCCTGTGAATGGTGACGCCTTTCTGTGCGCTGACCCCATGGCTAAGCACACCTTGAAGCGTGTTCCCCTCCTCCTGTTTCATTTCCTGCACCCAGGCCACACTTGCCTCAGGGGCTACCAGCACATCCGTGCTGCAGTCTGCTGTCTCCACTCTCTGCCTGCAAAGGAGGAAGGGGTTTCTCCCAGCTCCAGATAAACAAAGCACCAACCCAAAGATATCACCTGTGGGAATGGCCATTTCATGGGAACACCATACCACTGTGCGTCGGGCCACACCTGACAGGGACGTGAAAGAGCCACAGCCAGCAAACCCTGTGGATTCCCCATATCCTGGGTGCTCCACAAGCCCACGGCCATGCAGCAAGCAGGTGGATTCCCTGAAGCAAGTGGGATGCAGACAGATGTCTCCAGGTTGTTCCCAGGATGGAGGCAGTGCATTGGCACCCCAGTAACGGAAAGGGGATCGTTCGGCACTAGACCCCTTGCTCTGAATGATGGCACTCATTTGAAGCACCAAAGCTTCAGTTAAGCTATTTCTGCTGAATCCTTAGATTAGATGAGATGCATCATGAGTTAAACATGGCTTATTTAACATAAAATGGCTTTGGGATCCCCCTTGCATTGCAGCACACCACAGAGTATAGTTAGCTTTCCCAAGCGTCCAGCCAACAGAACTGATAGGAGCAAAGACGCAAAGATTTGCTTATACAACATCTGCTACTGTAAGACTACTAAAGCACTTTGCAAGGGCCAGTTAATGTGTACAGGGCATTGCTGGCTGTTTCCTTCTGAAAAGTAGTGGCCTGCCCGTCCCAGCAGAGCACGGCATCTTGGAGTCTGGTGCAGTAACATCCCAGCGCACGAAGAGCAGCTACTCGCATCTCCAGCGTCATCACCTGTGACAGGCTGCTGATCATATCTGAGTGTGTCTCCGTGGACCCCTCAGTGCAATGTATTTAACACATTAAATAATTACAATGAGAGGCCTTGGCACAGGACCAAATGCCTCAGACACACAAGGCATGCCCATCCTGTAGTCCAAAGGCACGACCAAAGGTTTTGGGGATGTGCACGAGCTAGCTCTAATTAGCTACCTCATGGACTGATAATGCAACACAGATTAACTGCTCAAATATTTACAGTTTTCAGGCCAGTTTCCACACCACGCTCACTCCCATGTTGCTAGCTGGACTGCTTGTTCCAGCAGACCTGCCCGGGGGCTGTAGTCACACCATGAAATCTGTCTACAACCCGTCAAGCTGTTCCCGTAATATTTTTTTTTCCCCAAGCGTGCTCCATAAGGGCTTCAGGTGGGGTTTCCTAAACTGGAGTCACAGACAGGCTGATGTTTGATATTCTCCGACCTGATGGCCCTGCCTCTGCGAGGAGGCACTTGATGGGGCTGTGAGCACAACGTTCAGGGCGTTTGCAGACATACATGAAGGCCAAAGGGTGGTGGATCAAACACCATCTGGCTGGTAGAACTGCTCTTATGTAGCTGTTTGAGTAGCTCTTACATTTAGGGATGCTTAGCAAGGACACGGCGGCTGCTGGAGCATTCAGACACCAACCAGAATAATGAATATTCTGGTTTGACCATGGAGGGTTGGACCAGGGACTCCACGTGCATTTAACAAGGTAATGTTTGGAAACAAGCAGCCCCCGGGAGCGCTGAGGAAACGGGGCGGAAGGTTCATCGGCTCCGCGCGTTGGGGAGGCCGCGAATCGCGCGCGTCAGCCGGAGCCGGCGACGGAGCGCAGGCCGCGGAGGCAGCGCGGCTCTCCTGCCGGCAGCGATGCAGCGCCGGCGCTTCCCCTCGGCCGCCAAGCACCTGCTCTGCTGCGCCGCACGGAGAGCAGGCAGCACCAGGGCTGACTTTTCCACATTTCCTACCACCTTTGCTAAGGTTGCCGCTACCTCCGTTTTCTCGCACAGGCAGCGGGAAGCAGATATTTGCTGGGTCAGCTCTAGATCCCTGGCTCCTCCGTGAGTCTCTCGCTGGGCTACTTCTATTCTCCAAGAGCCTTCTGAATAACAGATACAGTTTCAAGCCAAAAGGGAATTACGCTGTCCAGGCAGCTGTGCTTTATTTGTGTCAAGGTGGGGGCACTAATGTGTATTTGGCCATTCGGAATCGCAATTCTTTCAACGTCTTCTAAATCTCAGCTTCATCATTCCTGCAGAAACAGTGTCTGGTAACTCTTCCAGCAGCTTAACTATTAAACTGCTGGAACTGGTCTCCTCTTCCCCTGCCTTTGGGTGTGCAGTTTTCCCCCTCAATGAGTTAAAAAGTAAATTTGCACATAATTCCCCCCACCCCAGGATCAATATGACAAAACTTACATTTTCACGTGGTAACACACTTTGATGTTAAAAATTTTGGTGCAGGCTTACTTGCCTTTCAAAACTTGATGTTTCTATGCTGCTATCATTTCTCTGACTAATATTTCCTTCTGTTCTCTAAATTTTCTTTCCTTAAAGCCTTCGTTTTGTGACTCTGCCAAGCTGTCTATATTTTCTTAAATTCTCATTTCCTCTGGCACTCACTTCTTGCTTATGGTTACAGTAACTGAAAAAAAAAAAAAAGATTTTGCACTGGGCCCAATTTCCAGTCTGTAATCTTCAGTTTTAATATTGCTTTACCACCCTCTTTATTCTCATGTTTCTGCTTGCTGCAAGTTTACCTACTAGGTTTGGAAACCATTAATTCACTGCTTTCAGAGCTGCTCAAAAAGAACTAAGGCAGAAACATCCTGATCTTACTGCTTTTATTAATTTCTGCTAGATGCACTAAATCTGTGCTTTGCTTTGTTTAGCTTCAGATGTTGCTGGTTACCCAGCGGATCACATGTCTTCCCTCTTATGTCTTATTCTGTTGTTCACAGCATTGACATTTTAGTGTTACTCCTTTCCTTACTTCCTTCCCTGCTCCACTCTAATAAAAGTTGGGGTTGGGGGCATCATCAACACTTAAGGCTAATTTCTGCGCTAGATGTAGAGCTTTTTAGGAGCACTCATCACCTCTCAACATGCTGCTGAATTAGATATTCAGTGCACCAAGCAAGGCAGAAAGATGTTTTGTGACTCAAGATTTTCTTGGGATGCAGGAGTATTCCCTGCTCATCCAGGAAGAGGCAGGAAACCAACATTAGGAAAAACAAACAAACAAAGAAAAAGAAAACAAAACAAAACCAAACAACAGCAATAACAACAACAAAAACGAAGAAAGAAGCACTCCTTCCTTACAGGACACAGCAGTACTAACACCATGAATGAGGTGAATGACCAAAGATTTAATTTATAATAGCAGCAGGAGCATCAAAATCTGCATTTTGTCTAAGAATCCCAGCACTCCTTTAGAAGGGCTCTGAACCATCATAACACTATGAAGAAACAAGTATTTTACTGTCATTATTTACATGGACCAACTGAGTCATCAAGACATTAGGGCCCAGACTTTCAAAACAAAGAGTTCATGCTTTGGGCATCGAGTTCTCCATGTGCTCACCACAATTGCAGACCTAATCACGACAAGGAAACACGTCAGCCAGAGTCACGGTTATGGGCGCTCCCATTTCCCTGAAAACCCCGTGCTGGTGTCACTGAGGGAGCAGGGACAAACCTGGGTGCTTGGCTCCCGCTGGCCTCACAAATGATCTGCGCTGCCCTAATTCCTTGAGCACTAAAGTCAAGATTTGTAGAAGGTCACTTTTGCCTGTGTCTGCCTCTTGCAGCACACAGGAAAGAACAGTGAGACTTGAAGATTTTTCTGTGAAAAGTGCTAGGAGGAATGAAAGGAAACTGGCTGCACAAAGCCAAGATTAGCTGTGGCAGGGCTGAGAGTAGAGAGAGACCCTCAAAGGGGAGTGGAGAAAAAATGGTGAGATATCATCATTTTTGCATTCATTTTTACACTACGCCAAAAAGTGTAACTACTTGAACATTACAGACATCTGGGATTCACAGTACAATTGCTTTTAGACATGGCTGCTTTTTCTCCCTGGTGTCCAAGAGGTCCCCTTGTGAAAGGTAATAAATCAGTGAAGCAACTTCAGAGAAATTCAGATTTGGGCCACAGAGAGGTGGAAGAGCTGGAAGTGGATGAACAGGGCAAAGATGAAATCCAGTGTGTGGGAGAGTGGGAGGAGAGGCAGAGGAGAGAAAAGCCTAATTGCAAAATTGAAGACTGGTTTCCTTGGACTATCCAGAGCACCTGGGAAAAATAAGCATCAGGAAATGAGCAAGATGTCAACCTCGAGACCTTGGTGCAGTGAAGAGCAGGTGGCAAGAGGCTGCAGAACACTACAGCCAAAACGAGACCTCGCAGCCCCTTTGAAACCGAAGCGTGCGGGGAGGGTCCCTTTGCTCCCAATGCCGTCTGGATTTACACTAGTGCTTGTTTCAGTGGGATTGCTTTCCACTGCTCTGTTTCCACCTCTAGTGGGAGAAGTGGTGCTCATAAAACTTGCTGTTTACTTGCTCTCAGAAAGCACCGCATTCTGTTAGGAAAGGCTGTCCTGACCAGCCAACTCCAGTCTTTTCAATAAGCTTTTCTGACGAGAAGTATTAAGAAACAGGCCTCAAAGCCAGAGGTGAATCAAAGTGCTCTGCATAAATGTGAGGGACATGCATTTTTTCTTTTTTGTCTCCATTTTAATATCTTTTGCTCTGGTGTGAAGGAGATGATTCTGGTACTTAGTTTTACATATATGTGTAATCTTGCTGACTTGGAGTGTTTTAGAAAGAAGGAAGCTCTGTGATCCAGGCAAGGAATTGCTTCTCAACATCATCTCCTCTCAGAGATGAAGCAGGAAATCCCGCTAGGGCTGGGTTAGGAGAAGAGGGTCAGGCACAAAGAGAAGACAAACATACCCAGCAAAGACCCTCGGGATGAGTCCTTCTTGGCTACCAAGCACAATACTCTGCTCTGATGAAGAGCTGTTACCGTATATTACAGGTCCCAGGAGGTGCCCCGGGGTGCTGAAGTCCCCTCTTGGGAGAGATGTCTCGTGGCTCTGGAGGCAGGAGCGATGGCTGCTGTGCAGGGCTCTTCCAGAGAAGGTCGGGTTTCTGGGACGTTCATGAGTCTTGATGGGGAGTGAAAGCTTTTGATAACTCTATAGGAACTTGGCCTCGGTGCATTTTCCTCTCTCTCTGGATACAGT
Organism: Nothocercus julius; assembly: GCA_013398735.1. Lineage (NCBI taxonomy): Eukaryota > Metazoa > Chordata > Aves > Tinamiformes > Tinamidae > Nothocercus > Nothocercus julius. The sequence goes on along the minus strand of VZSV01000001.1, from coordinate 16,058,520 downwards.
CTTGGCAGCTGCTCTGAGTCTATTTTAAACAAAGCCAGTGATTTCTGGAGAGATGGAAAACACATGAAGGGCACAGTGAGAAACAAGCAGAGAACCTGACTGCAGGGTGGAGGGGAACGAGAACGACAACAGTCGTGGCTTCCCCGTCCACCGGGGAGGCAGGTGGAAGTGCCCTTGGTGCACACCGCAGCTCCGGCTCTCTCCCTGCGCTGCCAGCACGGCTCTTGAACACAACAGAGACATCCTCCCTCCTCAGCTGCTCCCCTCTCGCTGGAGCCCCATGCTGGTGTCCCTTGTAGCCCTGTAGGCCCCAGAGCTGCTGCCTGCAAGAGGTGGCGATTGTGACAGGAAAGGGCAGCAGGAGCCATGTAAAGTCCAGACCAATGACACAAGCTCATGATACCAAACCAAAAATATATTATCTACACAGAGTGCAATTATGGTCAAAGCCATATAGCTGACTGAGGGCCAAGAAAGGGCTGTCAGTATGAGGGGAAGGAACCTGTAATTCATGTATGCTGAAATATCTTTGATCTAGGTTTTGATTCAGAAGGCTCCTTTCCTGCTGAAAATCTTGGTAACAAAGCCTTGCTCGCTCAGAGCATGTGGGACATCCGTGTGAACCCTTTAGTAATCTCCATTTAAGACATTTCATATGTGCGTAGTGGAGCCAGTGGGGCCTGCCCTTGGCAAGCAGACCGTGCAGGGCTATGTCCCTCCTGCCCCTGACATAACGTGCTCCCAGCTCCCTCCTCACAGGCCTGCTGCCCCGCTACAATTCAACCCAAGCTTGGACTGCCTAAAAATCCATGCCTAGCTACACTTGGAGCAAGCAGTGCATACAAGGGAGCCTGTTTGCTCATCAGCGTGCATCTCCAACAAACAAAGATCTCACCTCTGCCTTTAGGTCTTGTTTATGCAGTCCATATGATCAATGCTGCTGCTTCCCTTACACCCTGCATACTGTTATTACATGCTGGGTAATCTCTATTTGCTCTGCAACCTCTCTGGGTCAGGGATGCTATCTTGACTTTGCTTTGGAAGGCACCCAGCTCACTCCCAAGCATTCAATAAGCAGTCAAGAAGTGATTTAGATGGAGAAACAGAAACACAACTTGCCCAGGCTTGACAGAATTTCTTTATTGGATCCCTGTTCAAATCAAATTAGGCTGGCAATGACCAAAGTTAATGACTGTCTGGAGAGTGTTTGGTCATCCACAAACCAGTTGTTTTGTTATTTCAGTGCAATTTTTTCAGGGGATGTCCACATTGCAAAAAATCCTATCCCATCTGCTACTGGTTGGTATTCTTAGAGGCCATCCCAAAAGACAGATCAAGGACTGAATAAACATGAAAACTTTGGAGACAGGAGTAGATGATGGATAAGATATATTAGGTTTGGCAACCATATAACCTGCCCAAGTCTAAAAATCATGAGTCAGACTAAAAAGAAAACAAACACAGAGACTAGAAAATTCTTTAAAAATCCTTTTTCTTTTTTGTTCTGACTTCCCAGTCCCAGTCCTACCTGCCCACTTCGAGGGTCCGCATCGGCTTGCTAGCACGGCTGGTGCTCCAGAATTCGTTGCAAATGTGATGGTTTTGCTGAAAGCCGAGCATCAGAAATCTCCCTGCTATTCTTGGCTCTGGGAGCAGATTGTGGTCTAGTGGTTACAGGCATCATGGCCAGCTGAAACACACCCATGTTTGGGTCATCTGCAAGACATGAACCACGAATGTCTCGTTACGAGAGCATGAATTTCCAACCTTAGGGCTAACAAATCAGATGCTAGTGTAGAAGTAGGAACAAGGTTAAATTGCTTCAAGAAGTTTTCTTGCTAAAGGGTGACAACTTGGTTTGTAGAAGGTCCTAATTTGGCATTTCCTTTGAAAACACTATGTAGCAAGTAGCTGAGACAAAACTTCGTGTATTAGAGAGCAGGATTCAGTTCCAAGCTTTGCTTGAAGTATTCTCGGTGCTTCTAGATGTGAAGTGCCTTCTTAGCCCTCCAAACCCTTAAAATGTGGCTCTGCTTGCTGAAGGGTGTCATGGGCAGCATAGAGACCATTAATGAAACGACTGCCTGACAAGACTCTGCCTGGGTCTTCCTCTTTTAACAACTGCTTTCCCTGGGCTGTGAAAAATTAGAGTTTTTTGTATCATCTTGAAAATTCCTATAACAAGGAACAAAACCACCACCTTCAAGACAGTTGACAACATGGGGGCAGCACAAGGAGATCTGTGCTTGAGCTGTCTGTGCTGGGTTGACCTGGGGATAAACAGAAATCTCGGTACTTTTTGCTGAGGTTCCAGCTCATCGCCAAATTAAAAAATCATATATTTAACACCAAAAAGGTAGTGCACTTTTCCTTATGTGTTTTCAGCACACTAAAGACTCCAAAACAGGCACGTGATGACCCATTTTTAAACCCACTTAAGACATGTTTTTACTCTTTACAGAGCACACATTTCTCCAGTTCCTCTGGTAAACGTACAGAAAAGTGTTGAACCTTCCAGTATGGCCAATTAATCACTAGTTGGCAAGATGAGGCAGTGCTCTGGACTTGCACCAACTCAAAAATCCGATACATTAGAAATCATATCTTATCGCAGAGAAAGAAGTGCAGCGCACAGAAGTAATATCCCTTTATAGACCCTGTGTCTATTTTGAGACTGACAAAACACATTATTTCACACCACGATGAACAAGTAGCAGCAGACAGACGTAAAGGGACGTCGGCATCCTCACCTTGAACTCTGCGACACCCCACTTTTGGGCACCCAGCCACGCGTCAGCTCCACCAGTCCGAACCGCGGGCCGGGGTGGCTCCTCAAGCAACGCGAGTGGTAGGTGACTAAAAGCAGGGGCGCGAGGCCGGCACCCCAAGCACGGCGCCAGCCTGGAGAGCTGCTGAGGCGTTAAGAAAGTGAGGACAGCGTCCGGTGAAACATTTCGTAGGATTTGAGTATCTCGCAAAGGAGCCTCTGTCAGCTCAGCGCTCAAAGACTTGACCCCACAAATCCAGTTGCTATCAAGCTTTAACTGGAACTTGGCATTCACATTCACCTCTCCTGCTTTTTCTAGTCTGAGACCAGACAGAGTCACCTTCACTCTCTTTGTTTACCTCTGGCCCCCAAATACCCAAGTGTTAAAGAACTGGTAGCAGAACTTCAGAGCAGAGCAGCTGTGTGCGCAGCTCTCTGCTTGGGAGCAAAGGACGCGCCTGGGATCCCTCCGGACGGCGGAACAGCAGCTCTGCCCGAGTGCCCGCCCCTGAGTTACGGGATGGCAGCAGGGGAGGACCTCAGCACCCTCCATCCCTCAGGTGGCATTCCCCGCGTCAGCACCCCGGGAATCCCGAAGGAGGCAGGTGGAGGAGCGCCGCGTCCTCGCTCTCGCAGCACGGGAATGCGACAGCTCCCAAGGCGCTCAGCCCTTTTCACACAACTTTAGGCATTTAGGGAACCGGAATGTGAAACGGCCTTTTGGGATTAGGCAGCAGGTGAGTAAGACCGTGGATACAGACTCCAAGGTCAAAAGGCACAGCTAAGCACAGAGGCCTCTTACTGGATCTAGTTCTGTGTCTTATGTTACAAGTCAGCTTAAAAAACAGGAATAATAATCCCCTTCCCTGTCTTCCTTGTTGCCCTGTTGCAGCCATGCCATTAAAGTGCCGGATGAGTTGGAGAACTCCTTCAGCTGCAGGTGGCAGCCCGGCGGGGCGTTGGCAGCCGCAGGTCTCCTCTAACCTGCCTGGGCTGGGCTGCGCCGGCCGCTCGGGCAACAGGGGGCCCGGCACGGGGACGGCGCTCCACGCCCTCGGGGCCTGGACAAGAGGGCTGTTCTTAGTGTTACACGTTCAGACATAGGTTTTATAAAATGGTTTACAGAGCTGCTTAGGGCCTTTTCAAAGGGCATGTGAGTCGCTTCAGGGGGCGAGAGGGCAGCTGCGCCTGCGGGCGAGTGAGGCGGCCCGAGGTGAAAGCCCCGCGCGCAGGGCTCAAGCGCGAGAACCGCCCCGCCAGGCCGCCCCGGGCCGGCGGGCGGCTGGGCGCTGCGCAGAGCCCCTGCTGCCTGCAAAGCCCGAGGGACAAGGGGTCTGTTGCCCATCCCCTGAGCGTCGCCGGAGTCTCCTGCAGGCCCCAAGCAGAGAGCGGGGGCTGCGCCGCGGAGCGCTCGATGCAGCGGAGCGCGGCCTTGCCGGGCCCTGGGACGTTCCCTGCGACGTGCGCCGGGAACAGCGGCTCTCGCCGCAGAGCTGCGCGCGGCTGTGCTCGAGTCAGGAGAGGTTTTGCCAAGAAAGTCAGCAAGCCCTGGAGTCGTTAGGTATAGAAATGACTTCGGTATAGCCCCTTGAAAAGTGACACAAGGACATAGAAGTAGGGTAGGGGAATATAATTAAGAGAGAAGGAAGTTAGGGAAGATGTTGGGGAGAGACCTTTGGGCAGCGAGATTTATTAGGAGGCACCGCAGACTCCTGAGGGAGCGAGCAGAAAGACGTTCACTGGGATATTTAAAAATCAGACTAATGAAAGTGCCAGCTGAGATACTACAGGGACGTACTTGCTCTGGCAGGCAAAACGAACCCTGCGATTGCCAGATTATGACAGGAAAGGGGAAGCAGAGCAGGCGGCCGTAGAGGGAAGAGCCGCGCGCCCGCCCGCTGCTCGGCCTCCGGTGGCACCTGCCGAGGTGGCAGGAGGGCCCGGGATCGCTCCCCGGCACGGGCCCCGCCTGCTCCGGTGTGCACAGACGGGAGGCCGCTCGCTCCAGATACTTACAAGAAAATTAACAAGTTGCTCCACATTATAAAATGTTAACGGCGTTCCTGCCCCTTTCCCTCCTGTTCCCAGGCTTTGCCAGCTCCTACGCGGTCTCCTGTTTCAGACCTATCATCCTGACCAGCACCCAGCTAAACTAAGTAACGTTAAAGTCAGCCCCAGGCGCTGTATCTGTTCCCCTGCTGCCTCAGCTTGAGTTCAGATGGCCCAATACTACCGTGGACGGTTGCAATGAATCATCTACAGTAAATTAAGAAGGTGGTGAAGGAAAATGATTGAAACGAGCTATTTCTTTGCAGAATCCCATTAGCCACTTCCGGCTATTTAATTCTGTTCATTTTTTTTTGCAAAAACTCGTCATGCTATAAAAAGTCAAGACTCATTGTTCACTCACTAAAAGCTAATTGTGTCCCCGAAACACAGCTTCATGGCTGCTGCTGTCGTGATTTGAGCAGCAGACGTAAACAGGGTCATCTCCAGCCATAGTGGGTGGATGTTTAGTTTATAGCACTGAGGTTAAGAGTGAAAGCGTGTGACTAAGAGCAGAAAACAGAGGAGCCTTTGTATACATCAAGAGCCCTGAGGCAAAACACAGAGAAGGAGAATGCTGACACAGACTTTAAGGGAGAAAGAAAAGAGTCCATTATAAATGGTACAGAGAATACAATTCATTTAAGAGAAATCAAGTTTTAAAGGACTTCTATAGGGGAATATGAATATTGACATCAGTGTGTTACGCCTGTCCGTCTGTTTTCTGATTCTGCGCCTGTGCTGGAGTGCTACGTACCATGTCAGGTGGAAGACAACTCCCTGCAAGAGGTTATCATCGACTCTGCATTAGCTTGTTGGGAGTAGCTGTCCCAACAACTCAGACCTTTCAATGGAAACCAGCAATGCGCACAGTGAAGCATTTGCATCTCTTGCATTTTATATAATTTAAGTGGTTAAATTATTTCCGTATTATTCATCTTTAAAAGCTCAACGAGAAAGCTGCTTGGGAAAGCTGCTTCCAAGTCGCGTATGTGGCAGACCCAGCAGGCTTAGTGCCCCACGAAGCGACAGGCCGAGTGCTTTTAAACATTTCCCAACCCATATGCTACACCGGCTTCTAAATTTCGGCAGCCAGAATCATGAAAATAGAGTGTTTTGTGCAGTAGCTTGCGCACCTGAAGACGTCCTCATCTTCAGAGTGCTTTATTATTTTTAACGAGACAGGCTGAGCAGTTCTTGATAAATATTTTTCCCTTGAAGCAATAATCCTGCTTAAACTTTTTACCTTGCTGCTATAGCAGTCTGTGAGAGAGTCACTCATGTTCTCCTACAGTGCTGGCCATGTTATTATGTGAGGCGGGGGCATGCTGCAAATGCTCCTTCAGGTTGCCATGAAAGGCACCATAGCTGGACACAAACTCAGAATCCCACGTTAGTGACCAGGCTGGTGAGGGCGTAGGATTTCAAGAAGGAAACTCCGTCTCTGCAGTTCGTTCTTTAAGAGATCCAGTTTCTTTCAAATCAAAATCGTTATGTGTATTTAATGCCTCATCTAACAGGAATGTTTCAGCTGTAATCTTTCGTCCCAATGCCTAAATCTGACAGTGTTTCCATGCACCCTCCTGGGTATTTTATACAACAACAGGTTGTGAAAGGTCAGATCAGAGACCTCAGTCTAATTTCCTAGGAGATGTCAGGAGAAGCAAAGCAGTCCATATAACTAACTGTACACTTGCCGTGGGTTTGAGCAAGGTGCAGCATCTCCTGCTACTTTGGCACATTCTCCTGGGGTAGCTGTAGGAACAGTTAACTTTTAAAAGCCCTTCTTTTCTTTGATGCAAGAATTGCTACAGCTTTTGAGTGAGGGATTAATTAACCATAGGAAGATCGGGGAATTCAGGACCAGCTCTCCCACCCATCTAAGTGAATCTCACTTCTGTCCCCTTATATCAGTGTGTTACAACAGGCTCTTTCATGGTCTCATGATACTGGCCAGGGGACACACTTTCCAGTAGACCTAATACAATGAAAAGAAAAACTGTCTTTTTCCCCCTGTGGTCTTAGATGCACATGTGGCTTTTCATACCACACACATCATGTGTTTTTGGAATGAAAGACCCTTTTGTAGCACGCACGCACCAGCAGAGGCAAGTTAACATCGAGTGGGATTGTTAACTCGGTTTCCTATAGACTCCACGGGAATACTGTACCAACAACATCACATGAGCAGTGCTCGCTGGGGGGAATGTGACCAACTATATTATAAATATTTTCTGATCTCCATTCCTGCTCACATCTCCATTCCTGCTCCATTCCTACCTGGTTTAATTACTATTGCTTAATAGTGATATATTTTTCTTCTTTCCCCCTGTACTAACTAGGACAGTAAAAGTGAAGGACAGCCTGAAAATCATGCATCTTCCTATCAGTTAGGATGGCCAAGACACACTCAGTTTTGCACGTGAGGGAGGCACTACCCCTTCACATAGCCACCGTTGCCCACTGCCTTTAAGGCAGAAGCCCAGCAAGGACCGTATCTTCTTGGTAAGATCGCCCAGTATCACTGTCTTTATCACAAAGGCCTGAGCACTCTGTACTTGCCCAGGCACAAGCTGGCATGACTCAAAGGTTACACTTCACACATTTGCAGGATAAAAATTGTTCAGCGCTCTGATCTGAAGCAGGAAGTTAACCTGCAGTTCCACCTAGCAGCAGTCCTTTATCCAAGGGTGGGAATATTCTCCTTGAAAGAGTATTTCGTAACTCAAATGAACTATGCCCAAGAATAGCAGTCCAATCTGGAAGGAAAGTCTTTTCTTTGTGACAGGGCTTGGAATTAGAGTACACACTCAAGGATTTACCGCATGTTTTCCAAGTGGAACAACTAAAGCTGTATTGCTGATTTGGATGAACTCTAGAACTGGCTGGTTGTCGCAATGCTCTCTCTCCCTTAAAAAATAAAACGAACACACACAATGAATTTAACCATTTTATTAAAAATTGTACCAGTTATTAGAAAAAAAAATCCAAGTATTAAAGTATTAAAAAGCACCAAAGAAAGAAAGCACAAAGCAAATATACTGTACAGATACAAAAGAGGAGCACTGCCCCGTCACCACTGGTACAGGCGGCAGTCCCGGAGGCACACACCCAGGATAAACAAAATGCTACATTCTCACTGGGTCTCAGTCCATGGCAAAGAAGGATGCGTGCACTTCAGGACTAATCCAGACAGATCTCGCAGGAGAGCATCGGGTTTACTTCCGCAGCAGGACCGGGTAAGATACTTATTGTGGGAAATCTTTATTGAGGGTATGGAAAGTTCGTTAAGCAAATTCTACCTCTCCTCACCCCTTTGCTTTTCCAAATGAAGGACTCCAAAGAAAAAGTATCTCAGCAAAGTTGAAAAGTCACACAGGAGGGTGAGGCAGAAAATGGGAATCCACATTTTTCAGTATTCCCATCAGTAATTTTTACCTAGAAACATGGGAAACTGTACTACATCCTTGATACCACGAAAGAGAGAAGGAGAAAATATACATGATTAATTTTACTAAAGAAACACTCCAGATACCCAATATCCAATTTGGTATTTTCAACTGTACCCAGTGGAAACAGGCACACAAATCCCCTGGGGTGTTTCGAAAGTTCCCTGCTAGAAGTCTAACTTGTGACCTTTATTTAAGACAGTGCCTATGTCTTTACATCACACCAGTCTCTCTCCCTTTTTCATCAAACTTTCGTTCCAAAAGAGTCTGATCAAAACTGGAGCTGAGGAATGTGTGACGATGCTCTCCTGGAGCTGTGTCCACAAATCAGGGAGACTCCTTTAGATTTAAGAATAACTTTATACATGCAAAATTTTCATAATGGATTTTAAAAACAGTTTAAGAATCTACCCTTCCCACCCCTCCATTCCCCAAAGGCAGCAAAGAGTCTGAAGACAGAACTGAAACATGGCTTTAAAAAACAGCCCACAGACACTAGGTTTCACTTCCCAGAAACCAACTTCCAGCATGGGATTCACAGGAAGGGACCCTCCTTTCTGTGGCTATGGGGAGGGGGAGGCACATGGAAGAGAGAAGGGCTGGGGGTGTCAGACTGCATTCAGTTTAAAAACACCCGCACAAACACACACCCAAGCGTGCACACACATATACACCCGCACACACACACACGCACCCACAGTTACATTCCAGTGCATTTGATGTGTTTGGTCTGTTCTGCTTGTCCTTGTGGAGAAGAACCGGGCTGTGCACCACCTGCGTGGACACACGCAAACCAAAGAAACAGAGAGCGCTGAAGAGTTTAGGAATGGCAAAAGATTGTCCTGTGATCTCTTACCAATTCCTTGAGGTATTTCTTTCTAAACAAACAAAAAACAAAAAACAAGGCAACTGGTAGGCATTTCCAAAAATGACAACCACAAATGCCAGTTTTGAAAGAGACTCATCTGAACAATGTTCCTGAAAACGCTTTTTGTCAAACTGAGCTAATACTCCATAGTGCTTGGTCCATAAGCAGAGCTCCCATGAACACGAATAGGCGTCCCATGGTCCCTTTATTTAGAATCTCCCAGTAAATATTGCTAATAAGGCAAGACTGCCACATTTCTGCACTCTTGTTTGGCGCCTAGCATATCTGCTAAGAGCACTCCCTATATTTCCCTTTAAAAATACCCCCTATAGTTCACCCCCAGTCTCACCATTCCTAGAGCTTCAGTGGAGACATGGATCAGGACCAGTACAGGAGGATGGAATTCATTTGACAGAGTTGACAGACTCACATTTAAACAACTGCCTCAAGTAATTTTCCTTGGAAAAGAAAAAAAAAAAAAAAAAAGGAAAGAAAAGAAAAAACCTTAAAAAGCTTCTTCCTAGTCCACCAAGGGGAAGAATCTGCAGTTTCCCAGAATAGTTCTAGGCTCCAGTGACTGCTGTGGAGCAACTTGAGGGCTGAAGTACTCTCATGTGCACACACCTCTCACAACTTCAGTCCAGACTTGGAAGGACAAAGCTGACAGCCAGTAGAGAGGAAGAAGCCTTTGCAATCATCCTTCCTACCTCAAGAAGGGCTGGGTTCCTCTCCTCTATGCCCCTGTTGATACAGGGCTTCAAAGCAAAAGCTGATAGGGCAGTCTCTTTCTAGTAAGGCTCTTCTCATGAGAGTTTAGCCAACAAATATTTGATATCAAGCACCTTGTAAAAGACAGACTTGGTACTACAGGAAAGTGGCTGCAGTGGAATATGCAAACCCCATATAACCCAACAAACTCCCGGCAGCTGAGATGTGTGAGCAGTTATGCAGGATTTTGGTACCACCAGAGACCTTGGGAGAAGCAGTGCTACATACAGTCCCTACACAGATCCAACAGCAATCCCTTCCTCATCCACTCTCTCCTCGGTCTTTGTTGTATCCTGCTGATGGCAATTTGCATCAATCCTTGGGCAGTCACTTTGTGATTACTGGCTCAGCTTTCAAGAATTGCAGGAAACAAAAGTAAAACTAACTATTCCCTACTAGCACCAGGCTTACTGGATCCAGAGCTGGACTCTTTTAAAAAAAGACACTTGACTGGTGGGAATTTGGGAAGCGATACAGAACTGAACTGTCACCGAGAACTCTCTCTCTCAAGGAGGGAGAGCTGAAGTCTGGAGCTGTTTTGGAGATCTGGGAAAGGCGAGCTAGGTACTTCAGCACTGCTGGTGCCAGCACCAGCAGCTCAAGCTTTTCCACAAGTAGGTGAGACCGTATGTGTGAAGCAGCTCCTTTGTCCTTAAGTGAATAACCAGCCTGCTCCTCAAAACCTACATGAAGCAGAATAAGACTCTTGGGTCGACAAAGTATATTTCCTTTCTCTAAGATAGGCAGATATGGAATAAAATTAAAATATACTATCAGTGGCTGCAAATCTCTGGCAACAGCAACCACCACACATATTGCAGGAAGTCAGTCTTTGTCTAGAATCAGCCCAATGTCTCCAATGAAGTATTGTTGTTCATGGGGATTTTAACCTGAGACTCTGGAATGAGTAATTTCGATAAGTCTTTTGTTCCAGAAGGAAATATGGACTGGCAAAAATGTGTCTCCCCCTGAACCAAGTGATTCTGGTCAGGTAGTCAACACAAATGCAGAACAACTTCAGGTATTTGTTTTAATGGGTGGAGGAAAGTCTTGTCCTAGATAGACTGGTAGGTCACAACACCAGCAAGGGCCAAAGCCCAACCCATCCTTCCAGCTTACATACATACAGGACACACCAGGCCTTGCCTGCACTTGGATCCAACTGGCCTGTTTGGTGGTCAAGTGGGAGAGGAAGGGGAAAACTCAGGTGGTTTTTAAGCGTCAGATGCGCCTGCTGAATCTTTCCCACTTTGCAGGGCTGCTATGATGTGACTTTGATCTGCTGGTCTGTGACAGCACCTGATAAAAGGGCCCTGCCAACCAGAAGGAAAATACAAGCATGACGTCCCAGAGGATGCTGTGCTGGCAGGCAGCCCTGCTGCATTTCTACCTGAGCTCCAGCAGGCACGCTCCTGCCTTAGTGTTAGCCAGATGTTCTCCATTTTAAGAGCCATGCTCTTAATATCCAGCTTCCAAGGGGTGCCCAGCTCAGCGTCTGCTCGCACTACCGCTCAGTCTGTTCTTTAAATCCCTGCCCTCCAGCGCCCAGCGTTTACTCCTGGCAGAGTATGCAAAGCAAGGGGTGGAAAGGCTGCTCTCTAAGCAGGGTCAGAGAGCAGCCTCCCACACTGCTGCAGCAAAAGCAGCAACAGGTACCACTCGGGGCCCCCTGGGTAACTGTAGTGCACTTGCTTCAAGAAACGATACAAAGCCAAAAACAATTCTGCCCTCTCTCTAAAAAGCCCCTCCACCCCCCTGCTAAAACCCAAGCCCTAAAATATAACTCGAGATTCATTTATATGAATTCTCAGTCATCCTGGACAAATGTATCACTCTAGCTCTAGCTAGAAAAATAACATAAGAGGGAAAAAAAAAAAAA
>VZSV01000001.1:15946281-16027514 GCA_013398735.1 Nothocercus julius | reverse complement strand
GTGACCGCGCGGCGGGTGTGGAGCGCGGGCCAAGTCCGGCCCCGCCGCCGCCGCCTTGTTTATTGGTGACGGGGCGGGGGACGCGGTGGCGCGCGGCGGGAGTGTCGGCGCCCGCAGCGTTTTCCGCCCTGAGGGGGGACACGCGAGCGAGCCGAGCAAAGCCCCGCGTGAGAGCGCGGCCGGGCGGGAAAGCGAGCGCCGCTGAGGGGGCCCCGCAGAAACGGGGACCTGCGGCTTCTCCGCCACGGATCGCTGTGGCGAAGGGGGTTGCTCTGTCCCGTTTCAGGTGGGAACGAGGAGGAGAACGAAAATAAAGCACCCATTTTCATCTGTTAGTAGCCGGCGAGAGCGGCGGTGCGAGCAGAGGTTGCTTGCAGGCCCCGCGAGGCCACTCCTGGCCAGTCCCTGCTTACCCCGTGGTGTTCCTGACCCGCGGGGCAGGCGGGCGAGGGAGCTGGTTTAAAACTGACAGGAGACTCCAGCGGCTGCTTGTTACTTTCCAAAAACCCCACTTACTTGCTAGCCTTAAATGACTCGGTAGGCTCCCTTGGTTTTTAAGAGCTGGATATTGCCGCCCTGGGGTCACGCAGCGCCGCGTGCACGTGCCTGCACGTGAGCAACGCGCGCAGCTACGCACAGTAAACAAGGACGGGCTCCCGCTAGTGCCTTCTACGAAGCCCGGGCGGTGGGAAGATTGAAAAGGGAAACAAAACCAAGGCTCGGTCTCCCAACAACAGCCCGCTATTGTTTTACCGGGCTCTGCTGCTGTTTTTATTCCTAGGTTGCAGACCGCTTCCCCTAAAATCAACAGCAACCCTGTGACTCGGGCGGTGCGGGAGCGAGCGCCCCGGCGCAGAGCAGCGCTCCGGCGCGCCGCGTTGTTTTTAAAGCCTGCGTAACCAGATCGCTTTAAAACCCAGCTGGCAGCTGAGTAATGTTAATTGCTGTCAAGTCTGCCACGCAGATATTGAGGTTTCTAACTCAGACGCGGGGAGGGGTTAGATTGGAAACCGATTACTGGTCAGGTGAGGCAAGCTGCGGTGGATCTGCATGCAGCACGGCGTCTCCGGGCTGGTTTTTCGATGAGCCTCTCCGGTTAGAGGCTGCAAAGTCACTGTGATTGCCTGTGTGGCGTTGGCAAGTGCCCCCAGTAGACCAACAACCCAGCGACGTGCAGCCTCTCCAGAAACTTGTCTCTTTACGGCTCTTGTTCCAGGGCTCACGTCTGCGCTTTTAGCTCTGTGAAGAAGGGTTGAGCTTTTTCTGCGCTAGGGGACCAGTGCATGTCTGCCTTGCACATCAGCGTCAGCTGAGAAAGAAACAGAACTGGTTTCTTTCATTTTCAGTAAACAGCTAAATCTGAGGTTACTTAAGCCTAGTTGTCCACTTTTGACAGTCCAGGGAGTGAGGAGCAGGGGGAGAAGGGAATGCTATGGGAAAAAAAAAAAAAAAGCCATTCTGCATGTTCAAGATCTTCAAATTTGGGGACACTGATGGTCAGGCAAGGGCAAAATGCCAGAGAGTTACTTCTGATTTGATTGTGCATTGCTGTAAAAAAGATTAAATGCACAACAATTCCAACAGCTTATGTCTTCCAGACTAAGTAATAATTGCCTGCTGGTTAGGCTCATTAACAATAAAAGCAGTACCTGGTCAGCTTTGTTTTCATCCTGGTGAGTTGCAGTTGGGGCTACACTTTATATCCCCAGAGGCTGCATTTGGGGAACTCCTACTGTGCAGAAAATGTATGGAAACTCAAATCTATGTATATAATCAGACTGGATGGCAAAAGAGCTCAGGAAGGATATTTGTGCCTTTCAATGATTAAAAAAAAAGATATGGCAGTGTTTCTAAGAGAGGGACTCAGAGGGATTCCTTGAGGAAATTAGACATTGTTAAGAAATGGCTCCGAGTAAATAGACCGAAACCAAGACAGAGACAGCGAGTCTGAAATGGAAAATTGTGAACTGAGGGCAAGTTATACCCTGACCTCTCTGCATTCTGCTGAGAGAGCTTCCACACCAGCACGAGACGAGCCTCCTACCTGGGAACTGGAGCCCCAGGGACAGCGCCTCTGCCAGAGTTTTTTGCTCATTAATGTACTTTTATTCAAGAGATTCATCTAAAATCATGTGCAGTCTTTTCCCAGTGACAACCAGGAAGAAGATACCGCACCCGCCCATAACCCTTACGCTAGCCCACTGTCCTGCTCAAAAGACTGGTGAACAAAATTGCTTCTTTTATTTTGTTAGCCTCTCCATACATATCTCTGATGTATATTCAGAACTATTCTTATTTTACTGATGAAATGCTGTTGTCAGCATTGTTCTATAACTGAAGAATATATTGTAATCTTAGGTCCTGCAAGCTGCCCTGCCTGGGTGGGCTCCTGAGCCCCACACGGGGCCAACGTGACTTTTGTGGGGGCAGTCTGTTTTAAAGCCCCACCTATTGGAACCAAAAGAGCGTGTCACGATCTCAGTTTTCATTTCTATTTTTCTAGCTCTCATGGTTGGAATAGGGAACTTGAGAGTAGCTTAATGGATCATAAAACAAAGTATAAACAAGGAAAACACTCTGCGTTGATTATGCTTATTTTGTTATCTTAAGAACAAGTTGATGTTTTTTTCCAGGGGGCTCAATCCTTACTGAGTGCTTAGGTTAGGAAAATAACTGTATTCTGTCCTGACGCTCGTCAGCAGAATTTACCAACTGTGTTCTGTCACCACAGAAACATTTTACTGTTGTATGAGGCAGAAAAAGCCCAGCTTGAATTTCAGGTTTTGACCCTCCTGCACATTCCTCACACGAGCTAACCTTGCAGAGAAAGTTGGCCTTTGCTGGGACTGAAGGGTTCGCTGGGTTCACCATGAGCTGCTGATAGGAAAAACTGCTGCATGTTACTCGAGAGCAGAATCACTTACTGAGAACCGGTGAGCACTGAAAGGATGTTGCCGTTGGGGTTTTCTTCCAAGGGAAGCAAATTTTAGGAAGCCTTGCTGGTGCTGGGATTGCTGCTTCTTTTTCTTTTTTTTTTCTTTTTTTCCTTTTTTCTCCCCAGATCACAGGAATGTCTTGGGCAAATGCTTTGTCCTCAGGCAGGGTGCAGCACTTGCTTTTTACTGCAAGCTCCAAAGACAGGAGTCTGCGTTTTCCATTCAGTGCTTCTGTTCTCACTAATGCAAACTCACTGATGGCCTTAAAGGCCAATGGTTGAGTGAAACGCTAACAATGGGGGTCAAGGTGGGAACATTTGTGCATGTCACTGAACGTGCTCTTCTGTGATGGATTCGTACTGATGTTTTCCTCTCTGCCTGTTCATTCTTTCCTGCCCCTCTTCCAACAAAGACTTTCTGTACAGTTTCACTTTCTGTAAGGAATTGTCCAATTCTTCAGAGACTTTGCCCAGAACAGACTTTCTGTAGCATGGTAATGATTAAGGGAAAGTTCCCAGGAAGATTTCTCTTCTCTTCTATAAAAAACTCCCCAAACTGAGACCAGAAAAAGCATTTGTTCACATGCATTTTATTGGTAATGTTAAATTCACTCATTTTTTCTCGTCTCTGGCTTTCTTCCCTTGGCTGTCTTTACCTTCTGATTTCATGCTTGCACACTCTCTCTTTTGTTTTTTTCCCATCTTACTTCGTATGAGTTCACTTCGACCTTTGTCATGTGTTCTCGACCCACTTCTACAGTATAAAATCGCTCAGACTTTTGACTCTACTGCTGTGATTTCGTAAGGAGACTATACTAGATATTAAACTAAGATATGCATACAATGTTAACAGAGTTGGAGCCTCACTCTGTAAAGGCCTGATCTGCTCCTTGTGAAAGGAAGGCTGGTTTCAGAGGAGTAAAATCAGACTAAAATGCCCAGGGCATTTTGCGTGTTACTTCTAACAGACTCTGAGGAAGCTCAGGCCTTGCCAGAAACACTCAGGGCCTTGCAGGATTAGGCCTGTGCACTGTATCAGTGCCTGGGAGGCTACGGTGCTGCTAAGTGTCACAGGTACCTGGGGCCTGACACCGCACTCTTCACCTTGGCAGCATAAGGGTTTTTGATGCTGTGACTGCACATCTGTCAGTAAAGGCTGAAGTTGGAGTGAAGAATTCTTCTTTTGAAATAATGAGTTTAAAGTATCCAAGTGATACATTTTTATTAGATTAAAAAAAAAAAGTCAATTTTTCCTTTTTTTTTTTTTTTCTTCCATTAACAGCAGTAATAAACCCTATCCTGGAGCAGATACACAAATTCTAAATTCCCTTCTTTTTGATTATTCCCAGTGCTACTCACAGGATATAAAATAGAGAAGTCTTTGCAGAATCAGGCCCTAATAAAATAAAATGCACTGCATATGGTCCCAGTAGAATAAAGATATATTATCATTCCCACCTTACAGAAGCAGAAAATCATGTCAGTGCATTGCATGTTCTCTATGCTGTTTCTCTAAGCATTTGCTATTGGCCCCTGTCAAAGACGGCACACTGGCCTGAGTGAACTTGGTTGGAACCTGCATAGTGTATTGCATTTCTTTGGGTAACTGCTCAGTGTTACTTCTTGAGATTCGACCTCAAAAACATTCATATTTGGATGGAAAATGGTGGAAAAATAGAGCTCGACTATCATAAACGTGAAGATAAAGCAGAGAAACTTGACCCCTGGTGCTGAGTGTTTATATTTCCTACTGTAATATGGGACTTTTGGCGGTGTTCAGCACAGTGGAGCATTAAGTCCTAGCTGCAATAAAATTCAAACAAAGTTAGAAAGAAAAACTGGGAATACAACCAGAATTACCCAATTGTGCCAGTAATTCAAAAGGAACATCTAGTTCTGAAATCTGCCAACTGCTTGACATTTTTATCTACTTCTTTAAGAAAATATAGAAAGAACATTGAAAGAGCTTTATATTGTTGTTCCAATCCCAGGTTTTCCTTACAGTTTCAAGAACAGCATACAAGATGTTAAATATTCAGCTCAGAGTACCTTTCAGGAGAGTCTTTGCCTTTAGTAACTTATTCTTTAAGTTCAAATCCTCTTATTTTTGTATGTAGATCTATATCCTCTCTTTCACAGCCTGTAAGATATTCATAAAATACTTTTTGATGTTTGTCTATTGTCTTCATTTACTGGTTTTAATAAAAACTCACATTTAAGTTTTTTTTTTTTTTATATATATAAGACAAAAGTTAAAGATTGTTATGAAAGCAAGATAATCTGTTTCCATTGGCAGATACAGAAAATTTTCCTCTTGATTTTATTTTTACTGTATCCATTGTAAATGCATACATGCACACTCATTAGGGCTAAGATAAAAAACGAAGACCAGATTCTTCTCCCAGTGAATTCAATAGCAAATCATGTAAAAATTCCTGTAAAACTAGGATGGAGAGACTTTACAGTTCTGCTAAGAAAGAAAGCAGTCAACTTTCTTACAAATCTCAAAGTCTGGAAAATAAGTCTGAAAAAAAAAATGGCAGAAGAAGCTTTACAACATTTCTGAAAGAATGTTTGCACCCAACGATTCACGAGTTCATCCCCTGCTTATGAAAACCCTTTTCCTGCATGAGCCTAGGAAGAATAAGGGAAGTTGTACCAGGCAGTCTTGGGAAGAGGGTTTGCTTTGGGTTTGATTTCTGCATGTGCAGTTCAGTACTTCTTGTAGTTGACCCTTACAAGGAAACCCAACATTTTCTGTGTGATAGGTAACACACATCATCGCTCACCTGTTCTCCTCGGTGAAGTTGGATGCAGCTCTCCTAGTGCCAGGATTGCAGGAAAGCTGGGTCTGAGCAGCCACAGCCTGTTCGGCTCCTATCCTCCTCTCCCCTTTTTAACAGCTGATGTTTCCAAGAACTGAGTTGAAAGGCTGAGGCAGATTTTCATTTTTAATAACCGAGCTTCAGGTTCCCCGGGGGAAAATGTCCTCCACTGGAGACAAGAAGGTCTTGTGTCACCCAAATTCTTTATTTATTAAAGAGATAGATGAGATCTTCTTACAAAACCACTGTAAAGACTGTCCTTAAATCTGGAGATTTAGTCCATCGCTGCTTTCTTACAATTTTTTTTTTTTTTTTTTTTTTCATTTTTGTGGCCCCATCATGAAAATCCAGCAGGTTGCCCGCTGCTAGAAAGGCAGGATAAATCACCTGAACTGCAGGGTGTGGGGAAATTAGAAAATGATGGTTGTATTCCTGGGTCTGCCAAAGACATAATAGTACAATAGAAGTCACTTAATTGCTTTCTGGTTCAGGTTCTTCAGGTGTGCAAGGTGAATAATACTTGACTGAAAAACATATGAGTTCCTTTCAAGAGTGCCAGTAAATGACAAATATCATTTTTGTCCATGCTGTTAAAGGAAGATTATCTTCCTTCAAATTTCCTCGCTGCCTGCTGCTGGGAGTGTACAAATACAGAGCAGATTTACACAAGTGAAAAATTCATAATGGAACACGTGGAATCTGGACTGATTTTCAGTATTTGTTTCCAATTCTTCAAACAATCTGTTTTTGTGAAAAGAAGTGAAAAATTAGGGGGGTTCTCACTTAAACTAGGGCAGCCTGGAACAAAAAAAAATAGCTAGGTATAAGAATGCTGCTTTTTAGAGGAAGACACAAACATAATAGTTTCAAAAAAAAAAAAACAGTAGAAAAAGCAGTTTGTAATTGAAAAATTGCACGCTTCATTTCAAGAGCTACTTTATTGGAATGTGTCAAACCCCAAAGGGTCGTGTTCTCAGACGCCTGCATGTACCTCGGGTGCCAAAGTCTTGTCTGAGCATTGCCGCATATTTTAAAATCTTGCCCAGAACTTCTGGTTTGAGAGAAACTTAGTGATTTTTCTTTTTCTTTATGGGAGCAAAGACCCTTCGCAAAAGGAAAATGGGAAGGTCGAGAGCTGACTTGGTACCAATGAACCTGAAGCAATTAAAGCTTTTGTAGAGGTTTTTTTGATGGAGAGCAGCTAACTGCTGGTTTCACAGGAATTGCAGGGGGAGAAGGCAGAGAAAAAGGGGAGAAACCAAAGCAGACAGAGCCGTTCAGCTGGCCGAGAGCTTTGGATCCTACTTGGTGACTGTTAGTGGAAGGTACGGGAGGGCTGCAGGGGCAAGAGCAAAGCAGCAACCTCTCCCGCTGCTTTTATGACTCACGATGTGTTTGTTCCCCTTTGGGGAAGTACCGTGGCTTCCCGCTGGTGCTGCCAGGCCAGCACCTGACCTGACTCATTGCTGCCCTTCCCTGGGGACTAACCAGAAGGGCTAGTTCTGGTTAAATTAACTTTCATACTCTTCTTGCCCTTTCCTTCTCTCTTGCTACCATTTTTATGATAGTTTTTCTTTCTCTATTTCCTAGTACTGTTTCTCTTCCTTTTCTTCTTTCCATCCCTTCTGCTCTCCGCTAGCTCCCTTTCTTTCTGCCTGGAGACCACCTGCTCTCCTCTGGCAGTCACCTTTCTCTTCCTCTCCCCTGCCAAGGCAGCGCACTGCGGGCGCTTGTTCCCGGCACCGCTGAGCCTTCATGCCTGTCCCTGGCGCGGGCTGCCACCGCTGTCCAAGCACTTCACCAGGGTATTGTCATGGTAATGGCGCAGGAAGGTAAGCCAGGGGCCTGTTTCGCTGACAGGCAAGCTGAGACAGCTACCTCCTCTGCCCTTCTCTGAGCCTGAGATGCTAGCTGGCCTGCCCCTCGCCAGCACTGACAACTACCTCCTCTCTATCTGTGTTTTCCTTAAGCACCTGTTACTTCAGTACCCAACTGCCCACGCTAGCACCAGCTGCCCTGCACGGGAGCCACGAGAGGCTGGGTGGCAGCACCGAAAGGAGCTGCCACCCGCTCCTGCTGTGTCCCTTTATCCGAGCCCCGTCCCGTGCACACAGCGGTGGGGCTGCCGGGGTTTCCCTCACAAGAACAGGTAACGCCACCTTTGCGGAGCCGCCTTGATAGCCCACGGACCCAGACGGCTGAGCCGTGTCATTGTGCGGGGGCTTCCCACAAAGCATCGCATTGTTCCCGGAGGGCCATCACAATGGAGGGACAGGCAGCGGCCGGGCTGGCCCCGGGGGACACTGGCCAAGCGCGCCGCTCGCCTTTGTGTCGCGCCGCTCTCCGGGAAGCCTCCACAGCAGCAGCCCCGAAGAATGAGCAGCTTTACTCGATATGAGCAGCTTTTCTCGATATTTCCTCCATTTCACTGTAACTACGGAGCGGCTACTGAGCAAAGCGGGGTGTTTCAGGGTAGGAGAAAGGTTACATCTCCTACCTTCCTGGGTCTTGGCTCAGAGCTATAGCTGGAATATCCATTTTGGAAAGGGTGTTCGATCCACATGCGTGTACAGATCCCCAAACACCGCTGCAGAGCAGCCAGTTCTCCCCAAAGGGCCTGACCGTGAACCCCAAACCTCTGGCGAATTTAGTTGATCTGGGTATGCAGAGACTTTCCAACCTCCAGTTCTTTGCGCTGTGTTATAGTGGACAGCCCTCTGGAGGGCTTTTTTAGGAGTTAGATGGGAGTTCATGTTTAAGTGAAAGTAAAATTAGACTTAACACAAGCAGAAGCCAGACAAAAGGGGCAAAAGATCACTCGCGGTGAGTCTTGGGGAGATCTTAGGCAAATCACGTTGCCTCTTTCAGGACAGGAGTTTCTATTGCTTAAATAAAGATGTATTTTCACACATCACCCTTATAACTTTGAGATCTGAAAACATATTAAAGAAGTGAAAAATATTAATATTGTATTATAGGAACAGTGGTTTATCTTTCTTTGAAATTGAACTCTAGATTATATGCTTGCTTACTCCATTTTTATGCCCACGTAACACTATCAGCTTAAAAGAAATTCATATTAATTTATGCTTACTGAAGACTTGAGGTCATGGGCTAAGGTTTTATCAATAAATACCGTGCCATAATAATGTCTAGTGTCTCAGTTTATTCATGTTACAAAATGCTGTCTGTCCTCAGCCAGTAAACTTCTTATGCAAATAGAAACCACCTAAATTCTAGCAGGATGTGAGAGTTTCTAGTCTCAAATACTCTGTTGGCACGTGCTGCAAACCTCCTGTATGTTCTTTTAGAAGTTTTTTCTTAAAGTCAGTGTTTTCTTCATGGCATTCCCAGATATAGGAGCATCCTACAAAAGATTTTGCATGTACTCATTTGGTATTAAAAACACCAAAACGAACGTAATCCAGCAGTGCTGATATACTAGTCTGAAAAGTTACAGAAGATGAATTTGAATCCCTGGCGTTTGACTATTCATGAAGAGCAAATCACTACTCTTTTTCTGAGTACTTACACAAGACGACTGACTAGATGACTTACACGAATAGAAATAACATGGTCTTTGGCGCCCAGAAAACATAAATAGAATACCCTTCAGCATGGAAAAGAGAGAATTAGGGGAAAGAAAAAAAAAGCTATGGAAAAAGTTTTTACTAAAAATCAATTCAAGTTATTGTCAGATGACCTTCCATAAAAAGGGCGAAGGCTCATTTTCCTTGCTTTAATTTGTTATGAACTCTTCTCAGCATTTAGCAACCAGAGGTTTCAGAGAGAGCCGTCACTGGTCCTTCACGGTGAGAAGGATTCTTGGTGTCCCAGGAGCAAGTAGCCTGGAGTGGGGATCAGGGGGCTGGAAGGACCCTGAGGGACGCTAAAGAAACAGCCACGCTAGTTCACGGGTTGAAGGTGGGTTGGCCTGTGCCTGGTACAAATCTTCTAAATATGAGGAGCATGCTTACATGAGGGACAAACAGGATTTGTAAAAACAAATATAACTACAGGCAGACACATTAAGCCAAATACATTCCTAGTAAAACTCGCCCAGCTTACACCACAGGGGTGAATTTGGCTCCACGCGTGACCTTATCTAAGACTAGACCTGTGACATCTAATAAATACATATATTAACGCTGTATATACTTGGAGACTTTTATTTATAAATGGACTTGCAGACAAATACTTTCTGGTGTATAGAAGTTCGGATTCTCTGAATTTGCGTGCGTACGTGCCACATGGCACAATCTATACTCTCGGTCTGTGCCTATATATAGAAAGCAAATACATGCAGCAGGGCAGTGGGGGCAGGGGAGGCCTTGGCCCCGATCCATTACACCTGGCCTTTCTCGAAGACCATTAAAATTTCATGTTGTTTTCCTGCTGCGTCTCCCGCCGCCTTTGTTCCGCTCAGGCCACCGCTGACCAGCCCGCTGCCTCCTGCGTGGGGCAGGGAGAAAGACAAGGGCCGGGGTTCGTGTTTTGCTGCTCCTGCAACTTCTAATGAGCTGTCAGTCAGCGGCCTTGTTTCTGGGAGGCTTATCGGGGCCTGCTGCGAGGGGCCGGCACCGGGGATGCAGGCGAGCTAGAAGCAAAGCCACCAACCGCATATTTAAAGCACCTTTCAGCTTCACAACCAAGATTTCCCTCCAAATTATGGTCGCATTCAAGCTCTTACAGTAAAACACGTCACTCAGGATTACAGCACACAAACAAACTGTTATTTTATTGTAAAGGAAGAGCAGTAATCTCTACACCTTATCAAAGTCATTGTGTAAACAGGACAAATTACCTTGCGTCAGACTGGCTTGCAGATCACCTTTTTTGGCAGCAAGAAAGGAAGCTTATTTCTAGAGATGAGTCAAAAGTGGAACCATGCTGCTAACCCACAGAAACTTGTGAGGGTGGATTAGAAAACATGATCTAGTTCTACTTTGGGTACATCTACATAGTATTTGTAACTTGGCTGCCTCACAAGCCCAGAGGAAAAAGTGAAAGAAGCTGAGGAGGTCTGCAGCAAGCTCTGAGCCAGCCTGACCCCGCGTCACTGCAGCAGTGCGGAGCCGCGGCTCTGCGGCTGCGTTTGGACACGGCCCTCGCAGCCAAGGGCTGCAAAGCAGCCGCGGGCGCCGGGGTCGGCACAGGCTGCGCCAGGGGCCGCTGCCACATCGCTCCTCGGCTCAGGAGGCCCTGCAGACACGCAGAGCTATTTAACTTGAGAAGTCAAGACCTGGAGGGGTTTTCCTACTAACCCATTACACTTGATAAATTGTGAGGCCAAACGCCTTATTGTATCTTACCTGGTAACAGCTTTTTAACCCTTTTCGGGTTTGTCCCTGAGGGAGAGAGAACTGAACTAAACTGAAGGCCCAGCAATTGACATTAACCAACAGCTTTGCCTTATACCAGGATGAAGATGCTCATGCAGCTTCAATTTTGCAATGAGAAGCACACTCTTATTTCAGCGCAGCTGAAGAAGACAGACAAGCAAACCTTCTTTTCAAGTTCATGATATCATAGTGTTCTATAATAGTTCTTGCAAAATAATTTCCCTTGCTGAATCCAGGAAAATCCTGATTCTTTACTTCTTTGACCTTGTAGAACATATCTTAGAAACCTTACTGCTCCCACCCAAGCTCTCAAAAGCCACAATATCTGATTTAATTGCTTTTAATGTATCTATTTCCCTGGCAGTTCTCTGAGGTAGGGAAATACCCCACCTTTTGCAATGGGAGGAAAATGAGGCCAACAGAAGCCAAACGACTTGCCTGACGTTGCATAGGACTGTGGCAGGTGCCATGGGCAGGTGCCCATGCGGGCAAATCACTGGACCACTCCTACTTCACCACCCTTTACCCCTTTGCAAAAAGTCAGCTGTCATACCATTCTGGCAATATTTTGCATTTCAGAGTTTTATATCAACCAAGTCTAAAAGTCAGACTAGTCTCATAAGCAGCTGTACCATACTGTCAGATTATACTATTACATTGAGAGTCCCAAGATAACTAGTGGTTTTGGTAGGCCAAGCTCCTGGGCCAATACTTCGTTGCAAACCATGGCGTTGGAGGAGAAAAGCGTCGTAGCAAAAGTCTCAATATGGAAATGCAAAAGTCAGGTAGAATCATACACACTAACAGCATTTTAAAACCAGAATTTTAAGGCAAACTCTTGCCTTTTTATGGATTTACTCATGATATCTGGATACTTTGTGTTGCTAATACTGATATTCCCTCGTACAACCACCATGAAAACATAATGTGTTTAACCAAGAGTATGAGGAGATCAGGCCAGAAAGGAGGTGGGAAGAGACTTTCAGGTTCTGTGATCAGGTAATAGATGAAGTGTTGGAAGTCTGTACTTTCTATGCACAAGCTAAACAAGGACTAGATGGACGCAGACTTGAAAAGGCAAGAAATTTGGGGAAAGTTGTCTTAAGAATTCAGTTTTTCTTATACATGCTTTTGTTCAAAGTACAACTTCTCCACAACGATGTTGGAATGGACTTGAGAAGGCGCTTTGCACAACCAGAGCAAGTAGAAAACAGAAGTGTTTTCACACACTCTTCATCCTCTGAGGCCCCTCTACACCACCGCTAACATGCGTGAAGCAGATGTGCAGTACCAGGATTTAAGCGCATTGTGCCTGTTTCTTGTCATGTGCTTGGTGTGGAAGCCGCCCGGCAGCCGCTGCGCGGGAGGCACACACCAGGTTCCTCTTTCGGCTGTTCTGTAGGAAAGTGGCAACAGTCGCTACATTTTGTGCCAGGCGCTGATGCAAGGTCAGGTACGTGCCCAACGCGCCAGCTACACGTGTCCACAGGAATGCCTACCCTTAGGAAGTGATCTGAGTCCACAAATCCCCACTCACACAGGTACCTGACTCAAGGCCACAGGTAGAGCTTAAGTCATGGAGAGGGCGAGGACTCCCCACGTGCTTTCCCTGTGCACGGCATCCCAGCTGCTGTGAGTCTTACTCCTGGGCGCCAGCTGCTCCGTGGTGTTGGTCATCTAATTCAGGCAATGAACTCAAGGCTAAGGGCCCACACAAGAGCTGCAGGGATGCTTGGCAAAGCTAAATCTTAATAAGACTATGTCTTTGCATATAAAAATGCACTATGTATAGTAATACTAATATGTATAGTACACTCTTATGTAGCTAATGTATAGTTCCTGCTCTTCGGCCAGACAGACAGCACCTTACTGCTCTGAAAAAGCACGAGCGTTACTGTTAGCTCTGGCATGCACGATGCCCTTGGGTTGTTTGTGTCTTACAAAGTTTTGTAGAATTTGACACTGGAACTGGCAGATCTAATGTGCTACTGACCCTATCTGACCTACCAGGCCACTGTAAAAAATCCCTGCATCCTTCCCCACACAAGCTATGAATATTACAGGTTAGGGCAATGCAACCTTTCCAAGCAGTTCTGCCTAAATCCCTTTGCATCCCTCTGCCCTCAGCCTATCTTTCAAATCACATGCATGCAACAGTGGCAGGTCCTGCTTAAATAACTGATTATGTACAGGCACCATAGGAGTCATTCAGCTGTTGGGCCTTGTGTGCAGTCCTAACAGCTGTTCCCCATTTCCAGCAAAGCAGAGGAATTTTCTGTGGGCAAAGTGTGGCCCTTGGGCTGCCAGTCAGACCACCCCACTTATCAGTGAAATCTGAGATGTTCTGGGACGACAATGGAAAATCCCTTTCTAAATGTCATCTCTAATTATTCTATTGCTTAATTCTTAGTAGTCCAGAAAGACTCTCTGTCTGACCATTTCTACATTTAGAAACCCCAGATGTCAACTGCCAGCTGTGTTGCTCAGAGCTGTCTGCTACTCTTTGGGTGATGCCAGTTGTTGATCTTCTGAGACGTGCGAGTATAAGAGCAAAGCACTTCGGACAGTTCACAAGCAATGAACAGCATCCTCAGGAACAGACTTTGAACAGTTCTGTTTGGGTTGTCAGGGTCGAAGAAAGCAAATCCTGCAGCATAACAAAACAGCTGTACAGACACAAGGTCTTTCTGTTTTTAAAACAGAAAAAAATGGATCCCAAGTTTCCCCAAAACATGCAGGAGATACTTGGAGATTTGCCCGTATTTAGTTGCCAAATCACTTGAAATGGTGCAAATTTCTCCCAGTATGTTTTGCCAGAACTGTTTGGGGGCTGCCCCTCATACCCTACCGTTTCAGGAGATTTCCTTTTTTGAAGAGCAGGATCAAGAACCCCACTTAAAGTAAATACATGTCAGCTCTTGAGACCTTTGTCTGTGGTTAGAGGACAGCATGTCTTATTTAAAAGAAAAGTGAGAGAGTCTATCTGAGGGGCAGCTACCTCCCCGCAGTCCCTGCGTGAATAATTGAAGTGGAATCTGGAATGCACACCGCTGCGCCGGGACTTCTGGAGACCACGTCTCATCGGAAGAAGTGACTGTTACCGGAGAGGTAACGGAGAAGCTGCTGGCCGAAGCCTCTGTAGTCTCAGCCCGCTGTGGAACAGAGACACCTGGGTCAGACAGGGCACCCCTCGCAGCACAAAGTATACGGGATTTGAAAACTGGGCATCGGTCCAAGGCCTAAACAGCAGCTCACAAAGAGATGCTTCAGAGATGCCCAGGGCAGCCAGAAGCTTGCCCCAAGGAGAGGACACCAGCATTGCTGAAACAGTGATGCCACAGGAGAGAGTTTAGAAATCTCCTCTTACTCACTTCAGCATTGAGCCTCCCTGAGCAAAGCTGTCTGATGGGCTATTAGAAGTACTTGCATCCTTCTGCACTGCAGCTCTAACCTGTGACCTTTTCTATCTATTCACAAAGAATTAGATGACAATTGCCACTGAGAGAAAGATTTAAATCCCAATACAGTGATATTCTTCTGAGCTTAACTCTAATAACCTATTGACTACTTGTATTCTGTCAAGTCCACTCACTGAGACAAAATATACTCTAAATCTTTTCCAAGGCACAGGATTATTTCACAAAACATAACTAGGTTCAAACTATCAAGAAAAGTATTTATTTATTTATTTATTTAATTTATTTATTTATTTATTTTTGCAAGCTTTCTAGTTCTCCATTCAAAGATTATGGAAATTAGAATCATCGTACTTTCCAATTTTAAAAAGAGATACCAGTTTTGCAATTTTTTTTTTTAAATTTAATATGCACAAATTTTCATTTTACTCCCAATTCCGCTTAACTTTAAATGTAGTTTGCTAGCAGCTACTCCGGGCAGATGAAATAGCTAGAAATATTATACCGATTGAGACCCGGACTGCTGCCTCTTGGGAAAAGAGAAGAGTTTAATGGGATGGGAGAAAGCATCCATAAGCTACAATTGTTGGGAAAGAGAATGGTTTATTTAGCTGCTTCTCAATGACATATCTTTCTTAGGTGTTTCTAGGTTGCCCATCACAAGTATCTGAGCTCCATCTCAACTGTCTGGAAGGTAGTAACAGAAAACTGCTATTTGATCTCACTCCTTTATCTAATCTCATCTATCACGAGCATGCTCAGCAGGCTGGTATCTGAGCACCTCAGAGAAATTACACAAAGTCAACAACCTTTTTTGTATTGGAAAACAGCACTGCTTAACTTCAAGGAGATACAAACGAGTACTGCGTGATTCAGCTATGCGCACCCACAGGGAATGTGGTGAGGATGAGCAGGGGGCAGCATAAAAGAAGCTCCTCTTTCTATGGAAGTCTTCCAGCAGCCCCATCATCACTCATTGCCTATAACACAGTAGATACAGTATTCGCACAAAACATGGAACAGACTTCTGTATGATGTTTAGCAGATGGGGAAAAGCAAATTACAGGTAAAATGTTGGTCCCAGACCACTAAAGCAGATAGCAGAACAGCTGCAGGTGTTGGGCCTGGATCCAGGACAATAAAGCCTCTCCATTGGACTTGAGGTAGCCTGCACTTGAGCTTAAGCCTCAGTGGATTCCCTTAGCCCACAGGTTTACCACAGAGAACAACTACTTGTCATCTCCTTTCATCCCCTTCCCGCCAAGTATATGCTAGCAAAAGCTCTACAGACCTCCATCTTACCAGGGTGTAGCACATCCCCACACCACAGTATCCCAGCTTGAACACACACTGGGAACGGGGAAGGTGGACTAGCTGCACCTAGAAATCCCCAGCTGGCAACTTGGGCAAGCTTTGAAGCTGCCTTTGGGCTGAGAGGAGCAAAGATCCCAGGGGGTCTGACTTCCAGGACCTCAGCCCATAAGGAGTACTTTCAGCAGCAGTATTGGCCAGAACAGCCCTCATGGACTGAGCAAATGATCCTGGTTCCTCTTCAGGCATGATGCCAGTAGAAGCTACATTGGCACAACTAGAAAGACAGCTCAGCAATAAGGACAAGAAGTTGAGGCCGTTTGCCACCAAAAGAAATGGCTGCCAATTTTTGCCAAAATCCAGTGCTTAAATTTAAGCCCATATACTGATACGAAGGCTTGTTTCAGCTACTGTTGTTGAAGCTCCTAAAACATGGCTTGCCGATGGGCAAGAAAGAAATTGCTCACTAAGTAGATTCTAATAACTTCTACACTGCAAATTCATTTTAAAGTCTGTCCTGATGCATGTTGGCCTCTTGAGGAATAATACAAGCCTACACTCATCATTACCTCTGCTAAGCAGTCACAGTATTTAAAGAACGTACAGTGGCTGAAGGCTTCCGTGCACCTTCAGGACCATAGTTCAAATCCTTTGTAAAACTTAATTGCCTGCTCAGTCCTGCTCTGCAGCGTGGACCTTACTGCCTAACATGCTGTCAGTGCCAGCTGCAAGGAGCTGGAGCCTATGCAACTATCTCAAGCTAGGCTGAACTAACGGTGCCTGGAATTAATAAGGGATCATGTGCCCAAGTTCTATAAATAAATGAAAGGGACAGAGTCATCTCTAGGAGCCTTGTCACCTTTTAGGCACTCATGCATACCTGAAGTGCACTGGGCCAGCACAACAGCTCAGGAACAAAATGAGCAATTAATTAAACAAATGTACGGTAACAGAGGTAATGGAGTAACTATCTACACAGTGGGAAAGCTTCCCAGAGCCACGTCACCTGATGAAAGCCTGTGCTAAGGGAGCAAGAAGGAAATGAAAAAAGTGAGTTTTAAAAAGATCAGAAGTTGTGTGTGAAAACCAAGAATACCTTCTTCTGTCCTCAGGGTACAGACGCATTAAATCATCAAAGGATGGTGAAACTTCCAGTGCACCAGGGATGCCTGTGCACACACTCCTACAGAGTGAATTTCTGTTTTCTGCTAAGAGGGAGATAGTTGCATGGATGTGCCTCCTGTCAAACAGGGCCTACAGCAAAGCATGAGATGTTTTGTTCAAAATTTGGAATAAGCAGTAGAAGCATCCTAGAGAAGTACAAGGATATCATGCTGTATGACTAAGAGCTTCATTTGTCTTCAAAGCAAGTATCTCCAGGTATGATTCACTGACAACCAGTTCTAGTAGTTTCAGAAAAGCCCTGAAGGTCTCACAGCCTAATATAAGGTGTGAGAAAACATTCACCAAGTCTTTCATTCTGAGATGAACAGCATTGACTCTGGAAGAAACACTGCAATACCAATTTCAAAAGCACTTAAGTCCCTCTAACACTCTCAATTTGGCAGAAAAAGCCCTAATCTTTGAAATGGGCTAACGATAATGTTTGAAAAATCCAGAACTGCTCAGTGCACTTCAAACACTTCTTCATTAAAGCTTGTGGATAACTGTTGGCTGAAATACTCAGGAGAACAGTAGTGTTAAGCAAATGTGTTAAAAACCAGCACTGGCCAGCAACTCTAATACAAAAATACCTGAAACACTAAGATGAGCTGCGAACCTAACTCATTTCATGGTGTAGATGGGAGCATGGGACGTGTGTGTATTTGTGCATATGTAGCCTCAAATAGATAGCCAAAACTAAGGAAATGTGTGATGAAACACAAAGTTCCTAAAAATATCTGGCAAGAGGGAAAGTTAAAGAGTCAGTTTGTCTTGCAGTCTTCACCTACTGATAGGTGGATTAACAGTCATTCTGCAGGGAAATACTAAATAGCATTACTAGAAACTGATACAAGAGCCAAAATAAGACAGAGTTTTATTCTCCACTTATGCAAGAATCATTCCAGAATAATGCTCTTGACTTCAGTGGCATAAATCCTGAGCCACAATGCTGTGACTCAGTGGACTAAGTCCCAAGGTATGACATTAATATAGGATTTATTTCTTTGATCTAGTAGTAATAAGGTAATTTGTACTAGAGCTGTTGAAAATTACTGGGCCGTATCTCCCATGATGGGATGTAACCAGGGTTTTAAGTGTTGTGCATTTCCCTCTTCAGTACAGGGCATCAAGAGAGTGGGAGGGAGCCAGATTAAAAACACAAACAGATACAGACACACTCTCCTAAGTCAGAATGTGGTTTTCAGATTTCCATGCGGGATATGGTTCCCTTAGATAACAGATTTCCATCCCCCCCACCTCCTCTATTTTTCCAGTAATGAAATAAAATCAATCAGTTCTTTTCACTACAGCACTAACATACCTGTTTAGGCAGTTTTCAGAGCCTTGCCTAGTGTGTACCCTTTATCAGTGCACAGCACAATTAGTCTGCCGAATAGGGCACAGCTTATCACGGGGAGAGGCCTCTGCCTCAAGCACTGGGACGCACCGCACCACTCAGCTGCCACTTTTCTGATGGGAGAAGCTCAGCTTAGTCTAACATGCTGAGCAGAGGGAGCATCCTGATACAGCCGTCTTCTCTAGGTTTCACAATATTTTGAATATTCCTGCTGAACACACAGCAAATTGTACAACTGCTACCCTTTATCTAAGGCTTCGAAAGGGAACATGTGTCTCTGATTTATGTTTCCCGCCTCCCTCCACAAATTACTGCATGGGGGAGCAGCAAGGGAAATAGGAGGCTAGACAGAAAAATTACAAAGCAGCTTTTGCTATGTCTAAAGAAGCCCTCTAAGGGAAAAATTATAAGAATGGCAGGAAAAAAATCAAGGAAGAAAGTTGCAATGTTGGTTTCGGTACATGCAAAAGCAGGAAAAATGTTAGGGCAGGTCTTTGGCTGCCATAAACAGCTGTAGCTTCATTAAGTAGATGCAACCAAGTTGATTTACACTACAGGGGATCTGTTATGGTGTTCAGTACCCTCATAATGAGCTATATTTGTTGTTTTGGTAGTCCTAATACTTTGCCTTATCTTGGCTGCTGTGAAAGCTATTCTAATCTTGAAGAGTAAGATTCAGTGTTACCATCTGAAGTTGTCTTCTGAGGTTCAGAAAAGTACTTTTGACATCTAGCCTGGCAAAACACCTCAAGGCAGATCGGCGTATCTGCTTGAAAGGCCTGTCTAGACTAGGAAAACGAACAGCACTTACAATGCGCTAATGAATACATATTGCTTAACACATTTTAAAACACCGGAGAAGAGGAAGAAGGTGCCTGCTGAGAGCATCATTCCTTCTGCAGCTCAGCTAGGCTCATGCCTTGCCCTGACAACAGGGGAAGTCAGGATCCCTCTTCCCTTCCTCCACACTGCTCCCTATCCTGTGTCCAGCTGCACGGTTATGCTCCCTGTTTTACATCTGGTGGTGCTTGCTGGACCTTTTCTGTGAACCACTTCAATGAGCCGAGCAAGAAGGAGTCTGGATGATGTTTGGGCAGGTACACGACCAATTCAATTTCACATAAGCCATCGAGACATACACGGACTGCAATTGCCTGCTTCAAAAACTTTAAATTGGAATTAAAGCTATAAGCAACAGTTCCATTCCGTGAGTCAATTTCTAGATACTTGGTCAAAAGGTAGTTCTTGTGCTTAAAGTGTGACATCAGCCAACTGGGAAGACTTACTTCTACAGTCTGTCTTGGTGAGCCCCCGGGAGGGGTACAACTCCCGGCTGCTCATGGGTCACCCTGCTCAGCTCAATTTATCCTCCTCCAGGTCACCCTCATCCTCCTTGGCCCATCTCCAGGCAGCTTGAACTTTCTCCCACCCCTGTCCCTTCATGCTTCTCCCCTTCCTTTTGAGGGACTAAGAGTCAGCACCTGTGGCTTTGCACTCCCTCCGAGCTTTGTGTTTGCTCCTCTCCCTTCCGGGCTTAAGCCTCTCTGCATCAGAGCTGACTCTGTTTGGGCCCCTCGCATTCACCTATTTCCTATCACTGTCCAACTCCTCCAGGAATTCGGATCCACTCAGTCCCTGGCTCCTAGGCTGTTGACACAGCTGTCTGTATTAATATGCTTCTTTCAGACGGATAAAAACTGATCAAGATTTGGCCCTCGGTGAATTTTTGTAAGGCACGTGGCCTATTTTTCATTACGGTAAGTGTTTGTTCTGTCCCTTGTGGGTTCGATAGGATCTCGCTCACTTGGATGTGCAGTGCTGTGCATTACGAGGGTGCCGTGCTCACCGTGCCCTAGCTATCTGTGTTCAAGCCCTTTTTCTCGCTTGAACCAGAAAAGGAGGGGTATAAACACCTAGCCTGGGGCATGAACTGCTAGTTCAATATAAAGAGATTTAAGTAGAAGCAATGGGAGAGGGGAAACAAGCTGAATATCAGGAAAAGCTCCTGCCAGCGAGACGTGTTTGGCTGTGAAATCTTCTCCCAGGGGAAAGAGGTCAAAGCCTCATTGTTTGGAAGTGGGGCTGGTCACAAGTGTTTTGGAGCAGCCGAGGGAGTGGTGGAGGTGAGGAGAAGAGCAGCAGCTGCGCGTGGCGGAGCGGCCCGAGCGGCAGGGAGCGGCGCGGTGGGCACGGAGAAGAAGCCGGAGCAGGGGAGGCCCGCGGAGGAGCCGGGCACACACAGCCACGGGCACAAGGGACGCGACAAAAGGCCTAGCAGGGGCGCGATGGGGAGCAGGGGACAAAAGGGGCAGAGAAAGCGAGGGAAGCAGAGAGGAACAGGCAGGACAGGAAGGAACGGTGGAAAATGCTAAGGGCAGCACTAAAGGAGTAAGCGGAGGGGTGAATGACAATGACATGGTCTTTCTTTTGTGTGCTCAGGGGCTTTGGCTAAGCAAAGCTAAGAGATAAAGCACAGGAAAAGGTCTCTTTTTTTTTTTTTTTTTTTTTTCAGATCTCTTGTCCTAGGACAGTTTCCATCTTCTTCTTGGTATATGCTTGATACGAGCTGAAAGAGACTGTCAGTTTTAGTGTTGCACAATTTTTATTGCCTTCTCATTGTTTTATGTTCTGTTGTTTATGGACTGTCCAAAATTCTGCAAGTTAATGACACTTAATTCCTTTCAGTGGAGTGAGTTCCCCGCCAAGCAAATCACATTATATGAATTAGCTGAAATTCTTCAGGAATCCCTACTACGTCCTCTATTAAAAACTCACCATTAGTTACCTGGTGTTCCTTGACTTCTCAGAAGAAGGACATTCCCAGCACAATTCCGTTGTCTGCAATAAAATTAATGTTTCTTTCTCTCTGCACCAGGCTGCTCATTTAATTTTGCTGAAGTTTGCTTCATAATTTCCACATAGATCTGCAAAGTAGAAAACAATTTATCACTTCAGTCTTGGCTAGTCTGCCAGAAGCTTCACGTGCCTAACTTCTCACGTGCCTAACTCCTCCAAGAGATGAGAACACTGAGGAAAAAATACAGGGTCTTTCCCAGCACCAAGTGACATCTCACAGCTAGAAATTCAGCACAGTCTTTTCAGGTTTTACCTGTGGTCCAAATCTTGGCCAGCCTTTTATATTTCCACAGCACTTCTCAAAATGCTTATTTCCAGTTCTACAGGTTCTTTCAAATGCCCATCTACAATATATCACATTAAATACAGGACTCACCAAGTTAATCTGATGACTTTTCTGATAACAGCATTAATTGCTGTCTCATTCTGCTTTTTATCTTCTTTGTTAATCCTTTCTCAGAAAAGGAGCCCTGCTTGGGTTGGGTTACTGAGTACAAACTGTTTGTTCTCCTTGTTTTTGTTTTGTTTTGTTTTGTTTTGTTTTGTTTTATTTGCCTTCAGAGGACTATTTTAAAAAAATACTCAAGGCGAAAGTGCTAGCTGGCAAGAACACCATTAAGAGGAGGCCAGTGCTGTAATTTTATCTGATGCAGTGACCAGGATCTTCACAGTAATGTACTTCATCTGCCAGTTTCAGGTCTAAGTTTTGTGACAGTTGAACCCAAGTGGAACCAACCAAATATAAATCTGTAGAAGCTACTAGAGGTTTTGTTTGTTTTGTTTTGTTTTTTTCCACTCCATGTTTACAGTAACAGAGATCAGTATCTACTGCCTTAGGTTGCACACAGCATTCATGATTTTGAAGTCAGGGGAAAAACTCACAATTTTGTTCAATGTGATGTTATGCCTCTTGAGAGCTGAGAGAAGCAGGACCTGGAAATGAGACACTGTTTGCTGCCTCTAACTTAATCCAGACTGATAAAAGTCACACTGGGGTAGTCACCATACATAATGCAAGGTCAGTCCTTCTCTCTTAGTTCCCAGTGAATAAATGTCCAAAGCAAATTCACAAATAATCACAGGAGGTAAGTTCCATGTAAAAGCCAAGAAGTAGAAGAGAGAGTCACTTTTTCCTCTCTAGCTCTGAAACACTCTTGCGTGTCAGAGTAGAGCAGCTTGTTTGGCTGTGCGGAGCTGTGAACATAGATCCCTTATACACCAGACCATTTTCCAGGGCTGCTACTTTAACCAAAGCCAACAGTGCCCCTCTGCGATGTGATCATGGTGTAGCACAGCACTTGATTTTTATATGGTTTTGCAGACAGCCCCAGGGAAATTCTGTCTGCTATTCTGCCATAGAAGGGCCCAAACAGAGAAAATAAGCGGGGGATGTCAAGAAGAAAAAATAGCCAAGTGCCATTTTGGAGAAAAGGATTCCAGTCCTGCCAGCTGATGTAGGATTTAATGTCACACAAAACCAAATGCTTGTGTTTCTTCTGTCCCCCCCAAATCTGGTGCTATCTTCTGCAAAGATATTGAACACATGGAATACATTTTTTTTTTGTTCAAATCCCAAGCTACCAGTAGCTATAAGACGCAGAATTCCAGATATAACTGGTTTCTCAAATTGGGTATGAAATGAATCAGTTCCATTAAGATACTCTGACTTTACTCTGGTGCTCAGCCTCCTCTCCACACAAGAATGATCATCCAACCCTCTAGGTGTCACAAGGAACATATATGGGACACACCTCAAAGCTAACAAATTCTTACTTAGAAGAATTTGAATTTATAAGGTTTCTGTTAAAAGTTCCAGATTAGTCTTTTGTCTTTAATGTAAGACAGCCTTATACTTCCAGACAGAGCTTTTTTATTTATTCTCAGAACTGCCTGCAATAATAATAATTTTTAAAGGATTCAAGGATTAATACCAAATACTTTCTTGCAAAACAAGTTTTATTCGTGTTTGAATTCTAAGAGATGCATCACATACATGTTTCATATCTATTCTAATTCCAGTAAAGAGTCTTTTTTTAAGCTTCTTTCCCCAGCATTTGCTTCATTCTGGTTGCCAAATCTGATCTAAAATCCTCAGATTATTTTTCTGAATTTCACATTTTTGCTGAAATAACATACATCAGCTTCTTCAAATGCTATTTCTTAGTATTTTAAGTCCTATACCTGCAGCTGTAACCCCAAATTCATTAGGTGTATATATATATACACTGGCGATATCAATGTATATCAATGATATCAATGGCGATGTATGTAATTACATAGAATATAAAAATGGAGATGATTGGCTAGAACTTCATACTGCTCAAACCATTCTACATGTTTTATTTTTCTTTAAGGACTGAAGTTACACTATGAGTACAATGTTCTTTTTAAAGACTTACACGAGGGCAATGACCTGCAGTTCTATACAGAGGCATCTGCTAGTCTGTTAAAGAATATAAACTATTTCAGTTCCTGTGGCATTATGATTCTTTGTGGTTATGTGACTAAAATTGCTGTCCTCATGTGGCTCTCTAACCCATTGCAATTGGAAGAAAAAAAAGTACTATAGTATCACCTGGTGGCCAAAGGGGAAATTCATAGTCATAATCCCAGTAGTTTGAAGGTAATTAATTATTTTCCCTCAGAAAGTAAAATTCATGATTAAAAACTAAATAAACATGCTTTGATCAGGATAAAGGACTCTTAAGATTAAAATAAAGCTGTATCTATCCTTGTTTTCCATTTTCACACCATAGATCCTTTTCTTACTCAATGTACTTTTCCACAAAGAAGCTGTAACTTTTGCTTTAGTTTTTTGCACTAGACTTAGACTACTTAGAGAAGTATTCCCTTAGCAACTTCTAAGCATTTAATACAGCTTGTGTTCTCCTGTTAATACTTGTCGCAAGACATTCAATGGCATTTTCGCACAAGGTCCCAGTAGACAGGGAAAAAAAATGGAAGAACAGATACAATGCATTTCTGCCATTCTGAGGCCATGCACTATTTTCTAAAATGAGTGCTTGCAGTTTTACCTAAAAATACCAGTCCTGGTCCAGATTCATAGGAACTTAGCAAGATAACTAGAGCTGTATTTCTAGAGAGGAGTGTAATAAAGAAGTAGAGGTACAATATAATGTAAATCATTCCTTACTCTGGAGGGGCAGTTCTCCAATTACTTAGAATGAAATCTTCAAAAACACTTAGCACCTTCTGTTCTCCTCAAAGTCAAACCTTCCATTCAGGTGATCAGAACATTTCACTACACCAGCTTCTGTTGGTAGTATTAAAAGTGGTTTAATACACTCTTGGCCATGAGAGACTAATCTCATCTCATACCAGATTTTGCTTCCATGCAGTGCCACAGATTTCACCTGAATTTCTTCTTTATTATGAATTTCCTCTTTATTATGAGGGCCTGTGGGAACAGGGACTTTTCCCGACTCACCTAGAAACAAATTGCATTAAGCTCAGCATCTTCAGCTTAGAATTAAACTGAGAACTGAACTAATGCTCTCACCAGAAATCAAGTAGCCTTAGTTCTTTACATATCAGTTACTGATGAGCCTTTCCTCCTCTACCCCCATATCACCACAACCAGATGGATTTTATTTTGTTTTCATCACCTTTGATGCCTCAGTTCCTTCTTTATCGCATAAATCCAATTAGACAATCCTTGTGCAAGAGATGCATTAGGTTTATATGAGGTTCCCTGAGCCCCTGGGGACAGGAAACTGCTAACTTTTACTGTGAGCTGAGATTAGAGACAGCATTTTCCTATTCTCTTTGCTTTGCCTGCCCCTAACACAAATGTCAAATGGGGGACAGACGGATATTTTAAGTCAAGCAGCCTGCTGGACTCAAATATATGCAATGGGGGTTCCAATAAGAGCTATACATCACGAGCTGAGAGGGGCATCAACATTAACCTGTATTATTATTATTTCATTTATAAAATGGAAGCAATATCTTGCAAGAGTAGAAACAAGTTGTAATCACTTCTATCTCGGAGAACTATTTCCATGGGAAATAATTATTCTACATCTATTATTTAATTCACAAGATTGACAATATGTTGTGAAATATGTTATCTACATCTTTGTTTAAAGCTCTTCTTTGAATGCAAGCCTTAGATGTGTTCTGTGTACACTTCTAAAGTACTCATGTCCGCTACTTTATCAAACTCAAATTAACCTCATAAACATCCTTCTTGTAAGGCCTCCTGATTAAATGAAATCTTATAACTTGCTGAGCAGCCTAAGATGTGGCTGAATACACAGCAGCTGTGTTTATATCTATGCTTTGATCCATAAGTTGATAAAGAACCAAAATACTCATTAACTTCAATGAGCACTTCCCTTCTTTAGAAGGGCATAATCAAAGCCATGCAAACTATCGTTCAGATTTGTTCAAGTGCTTTTTATACATCTCTGTCCCATTCATAGTTTAAGTTCATCTATTTAATTCTTTTTGCTCAAGTTCAATGGTGAGGCTGTTACATCTTATTCGAAAAGATTGTAAGTGGTAAGAAAATTATAGAAGGTCATTTCTTCTTTAGTAATATTCAGTAACCATAGTCATTTAGGAATTAAGTGCAGACTGCCCTACTCATCCACTGATGTTACGAAAAACATGGCATCTTACCTCATAAAACAGCTTGCATTGTGATGATATTCCCAACTTCAGTCTTTAGCCCGTCCGGAAATTGTTGCTTCAAGTTGAGCTATTACATTAGGAATGCAAACCTAAACATTAAATATTTTTCCACTAGCTTTTACAGATCATATTGCAAGTTGGTCAGCAGGAAAAGTCATTGTAAAAGCTACATAGTTTTCCAGTTTTTCAGCTTTAGCAAACTTAAGAGAAAAAAACAGGACTTACTGGAGCACTTGGCACATCTGCAATCAGCATACCTAGTGATTTAACATAAGGGAAAGTCTGATCTCTAAGAGGTCGGCATCCACTCTAACAAAACCAAGACTCAAGTGAATAAAACTATTCTCCCCTGCTCATACTTGAGGAATACTTGCAAAGAATCGAGAAGCACGTGAGCAAAGAGAACAAGCTGATGCAATGCTAGGCCAGAATGACCTCCTTGTTACGCTGCACAGGGCTATGTTTCATCATGTGTTGGCATGCTCTGAGTATCAATGCGAAATATATTACCCACTTACGATCAGTGAGGAGTCAAAGTAGCGCAGATTCAGCAATGATAGCATTGAGCTGTAGTGACAGCAACATATGATGAAACCTTCTGCAGGGGCCCATATATATGTATATAATGGAAAGCAGGGTAATTACATAATGGAAAAAACACAGGGCCGGGGAGAAGCTAAGGCAGTGAAATTACCATGAACACCACTTGCGGCAAGAAGCTGCTTTCCTGTATGTGCTCTGACCAATTCCCTCTTGCCTTCTAGGTCTCACTAACTGTCCTGACCTTGCCCGCTGAGGAGCCTGATGAGACCACATAGCTTAGGTGATCCACGTGAGCTCCATGACCGAGGTGTTCAGATGGTCTAGTCTTCTAATGGGCTTGGTGTAAGGAGAAATGGGTGAGTGCAAAATTAACCTCCTTCTGTAAACTGACTACTTTGATCTGTCAGTTGGCCACGTGCACATGTCCTTAATGTATAGCTTTCATACCTCCTCCTCAGGTGTATATTCTTCCAATCATTCCTACCCAAGAAGATTTTTACGTTTAAGAAATTCAGAAAATGGCTGCCTTGAATTTTAGGTTATACTGAACCAGTCACATAATCTCTGCTAGAAAAAAAGTTTACAAAATGAGATGGGATCAGAATAAGGTTATAGAAGAGTGAAGAGAATGAAAATGGTGTTCCAAGGTGCTTAGGGAATTAAAATACATTTTAACTTGAATTGTAGCAGCAGATGTGATGCGGTTTGTGTATCATCCAGCATACTTGTGGAAAGAGCATCCAGAGGCTTCAATTCTGGCATAAATGACAATGACTTATAGATGTGATGCCTAGCCCAAATTGAACATGTATGGAGAAGGATGATTAATTTTTCATTACTTGAATAAATCTGGATTCAGTCTGTAATATTAGTGTACTACCAGTTCAAACCCAAAGAAGAACCTACCTGCATATTTCTGATTAAGGCAAAGTACTTCATTCTAAAAAAAAATGAGTGTACATTCTTATTTTCAGTAAAAATCCCATTCTCTTTATTAATTAGACAAGGGTTTAAAAGCTTTGAAAACATTTACAGACACAGAACTCTAAAATTTCATTAAAAAAAAAAAAAAAGTTACCGGTGCCTGAAACTTTCTAAATTTTCAGTGTTTCCAAGCAAGGGGCTGTCACTCAAGCACTGTGCCGATGCCCAAAGCATCCCTGGGCTCAGGTGCCTGGAGAAAGCCCCTCCGTTATGACCAGTGCTCTAACAGGAGGAAGAGGATACTTTCTGCCCTCTGAAAGCCTAACCGTTACACATGCTAAGGCATCTTTCACAACCAGTAACCAGAGATCTATGCAGGCATGCAATTAAATATGACATAACAACTACCCCAGTGCACAGGGTAAACCTCTGCTACCCACGTATGACCTTTGCAGATGGGCTGGGGTGTCACTGGAGTGGTTAGTTTGCATTTATTTGCCTTCCTGTTGCTCCAAGGGAAGGAGCAGTGGGCAGAGGGTCCGCAGGGCGAGCTGCGGGAGCACAGGAGGGGTTGGCTGCAGGCTCTGCTGCCGGGCTGCGCGCGCTCCTGCAGCGCAAGGCGCCTCTGCGGGATAAGGAGGGATATTCTAATGCAGACATATAAGGCACCAAATAAATTCAAAATACTTATATTTCTCCATCGGTCAGTGACGGTAAAGCTATATACTGAGCAGTGTCTTGCCAAGTTGCCCAGCCACCCTGTTGCTCAATAAATGCAGGTTAGCATTTGTCCAAAACTCGAATGAAATAAGCAACGAGTATGTATTATTTCCTAAAAAAATGCTCAGTGCATCTCAGCATTAGCAATGCATTCAGCAATACTGAGGCTGAAAGTAAGAATTTGAGCAGCAATGTATTAATGTTTATTAATATTTTATTACTGAAATCAGATATTTGTATTCTTTTGGGGAAAAAAAATAATAATTTGAAGTCTTTTTCCAGGATGCCTCAATAATGCATTTGTGAAAATAGCTGTTACATAGAGTAGACTAGTGGGAATATAGTAATTGCATTTTTATTATCAACAGTGGAGGAGATATAAATCACAGATATACAATACACAGATATATAATTTACATTCCTTCATCAAAAATGTATATAAGTTAAAAATAACAAGATGCCACTGTGTACTTGGTATCTGTGTATTTATCAGAATCTGTTACACAAGTCTGACTGCTTTAAAATTAACATGTTTTTTACTTGTAGCATGGTTCTGGGCAGCAAACCTACATTTTAAATCTTCGGAAACTGCTTTAAAACCTGCCTTGTAAAAAATGTTTAGGTTCTTGTGGCACAGTAGACTGATTAAAGAAGCGGTTGCTATTGTAGCAGTAGGACCACATGAGGGCAGTTCACCAGCTCTGAAATGCCGGGTAATAACGTCTCGTGGTGCTACGCTACTGCATAGCAGACTTATTTTTACTTTTATCATCTTTTCTTGCCTTTTCCTATCACACTGGAAATGCAATACCCTTGTTTTCCTAATTAAATGACATACTTTTATGGGTAGGTTCTTACTCATTTAATAATTGCTTGTTCAAAGCCAATAAAATGAATGCTGGAAATTAAAGATGGCCATCAATTTAAAATATATTGAGCTTGGTTTTGCTTAGAAAAGGAAGAAAGGGATGGGAGGCAAACAGATAAAAAGGAGAGGAAATACTTACGCATAAATAAGATGATAAATTTGGGAGACAATGACAAAGAGTCATGGAAAAAGTATGACTGCAATGTTGATTTTCCTTAGTATTGCGTATGTCTTTAGATTGCCAGAGCCCACAACAGCGGAGCTGAAGAGACAAGTTCAGCAGGCAGCTTCATTTGGTAATTTTAAAGCTTCTCCTCTGAGCTCCTCTACCAATTTTCGCAGAGGCTTGTTTAGAAGCTGTGTTTTCCATGCAGATATGCAGGACTGTCTAGTCAAATTGTGACTCACTGATCATTTCCTTATTCTTCATTTCCTTAAATTGTTGGAAAACGTACTACTATTTTAATTCTAATCGTATTATATTCTGGAGCACCCTTGCCACACTGATGGAGAAGGTGCCTTTTATTGCTTCAGAAATAATTATTGGTATTGCTGATATCCATATGAGTTACAATTTTGCAAGCAAACAGTATATGGTATTACGTGGAGAAGTAAAACTGGGTCACCTAGTCAGCATGTTTATAATCTAATTTAAAATGAGATTTTTACTTGGTCAAGGGATTTTCCTCTGTCCTTACAACAGCATAGTAGGCCTTTATAAATCCTAGGCTGGTTACTGAAGCTGAGCAGAGGCAGGTCTTGCTTCCAATCTCTTCTGAATTTCTTTCCCTCTCAGAAGAGGGGTGTAATCTAGAGGGAAATGGATGCTTTACCTGACATTACTTAGGGTTGTTGCAATCTGCAGTAGCAAATTGGTGTGTTCTCCTCACTCACTCACTCAGTGTGGCCGCAAGGTGGGGAAGGAGGGTTGGATACCGACTTAGGGAGACACTCAGGATATACAAAGGGTTAAACACAGTCGACTTAAGTACACTCCATACTGCAAGGGAAGCCCTGGGAACGACGCGGAGGGGCTACTGGTGGGGACTGCTGGACGCACAGGAGGAACACGCAGGCAGGACTCACTTGGCATATCCTGTATCCTGGGGGCCCTCTTTATCTGCGAGAGCTCTTATCTCAGCTTTGCAAAGCTGGAGTGGTTACTGCTTGCAAAGCAGCTGGAAATGGTTGGCAAAACAGATTATGCATGTCCAGCCCTGGCCAGTTTTGGTTTGTTTCCAAAGAGCATCCTCGGGGGCTCCTCTCAGCAACTCTGTCAGTACCTGGGTCCTCGCCAGATGCCCTGCGGGCGTCCTGGCTGCGCTCAGGACCAGGGAGCAGCAGGAATGACGCTAGCTACCCGATACTAACAGCAGTATTTCAGTGGTATTTCAGCAGTATTTACTTAAGCATATTGCTATTCAGCATCTTGCAGTAGAAAAACAAGGGACTTTTAGGGTCAGCCTAAATATAGTAAGCATGCTGAGCAGAAAAAGAAAAAAAAAAAGGTTAATGAAATCTATGCTTGAAAGCATATGTCATCACAGCCACATCATAATGAAGATGCACCTATGCTAAATCAGATTTGCATATTCAACTTGAATTCTCAAATTTCCTAGTGTTTAAGGGCTTGACTTTGCAACCACAAAGTTATTTTAACATCAATGCTTTTTAATTTAATATTCAAGAGTGAAACATGTAGGTAGGTGGATACATGTACGTAAAGACATAAGCCAATTATCTGAATAAGGGATAAGAGATTCACAGATTTCACTCTCTATCTGATCCAGTTTTCAGTTTTGGGAAGAGAACACTGTGCCACTTCACAATGTGTTTATATCTAAAAGATTATCTTGTCAGTGACAAGGGCTAAAAATTTTCTATTAAGTGAACAGAAATTCTGACTATGCTATGTGGGCTATTTACATATCCCAAGTGCCTCATATCCAGCCTACAAGACAAAGCACTTGACATTTCTAATTCAGATCATTAATTCTGGGAGAAATCCTGCATGCCAAAAGGAGGGTGTTCTGCTTTTGATGAAGTTTCTTTGAGCTATTCCTATAACAACATTTTGTAGCAAACAGGAACTTTCTGTCTGTGCAAGCCTATATCCTTCCTTGTATTGTGCGTCTCTTACTAGGAAATACCTTACCATGAATCTTCACCTACCCACTAAATTAAAAGAAAGAGCATTTCAAGATGCTGTCACCTGTTTATAACCCCCTTCAAAGTCAAAGCTGAGGAACTGCTGTTCTGGATAAATCTTTCATTGCTGACACAAAGACAGTTCAGATTTCTCGGCCAGCATTATGAACAGGCCATTAATATGCAGCCTTCACCTTGCTGCAATCCACGTCATCATGTGATCAGATGAAGGGAAGCTGTCAAAAACCAGTTCATTTTCTAGCAGTCAATACCTGAAATCAGGTCAGCGACTTCACAGCCTAAGACATTTCTCATTGTGTCCAAGAACTTGTTTGCTTTGGTTGCCAGTGTCTCCTGACAATCTTAACAAGGCTTAGTGCAACACAGCTCCTCGCAATCTTGTTACCTCCTTTGCAAGCAAAATGCTGAATTTGCAGTTGCAGATGTTACAGCCTTCAGAGATGCAGCCCATGAAACGTGATACACTTCCTTTACAAAGAGCTTCTGATAAGACAGGAACATTGCGGCAATCCTTACATGAAGCCTCTAAAGGTCATTCATGTGATTTCATGACTGTCTCAAAGTTGTCTAGTTAGCATTATGCCTCCAGCTAGATTAGCAGCCATAATGCCTTACGAAGCAGGAGAAAACCTAGCAGGACACGTTCTGTTAAAATAAACAAACCAATAAGAGTGTAAAATTTCCTGTGAGCTCTTAAAAAACTTTTCCAGTGAATTTTAAACTGTGCAGTACGCATGATCACAACAGCCCCAGGTAGAATTGCCAGAGACATATCATTCCCTTTCAGATACCTGGCAATAAAACAACTTCACCATAGCTTCAAGAAGTAAAGGCACATCAGC
Source organism: Nothocercus julius (assembly GCA_013398735.1). Taxonomy (NCBI): domain Eukaryota; kingdom Metazoa; phylum Chordata; class Aves; order Tinamiformes; family Tinamidae; genus Nothocercus; species Nothocercus julius. Next base: position 15,995,586 of record VZSV01000001.1, on the reverse strand, counting down.
TCCTAGAACCTGTAAAACCTGTCACGTAAAAGATTCCTGATTTTCTTGCTCAGCATATAGGTCTTACAAAAGGACTGCTTAAGTAGACTAGGTCTGTAGTGTAGGATGAGGTAATTTATTACATTCACTTCTTATTTTTCCTCACTTGTGATGTTTAGCACAACAAAACCAGTCAGGAATGTTTTGTAGAAGGATACCTAAAAAACATTGATTCTGTTAAAGCTATGCAAAACTTTATGAACAAGCTATATTAGCTTTCTTCAGATGTGTGTGAAGGTAATAAACCTATATTCTCTCCTTCCTCTTCACAGAAACCAGAGAAAGAGCAATACAAAGTTTGTCAGGGCCCTGAGCACAGCAGGCTTTAATTGCCCTGATCAGCCTCAAATGGGGTCTCCACCCATGCACAAGCCACCCATTGGCCTTGGAGCTGCATTTAAGCTCGAGTGCCGCAGGCCTGGGCTCTTTGGTGCTGTGTCTTCCTGGTTGTGCCTTGACTTTGGACCCAGTTGCTGCTGATTGCTGGACTGTAGGTGACTGTGACTGTCCTGGTTCTTCTCATTCAGGTATTTTCTCTTCTCAGGGAGCTCCTGCCTTGATGTCACTTTTGTTCTTGGTTTGTACTGCTGGGAAGAGCAGCCTGCTTCAGGCTGAGCTTTGTACCAAGATAGGCTTGACTTTCTGCTGTAAAAGAAGTAGTAACTTTTTGTACCGGTTTTGGTTTTGGCTCCCTTGCTGGAAAGGAAATATTTTGTGCTAATAACTGTGATGACCGCAAGTAGATGCGAATTGTATGAGATATGGAAATGGTTGCCTAAGCCTAGATGTTATTCCAGAGAAGGGAAGGAAGATGCACAGGAGAGAGGGTGATGAAACCCTTGCTCTTCTTTGTTATCCAAAATGAATTGGAAAATGCTGCTGGGTGGGTATGGTTGTTAAGGCATGGAACACCTTATGTATCTGAAAGTCCTGTATATGTCTTTATTTGTCAATGTATAGAACACAGAATAAATTTAAGTCTTCTGCATAATTACATAGAAAGCAATAGAATGCTTGGCACTGCAACCCAAACTGGCAAATGTTTACTTTGTGGGTTTTTTGGTAAACCACTAAGATGCTGTAAGGTGATTTTTGAGGACTTGCCTTACTAGTCACTGGGTACAAGCTGAAATTTCTGACCAAGGGATAGGTGTCTTAAACTTTATGATTAATTTTCTGTACCATTTAGTCTCCTTTTGATTATGAATGGAACTGTGTGAATTATTCTCTTTAATAGAGAGGCTTAAGGAAAGCCATACTAGAATTTATTCTAACCTTTGTTTTTTTTTAAAAAAAAATCCTGTAATCTGTTACTTATTCTTCAGACAGTATTGCAGATGTTTTGGTTTTTTTTTCTGACAATGTGCGAGTAATAGTAAAGTAGATAAGCTAAGATAGTGCTGGAATAAGTAGGAAACACTCGCAGTACAGAGATAGCACTCTAACAGTAAGATACTGTTAAAATCATTTGGTGTGCTGTATGTCAATAGCCTGTATAAGCCAGACTGCAATGAAGACAGGTGGTATCTTGATTAACTCATTTCAACTCATCTCCAAGTATATTGTTTACAGTAGTTCAATCAATATAATTCTGTATAAAGGATCAGAGTGAGAAATTGAATTATCTTTCATGTATGTGTTATAGTAAAATAGGTCTATGGGTTTGCAGAGCTCAATTGCTTGTACAAGGAAGGATTTTTTGTGGCTCTGCAATTAAAGTTGTTTTCTAATGATGCTTTTAGATGGTCTTTAGCAATAATCTGCTCAGGCTTTGTCTAATGGTCTGCTGAACTTTATTAATTGCTTTGTCTGTAAAACTAACAACTTTTAGTGTCTTATCTTCTGTGAGAAGAACTTTTTTGATTTAAAAACTCCCCATGGACATGAATACACAATGTTGAATATAGTTTTTCTTTATTATAGCACTGCTTGATAGTCATCTCCTGACTATGAACCATTTTTCATGCTTTGCACTTTTTTGTAGTAGTAATAACATTTAATTTACACTGGGTAGTCAACTATCTAGGCACTTCAGTTATTCTTGGCCTTACTTTGGTTTATGCCATAGAACCAAGTCCCTGTTTTTTCTCTTTTAATGAGAATTACATAGATACAATCAATCTCTGCTGCTAGGAATAGAGCACTGAGTGGCAGTGACTACTTTCATTCCCCTTGTGCAGAAATATATTTACTTGGACCAACTGCTTTATGTCATCAGAACATTTTTGTCAGAACAATTTTAAGCCATGCTATTTATTCCATTAGAAATTCTTGGCACCTTGAAATTGAAAGAAAGTCAATACCCTTGAAAGATGCATGCTATTAGAAGGCATGAATGTCATGGTGGCACAAAACCCACTAAGGCTTGAGGAAAATCCTGCAAATTTTTCTGCTGACGGACTACAGTTATAGAGCTCTTCTAGTAGAGGTTAAAGTCTCCTGACTAGAAATTAGTAAGATTACCAATACTATCTAGTAGCCAAAGACTTATGCAAGTAAGCTTTGCTAGCAAGTGAGGTCTGTACAGGTGGTACAAAGTATCAGTGTTTATGCTCACTAAGGCTTTTACTAGCTCTAACCATGTCAGAATGCAATGCAGTGATGCTTCTCATGGGGGACACTTTCTGTGAGTCCTCAAAATTGCTTCATGGGCCTCAAAGTCCTTCCTTTCCTACTGTTGGCTTTCAGATATCATCTTTCAAGATACATTGGTATCAGAAATTTAAGCAACTAACCTTAATTTCTCATAGCAGAAATTTTAAGTAACCTCTAATTTTTTTTGTGCATTTTCTATGAAAATAATTGGCTTTGAAATTAAATACCTCAGTCCTGATTTAAGAAAAAAAAAAATCAGGAATTAGATTTGCTGCATTAAACCTTTGACAAATATCCATTCCCTGCAGCAATCTGCATCAGGACAGAGCAACTATGGGATGGAGAAGTCCATCTGTGAAAGGAGATAGTGATGGCACTAGTGTCTGTCTCCTGAGCAAGTAAATCCCTAAATGCCATATGATACTTGCCAAGGGTAGGATATGATTGTGGCTCATGTAGAGGTAGCATGTAAGTGTGCCCACAGCACACTTGAGAGCCTTGGACAGATTACTGTTCTTTGAGCTCCTTTAACTGGAAGAGCTTGGCAGTAGGAAGGTACAATGCTAAGACTTCAAGGAGATCTGATTTTTCACCTTCAGGCTAGTGGTCCTGCACTGCTAGGAAGGTGGAAAATCTGTTGGCAGGAATGCATCAAACTAGGAAGGGAATAAAATGGATAAAATATGCCAACTGTGTATTATCTTGCACTAAAGCTGTTCCTCTGAAGCCTCTGATGGTCTGACAAAGGCTATGGTGCTGGAAGATGTGCTAGTTTAGCAAATAGACTTTTGGTTTGTGTTGTCAGTGAAGACTGGTGCATCTACCAAACTCGAGATGATGGTGGTGGGTTCACCACCATCACTCCAGATCTAGGGTGGGTTCAGTGCATGGGGAACACACGGGAACAAATGATACAGGGAAGGATGTGATTCAAAATGCAGGCTGCTAGAAGTCTATAAAGACCAGGAAGCCTTGACAATACAATACTTGGGATCAGGCAGGAAGGTTAAAAATTAATTAATATATGTTGAGAAAGATTTAAGAATTGTGGGAGCTTTGAGACTAGATCAAGCTGACAGGTAAGATATCTAAACTGAAGTATAACAAAGCTGTTGTCATTTAAGATTTAAAAAGTTATAGGGGATTTTTTGATTGAAATGGAGCAGAAGAGGTGTGGAAGTTAAATGTAATAAATTTGTGGGGCATGAAGTCCCATGTGTTCTCAGGAGAGATGTTGCCAGAGAAAGTTTGCTGGTTTGTACCACTTCTACAAAACTCTTGCTTCTGGATCTGTGGTGCTGCCTGTAGGAAGTCAGAATGGATTACTTCCCTCCATAACTTCTGAAATGTTTTTTTGTGAAGCACTGACAGTCTTAAGCTGATGTTCCTACAAGTAGTATACTTTTTCTGGTGTTTGGCTCAAGCAGTTCCTTAAGCTTATTGAACCAAGGGATAAGAAAGAGTTTTCACAGGTCAGAGTGGCAAGAAACCCTTAGACATTTGCACCAGTTACTTGTTTTGAAATATCTATAGATAAAGTGCATTTGTAGGGTTGTTATCTGGCCCTTTAAGCAGTAGTTTAGGTTATATAACTGAACTTAAACACTTTCTGCTCTGTAGAAACCTGACTGCCAAATTATGGCATTTTCATAGAAGTGGAAAGTGCTACTGTAATTTTCTTAAACAGTCTTTCTATAGCTGTGTCTAATGATATTTAATTTTAACTATATTTTTCCATTGCTGCTAACAGCAGTTCACCTCAGAGCAGGGAGTTTTACTGTAAACAGCACTCCAGGCAGCAGCTACCACTTAGAGCAGCTCAGCTCCAAGCAGGGCTATGTGACCTCCTGCGTAAAACACCAGCAGCTGTCAGGACCCTGTTTACTCCAGCACTTCTGTTGCTGCTTCTGGCTGAGCTGCTGTTATGGTTTGGCTGTACTTAAAATAATGAAAATGGGCATTAGGGAGTGACTGTTCTATATAAGCCTATAGCTATCCAAGCCCAGAGTCACCCCAGGAGCCAGTCCAAAATGTCCAAGGAGTAGTAAACTTCTGCTTGCAGGCAAGCTCTTAGCAGGGGTAGTGGATTCAGCAAATGCTTCTTGATGTGAAGTCTCTGCAGCAGTCTCATTCCTTGGTGTCTGCTTGCTGAGGAAGATTTTCTTTTAAATCTTGCTAAAGAAGGATGAATGCTGCCAACCTACCACTGAGGGGAAAAGAAGCTGAAATAGACTAGGCACTATTACATATTTACCAATGTTGTATTTGTGCCTCCTACTGTAACTGCAAGTAGATGCAAAGATCTCCCTGGATCTCAGCAAACATGGCTCAGACCTCACAACTAAACTGCAATAATAAAATAAAGCTGACCAATAGATCCAACAGAATAGTTTCAACTGAGATCTCATAAGTGACTAAGGAAGCTCCTAAATACCCCCAAAACTGGTAGTTAGAAGGAAGGGAGTTTCAGTAGCAGCAGAGATTTGAAACTAGTTGGTAGGCTGCATTGTAATACAATAATTGGTTTCCTATTATTTTAGTGCCTATACTAAAATCTAGCCTTGTTTTTAAAACATAAGAAGATCAAAGTAAATTTTAAAAAAGGAAAAGATCACTTTTAGATATACCCTCACCCTTCAAAACTGCTTGGCTTATCCTATTGATTTACACAAATATTCTCTTTGAGAACAAAAGACATGTTATATGGGTGGCTGCTGCATGGTATGAAGCAAACATGGATCCTCATTCCTTGCTGTGTACCTGACCATTTTTAGAGCTCTAGAAAGACAGATACAGTCTGGTCTTCCATCTAAAATCCTCTGCAAGCTTTGGAGCAGCTACTGTAAAAGCCTATGTAAAAGAACAGTATGCCTTATTCTTCAGTTTGCTATGCTATTTGCTTAGAGCTGTCAAAAACAATGTGCTGTCTATAAAATAGTTCATCAAACTTAAGTCTCTTGTATATATTTTACTCATATTGCATCACGCCCTTCTAACAAAAGCTTTTGCAGGAAAGCACAATGTAAGGATGACAGGTAAGAGCTGCATTTGCATGGAAGATGCTGAATAGACACTAACTTTGCAATGTAGATCAAATATTGCACTGCATGTTCAGAGAGGCTGTGGTATCTCAGCCTGGGAGACTGGACAAGGCCTTGGGCAGTATGAATAGCCTTGAGTGAGGTGAAACATGACATCCAGAAACCCTTTGACTGAAGTTGTTGTATGATCTATGATTCTATTGTCAAAGGAAAATTAAAGTTAATGGGTGGCAGGCAGAGCTAAGGATGGAGGAAGGAATGCAGCTAAGAGGAAATCCCTGGGACAGGCAAGGAAGTGGAAAAGGACTGAGAAAATGAGGTGGTTACATGAGAAATTGGCAAAGAGCAGGTGCAGAGGGGATGAACAGCTGCTAAAACAGCACTGAGTCCTCCAGAGCCTTGGGACAGCAGTGACATGGAAGAGTGGCTGATCAGCTGGGAGGTGGCAGCCTTGGGCTCCCATGGCTCCTGCCTCCTGTGCTGTCTGGACAGATTTCTGGTACCAGATTTCCTCCTGGTCTTCCAGCCAGCTTTCCTGACTGTCCCCTCTACCAGTCTTGATGGCCCTTTAATACACTAGTGCATTTCCTGTACCAGATCACATTCTCAGTCTTCCTTACTTTGGGAAGTGCTGATAGACTTCAGCAATGGAAAATATTTTTTGTGAGCCTGCATTATTTTAACATATTATACTTGGTGCAAGGTGGAAGTGAATTGACCTCCCTGTGCCCAGTTGCAGTAATAGCTGCTTTGCTAAGAGATCCTGGTAGCAGCTCATTTCTGTGTCACACTTGGCATTGCAAGTACTGCAGCATTCCCCTTCTGGATTTTTCTTAAGTAACTTTAAGGCTAACCTGGCATTAGCTGTGACTGTAGCATGTTGAGTACCTTTTCCTCAAGACCTCTGCTCAGCCATTTGCTCAAATTCTTTCCAAACCTGTTCACTTTTCTATATATTCTTGTTTTTTCATTTCAAGAGTGTCATATGTACTCCTTTTAAGTATTTATGTGTTCTAGAAGAATTGGTGCAGGTTGTCAAATGTAGAGAAAATAAGATGCTTAGTAGTGGACAAGAGTAGGAGTAGTGATTTTTAATGATGTGGTTCAGACCAACATTCTTTCCTCAGACTTGAGAGAGAACAGCTTTCAAAACAGAATTTGAATGTCCATCAAATTCTTGGGTTTAGATGTTATCTCACTTGAAAAGAATTTGGATTCAAACTGCATTTTAACCTGTCGCTGTTTCCATGAGCCATCAAAACTCTCATCTCAAAAATCCAAGCTTGAACTCAAGTGCGGTTCAGGCCAGCAGACCAGCAATGGGATTAGTGTATCTATACTTGGTGAGAAGCTATGTGCTGTTTCCGAAACTCTCTGTCCACCACACATGGTTACCTGCAGCAATATTTGCAGTTCTTGTAGTGTACCAGATGGGCTGTATCAGGCTCACCTATGTTTCTTGGCTTAGAAACTTACCCTGTGAACATCTTAGGGGATTTTCTTTCTTATTCTTGTGTCAGCTTTCTTATTCTTGTGTCAGGTTACTCTTTGGTTGATAGTTCAGCTCTTGGACTAACTCACACTAATTCTATATATAGCACCCACACCAAGCAAAACAAATTCTAAATGCAGTCATTTAAAAAGAAGTTCAAAACAACTATCCTACCTGTCTTGCTGTTTCCTTCCCACAAATAGCTTTCAAAATCTGTGGCAAAATGTACTAGTTTGCCTGAGCTAGTCATCCAGAGAAGCAATTACAATTTGAGAATAGGGAGGTCCCTTTTAAGAACTTTGAAAATGACAGGTGAAAAGCTGTACCCTGAAGTATATTCCTGTTCCCCTTTTTCTCTTTACCTCATCTGAGTGCATTGCCTTTTGAGGCTGTTCCCAGCTATCCTGCTGTGCATCCTAATCAGGATAATACATATACATATTTATTCACAAATAACCATACCCATACACCAGTCTGCAAAACTTGACTGCTAAGGTTTTTGAAAAGTTTGTCTCAGATCTTGTTGTGTTTAATCACTCTTGCCTGCACTGACAGGTGATTTCACAAGAATACCTTCAGATCTTGCATTGCTACTGGGCACACTTGCCAATGTTTTTCTTGCTCAGATTTAAAGGAAACTGTTCAGAGACAGTGGAAGCTATTTCTGTTTCCTCTTGAGTGACTTGTTGTGATATTTGAAAAAAATTATTACTCTTCCTACTCAGCCCACTGACCTTCACAATATAATAACCAATGTACAGCCACCTGATCTAAGTAGACTGCACTTTTTATCCTTTCTGGTTGAAAAGGCCTCAATGCTGATTAGTTTTCAGCTCTGACAGCTGTTTGATTTCTTGATTACAGTAAAGGTTTACTTTTCAGAGGGCCTTAGATTTTATGGTTCACCTAACGCTGTACTAGTAGACCATCTTTCAGGGGAGTACTCAGGCTGCCAGAATGACTTGTTATGCATAGATGCTAACAGTATTTTCTGTACTGGGTTGTACTGTTAGTCCCATATAGGTTTCCAAGCATATCCAGGTGATAGGACAAGGGGTAATGGGTATAAAACATGGGCAGTTCTGCCTCCATGTGAAGAAAAACCTCTTTGCTGTGAGGGTGCCAGAGCCCTGGCACAGGCTGCCCAGAGAGGCTGTGCAGGCTCCTTCTCTGGAGACCTTCCAAACCTGCCTGGCTGCCGCCCTGTGCTCTAGGTGTCCCTGCTGGAGCAGGAGTTGGACTAGATTGGACCAGATGATGTCTAGAGGCCCCTTCCAGCCTCAACCTGTCTGTGATTCTCTGATATCTCTTTTCTAAAACTTTGTGTGTTTTTTTTGCTGCCTGTTCTGAATGTGTTCCTATCAGAATAGCTAGTTATAGTGCAATTCTCATTCTTTCAGAATAGAAACAATTGAGTCAGATTCCCTAAACATCTAGGCATCTAAACTTCAGGTTTTCTTTATGAATATCCTATTTACTCTGTAGTTTGGCAATAGAATGGTGAATAGCTTTGGACAGCTCCTCTGTTCCTTTCTCCTCTCCTCTCTAGTTACATGGCTGAAAAAGGAATAGAGTGGGAATGCTAGAGAGTCAACACCAGTCTACAACTGAGAGGGGAAACACAGGGATGTACTCTAGGGTAAGGAGACCTATGGCAGGAGTGAATCCATGTGATGAGCTAAGTGATGATGGCTTGAGTTATTTCAGTAGAGTTTTCTCACATTTCTCCTTTGCTATTTAGCCATCAGGGGGTAGCAGCTTGTCAGAGTTGCAACATTCACTTGGTTTGTTATAAAAACAGTAAATGCCAGCATTGGTTTTCCACTGGGAGTGAATGAAGTGTTCAGTAAACAAAATGTTCCCACCTAAGGCAAATTTTATATTATGTTGAGAGGTAACTGCCATTTCCCTTGCTGTCTTTCATCAGTTCACAGTATATTAAACAGTAAAACTGGTAACAATTTACATAGCACCTTTCATCTTGAAGGATCCCAAAGGCTTTACAGGGATCACTTCCCTGCTATTGAAGTAACTTTTAAAAGCAGCCAGCAATAATTGTAAATACTATTAGTAGTATTAAAAGGTACTATTATATAAAGGTACTATACTATTACATAATGGTACTATACAGTGCTATTATAAATAGTACAGGACAGGAAATGGAGCAGAAACAAAAATGTCAAGTCCAAAGGAAGCTAGAACATGCCTATTTGTTTACTGAACAGGCTTCTGCTGTGGGTATAAACTTACTGCCTAAGATAGAACAGATCTGTTAGAAATCCTCTGAATAACCTATCTGGATGCTTCAAACTTGCTCTAGAGAAATCCACACCTCAACTAAAAGTTCAGAGCACATAGCCCATGTTTTACTTATTCTGCCAGTGAACTGCTTGCTTTGGTTTGCTTTGTCTTGGTTTTTGGATTCCAGATAGTTGCTCTAGTTCAGGGTGTTGCCTGAATAAACAGCTATTCAGTAATCATCAGTCATGCTAGTGTGTGCACTGTATAAAGGTTTTGTGCCTGAAATATGGTACTTCCCTTGCCCTAAATGCATTTTGATATAGGTAGATTCATATAGCAATGCTAGTAAAATCAATAGCATGTTTTGGCTGGTAATAGGGGGTAGGGAAGCAGGAAAGCTTACAACGTAGCTGACTTAGGCTTCACTTCTGTGTGTGTGTGCAAAGAATAAGTATTTGTCTCCGTGCTGTCTTTAGAACCAGTTCTTTGCTATCAGAAAGATGCTAAGTATTCATTAAAACTTTGCCACAACTGAACTGGCTGCTAAGTATTACTGTGCTGTGCTACTCCAAGCTGACTAAAGTCAAATTCCTGCTGCAAGCCTAAAGAATATAAAATGGTCTGAAAGAAATAACACCTGCAGTGTTATATGGAGATAAAAGTGGGTGGGAAGCAGGAGGGATTCTGCAAGGTTCACAAACACCTTTCTGCTGCTTGGTAGGTATTAACTTTCCTCTTTAAACTGGAAAAAGCATCCATAGCTTGCTGACTACTAGCAAAAACATACCCCTTCACTAAGGTATTTTGGCTCAGCTTAGACTAGGTCCCTTGCTGTGGTGCAGAAACTTAAAGTACTGCTGCCATCTGCAGGGGCTCACTTGATGTCATTTTCAGGCTTTGTTGAGCTTACCAGAAAAACATTTTTTTCTTTTCCTGGAAACTTGCTCAGCAGGCATTGTACTGTGGCCAGTGTGTTGGAGCCTGTAATGATTGCCTTCAGGTGTGTGCTGCTCTCATGCAGGCCCAGAAGACCCACGTGGCTCCAAACTGAAACTTCAAAGGAACTGGACAACTTTGGGTCTCTACTTAGCACAATACTTGGTAGCTTCATCCCACTTTAGTCTATGCTCTGCTTTCTTTTGGTTTTACAGAGTAGACTGCTACTAGCTTTAAGTGAAAGCTTTGCAAGCCTTAGGGAGGTGCTGGAATCCAAACTTCTGCTCTGTAATGAAAATTGTGGCTTCCTGTTGATGTGGAACCACACTGCCTCCCAGCTTGATGCGAGTCTTATACATATCTGTGGGCCTGTACTCACATGTTCAGTTCAAAAGAAAACACTAGGTGAAGAATTTGAGTTAAGGAATGGAGGTGATGGAGCAATACAGTATCTGGACACTTGTAAGAGCTGATTGGATTCCATCTAGACAGAAGGAATTGTATTTGTGTACGGAACCAGATGCAATCTGTATTGTCTGCCCCAAAAGAAAAGGGACGTGTTGGCTGGAGCGTTGGGACTATGATCATGCTAAGACAGAGGGAGAGGTGTGGGCCTGAGTGGAAAAGAATAAAGGGAGGCAAAAAAGGGTATGGAGAGGATGGACTCATGTAAATCAGTCATGTAGTTTAGGTGTAGACCCTTAGGACCCTGGAATGAGAGGGAGAACTGTGCATAATGTACCTGATACAGTCTCATTCATGAATACGGAGGCTGAGTTGGAGTCATGAAGTCCTGCTGACCTCTGTAATCCCAGGGTCTGAAAGACTTACCTGACAGTTTTTCTAGGAATTTGTACCTGAAATGAAAATTCAGGTCAAATGTGAGGGTGACTGAGGTCTAAGGCTGAAGTAAGGATGAAGAGAGCTTCTGCTTCTGTAGCAATTAACACTTTCAGTTTTACATCTTTTTCTGTAGAAGGGGTTATAAAGAGGTTGCTGAGGTTCCATTTTTCCTCTGCTAAACAGCACTGAAGACAAATGAACTACTGACTCTGTCTAGGCTTAAAATTGGCATCTAACAGATCATAGAATCATAGAATGCTTAAGGTTGGAAGGGACCTCTAGAGATCTAGTCCAACCCCCCTGCACACGCAGGGTCACCTACAGCAGGTGGCTCAGGACTGTGTCCAAGTGGGTCTTGAAGGTCTCCAAAGAAGGAGATTTTGTTTTTTCTTGAAGAGTTCAGTTTCAGGTCGTTTTCTGTCACTACTTGATATTTTTGACAGGATTCTGTCTACTGTACATTCAGTACAAGTTCACTTTCACATCAGATAATTAAGTCTTAGAATAGGCAGCAAAAGTTATTTCTCTGCATGAACTGAAGACAAAATTAGAAAGCAATTCTCACCCTCATTTCATAAAGGCTTGATTCTCAAAACAGCCTGACTTTATAAACAGTGGTTTGTGATTGTGATGAACTTTAGCTAGAAGACTATTTGAAGGTAAAAAGCTTTAGTAACTGGTGCAGAAACAATCCCAGTTTTATGTTTTGGTGACTTAATCACTAGACACTGCAATTTTGAACCTGCTGAACAAATTGCACACCCCTGAGTCCTCCCCAGTTTACTGGGAATAGGGACAGCAGAGTTCTGAAGTGATTGAAATAAGCCCCACAGCCTCATGCCTTCATCTCAAAGGGGAGAAGTTTGTGATTAACAATTACCTGGGTCCAAAGCAAGACTGGACTGGTTTTCCTCCAACAGTTAGAGGTGAGGAGAGCATTGGTGGGGATGTATGTTCTTACAGTTGTTTTATATACCTGCCTTGTGAATTTGCATGCCAAGATGAATATTTTGTAGTTGTATTCAGAATATAGAAATGTCTCAAAAGTGACTGTAGGTGTTGGGCATTTGTCTAGGTCCTGCAATCAACAGGACTTGGCCCTTACTCAAGTGCTCTGTGAAGGTGCCTGAGGTTAATTCCCAAATGGGAATAAAATTCGGTACAGCTGAAGCACAGCTTTCACTGCTCAGGTGGAATGAGGTAAGTATACAAATTCAGGACTACTTCAGGATCAATGACAAACAATCATTATTCAGTAAAATGAAATTTGTGGAGCATGAAGACAATTATGAACTGCCTTACCATGTAAAAAGGGGACAATTGGTGATTCTTAGTCAAGAAGCTATACTTTACCATGTATGTACAATGCACGGTCCCTTACTTCCACAAGATAGGGCTCTAGGGCAATACTGTACATCACATTTTATTTTTTTATCTGGAGGATACATGGCTCTTATCTGAGCAACCAAAGCAATACTCATGGGCTTTAATACTGAAGTACTTATCTGTGCTAGTGCTGTTGCTGCAGAAGAAATTTTTTTGCTATCACAGGAAAAATATGTTCTTATCTATATTTTACATATGTGTGTGTACATATACTCTAAGACTCTAGGCACCTGTATTAATCAGCAGAAAAAATACGGCTCTAGAGATCTCAGAACAGAAAGAGCTGTTAGGAACTAGCTTCACTTGCTAGTGCTCCAGTGAATTCTTAACAGCATAAGCTGTCCCACAGTATCAACAATCTTTGCCTAGAAAAAAATCTAGGTAACAGGAGAGCTGAAAGAAAATGGGGACCAAGAAAAATGTATGTAAACAGGACTGCAACACAAGCTGCAGTTCTGCGCCTTGTTTTGCAGAGCTGCCTCATTTTGTAGGTGCTCTTATTGCCTCAGAAGATTTATCCTTTCTAGGACAACTTTAAACTTGGTTTTGTTTTTCAACCTCTGCAAAACTACCGGCTCTTTGAACTAATGCATTCTGCTCATGCAGACAAAATGCCAAGTTAGCAAAGGCTTTTTCCACAATGCTAGGATTGAGCCCTTGGGATTGCTAAGAAATCAGTGTGCCAGGGAACAGTGACTGGAGCTCTGCCAGCCTCTGAGGACCCTAGGACAGCTCAATGCTTCTAATCATGCCAAGTTCCACACCCAGATTTATGCATAAGTTTTGTCACCTTATGAGTTTTTTACAGTATGTCACCTACTGTGAACATTGGAAATTAGATGTTAATGGGGATCAAGAGGGAATTACCCTCTTGGTATGAGCATTTAACCTGTAATCAGGGCTTTTATGGATAGTTTCTTTGGAGCAGTACAGTATTGTAGTAAGAACATACAAAAAGCTTTGTTTTCTTGAGTTTAACTACAAGGGATAGCAAGAGTAAGCCAATATTTTATAAATTTGGCCAAGGTTGTTTATGAACCTCTTCAAAGTAGTTGGGGGAGAAGGCAAGAAAGATGCAGATTTTCATCACTTAAGTGTTATTTCACTACTCTGTCTGGAACAGATGTGGCTAAAGCATGCACTAGATTATCTGAAATGGCTAAGATGCTGCAGGTGTCTATGCTCCCATACAGCCACATGGCGATGAGACAGCTAAGTGTGGAAAGCCTGGGGATGCCAGCTAGAAGGGTGATGTTCAGTACCATCACTATCAAGTCTGTTAATATCTGCAGCACTGAACACTTGCTGTACTAAAGCAGCTGGCAATTTAAGACATGTGGAGTGTGTCCATCAGGTTGTAACAGTCATCAGGAACTTGTGAAGTGGGAGAGCTGTTGTCTATGTTCAGTTCTGTGACAATTAGCAGCATAAAAACTTCTTGTTAGCCCCAGTGGAGGCTCGCATATGGGCTCCATAGAAAGTCCTAAAACTACAAAGTAGAGCCATCTCAATATGTACCCAGGAATGTGCGTAAAAAGATGAAGGACTTCTATAGTCTTTCTGTTGACAGGGTTCACAAATTAGACTTGCTGTTAGTATTGCTAGAGCAGTCTTGTATTCAAATCAGGCCCTATTTCTGCCAATCTCCTGGTGAAATTGCTGCTGCTGAGTTGTCATGGACTTCCCCTCGAGCCTGGAAAGCACTGTCAGTTGGAAGGCAGCAGGCAAAAGCCACCACTCTCTCACAATAGGATTCCTTTAATCCTTGGCATCCCCTCACACGGTTGCTTGCTGCTTAATGAGCTGCTGCTAAGCATACACTTAAATAGAGTTGTAAGGAACTGAAAGCTCTCACTGATTCAGCTGTTACTTTGGCAGAATTTTTCCATCAGTTTGCCACCTTTGACAACATCTAAAATACATGCTGTTTTTCAGATGCTATTGAGTCCAGTCTGAAAAAGCAGACTAAATGGTTTGAGACCAAATTTCAGCCCAACTATATGTACCTTCTTCCCAAGAACTAGGCTTTAGAGGTAAAATCATGTTAAATTTCAATTTAGCTTTATATAAAACTTCAAACACCCACACAATGAATGATATACAAAATTAATTTATGCTCATTTTTCTCCACAAACCCTTCTGCTCTGGAGATGCTGCAGTTATAGCCGAGGGAGCACTCCCTGTGGGACAGCATGCCTTCTATCTTACAGAAAAGAGGTTGCAGAGAGTGATGGAAATAGGCTGAAGAAAGAAGAGATGTCATGCTGGAGAAATGAATTTAATTCCATCTCTGCTATAAAGTTACTAGGGGGAACTTACTGGTCCCTCAGAACAGATGACCAACAACTTGTGCTGTGGAGATACTTTTTCTCCAAGCCATCTATTCATGCCTGGTAATTTGAATCAAATACCTGAGCAACTCTTCATTACCCACACCATTAGGTGCTTGGTATGTTCAGATATTTTAGGTACTAAAGGATATGGTAGAATACGATATAATCCACCTGAGTGGATTTATAGAGGGTTCACATGTAGTGCTAGCTGAAATCTGCCTGGTCTTGTTAGCTCCTGGGGACAAGGCAAAAGTGCCTGTACTCATGAGCAGGCCATGCTATAGCCTATAGCAGAGCTGTGGTTGCCTGGCACTGTGCCTAAGCTGATGTGCTCTGTGGGCCCAAGCTGACTCCGCACAGGCAAATGTGCTGTCTCTGAAGCTGCTAGTCTGCAACCCATGTAAGTCCATAGATAAGACACCTATTTCTAGTCTGTGCTGAACAGCTTGAATATCTGTTATGATATTCCACTCCATGTCCTAGACCCCTAATTGCTCTTGCTCTCCCACTACTTTGATTGTTATTTTCTACTCCTTATATAAACTAACAATTGAGAGCTATTTGTTCAACTGTTATCCAGTTTTCACCCCTTTCAGACAAACTCACTACTTTCAAAGTTCAGCATTAGGTTTCTCCTTGCTCTGCAGAATTTCATTAAGGTGTTCTGTTCTTTTAAAATCTCTAACTGAATTAAAGTTCTTTTTACAAATTGCCAGGCAGAAGTACCTTAGCTTTGCTAATAAGGCTTGTAGCAGAATTAACAGAGCTGCAATACAACTGAGGTCAGAACCTGAACATTTAGGGATCTCAGTTCTGTTTGTTCAAGCTTTCAGACTAGTAACTGTTTGCTTCCAAAAATATGAGCTGTATTTTTACCATCCATGTAGCTGGTACCAGCTGTCCAAGGAAAAACAGCTCTCCAATTTTTGATCTATTTCAGGCAAAAATAGTTTTTCTTCATGCTGGGCAGATTTCCCAACTTTTCAGTAGGTGAAATAATATCACAAATTTGCTTGTAAAACAGTAGCACAGTGTTATTTACAACATTATTTTCAAATGCAAATGACAATGTCTGCAGCTGTGAAGTGGCTCCAGCTCTGAAATCACTCACTGCTTTCCCATCAAGTGCAACACACATGCTTTTTAGTAAATCCAAATGTTTATGCAAGTCCTAGGCCTAGTTTAATGAGCTTGGGAAGGTTCCCAGTACATGGGTACTAATGCTCATACTTGTTAATGATACAGCTCCATTTTCAGCAAATGTCAAGCCAATTCCATTTTCTGTAGTCATCTCTGCAGGAAAAGCAAAATGAACAGCTTTTGCCTATACAACCTCAGGTTTACTGGCAAGATGGGCTGTGGAGCTCATGCTTTTTGCCCTGTTCTGCAGTGACTGAACTTAAAGCATGTTTGCTATGTACCTTGTTCTTTGAACATATTTTGAATATTACATATGTACATACATATTTTGTATGCGTGCACTCAATACCTCTTGCCTAATTCAGAAAGGGGATGAGAGCAGGTTTCCTGAATTGTTGTCATTTGTAGCCAGTTGTCAGCCCCTGTGTTCTGGGGAAGCATGCAGGGACCTAGATACGTGTGTACAGGTCACAAGCAGCAAGCCCAGTGTGGATGGGAAGGAATCCAGGCATCCTGTCTAAACAATAGCCAGAAACAGGCTTGCGCTTGCACTGCCAGAAAAATCCATGTGCTCCCTACCCATGTCTCTGGTAAGAGTGAAAAAGAAAAATGGAACTAAGGGCCAGAAGCTGTTCCTGTAACTGCATGTGGTGTGGGCTTCTAAGCTAATCACCCTCAGCTGGGCAGAACAGATCTTGCAGTCCAATGTCTAAGTACAAAAAGTAGTTTTTACTTTGCTCTCACCTCTGGGAGGCAGCATGGAATTAATTCCTGGTTACTGTTAGAGCTAAAGCTGCAAGGACAATGAGATCCACCCTAGGACAGCAAAGAGTTTGCAGAGACAAGATCTCTACTTTCTTTTATGCTTTTCCTAGGATGAGGTTATTGCTAATAGTTCTTTATTCATATTGCAAAGAAATCAGCTATGTACCTGCAAGTCAGAAGATGGAGTAAGCACAGTTAAGAACAGTGCTTTTTCTGGTTTGTTTTTGATATGATTTTATTCTGCACATGGAGGTGTGTGGGATGCTTTGTGGAGATGTGTGTGATAAAGAATGAATTAGCATTTTCCACACAGACGTATTCAGGAATCCATTCAAATCAGTGTTTTTCTTGGTTACTGTATTGATCCTGCTTTATACCTGTAGACTTCCCCTTCTCTTCACTGGGCTCCAACAGACTGCTGTGCTCAGCCTCTAGGTCAACACAGGTTAGGCCTTGTATGCTATGGATTCTGCCTCCTATTGTGTTCCTTACCTCACGTGTTCCAGTGTAAGCTTTTCTGTTCACCTTCATTTATCAAATCTCGAGCATAATCATTACTAGCCCAGTGCCATGGTCAGCTGTTGACTTAGATTGCCATGTTCCTAATCTTTATAATGGAAGTAGGTTCCTTTCCCAGCAATGACTTTTTCCAACCCAATTTGCCCTTGTCTCTTTGCCCTCCTGGACTATTGCAACTGATTCTCTTCCAGCACTTTCCATTTTCAATCTCTAATCTTGCAAGCTTGAGCTCATTCACATGCCTTGCACTATCCCACCTCTTCCCTGGCAGCAGACTGTGCATGCAACCCTTTGGATGGTTTTAGCAGCACAGCAACACTCCCAAACTTCTGTTCTTCTGTCTTCTCAGATTTTGTGGAGTCAAATGCAAGCTACTCCGAACGACGCAGAGGCACCTCTCCACCTTGAGACTCAAAGCCTCAGTGCAAAGTTTTCACTGAGGAAACCCAATTTGTGTGACTCGTGTTGCAAGCGAAGTAGCCTAGCAACTGCTGCGCCTGCTGCTCTGCAGAGGCTTTGCTGACTCACCAGCTGAATCACAGGCAGGCACTTCATTTGGCATCGGGGCGCGCGCGTGCATGCGGCCCCCGTGCATGCCCTGGGCACACTATATATAGCCACTTGGTCTCCCTCTGCACAGCTCACTGCTTCGTGATGTGCGCAGCCTCCAGAGGGTGAAATGAGGGTCTTCTCTTGCCCTTTGCTGAACATGTGCTGCCATGGGTCCTGGGGCAATAATTAAAGTGCTGCAGATGAGTAGGTGCCATCTGCAAAGTTACTAACCTGAAAAGAACTCCTTGTTTCTGTTTCATTGCCAATAGCTGCTGCTGTGTTCTTCCCTTTGAAGAATGAATCCTGTACAGATCAGACCAAGCACCATTAACTGTGCAGGCTCTTAGTTAAGAATAACTGACAATAGAGCTTTGTGAAAACTTATAGATTTTTGGTAAAACTGTCAAGAGTTTAAGCTGTAAGAGCATGGGCAAGTGCTGCCTCAACTTAAAATATTCATGTTGGTCTGGGATGTCTATTTTTCATCTTTTATTGGTTGTAGAAGAAAAGATGAATCTGTCTACCAGATGGACTGGTGCTGTATGAGCAAAAGCAAGAGCTAGGGAAGTCCTGCCTGCAGTACAGGAGTTGCATGTATATTTTCATTTTATTTCTTTTCCTTTTAGTTTTATTCTTCTACTTTTTACTGTCTAATATTTCAGCTATTTGCAACTCTTACATTTTTAATCTTCAGCTCAATCATTAAACTGTACATTTGTATAGTCAATGGAAACATTTAAAATGCAGAGCTTGGTTCAGAATAGAAAGTATTAAAATAAAGGAACAGGAGGGTTAGGAGGTTAACTATGCATCCTTGCTTTTCACTTGCTTCCTTTGCAAATTTAATTTGCTGAGTGGCTTCTGTATCTGTACACCCCGTGTCACTTATTGGTCCCAGTGTGTAACTGCTAACAAGCTGCATGCTAATTCAGCTGCCAGCCTTTTTCTTTTGACCTCAGTTTGTCTCTTGCTCAGAGGTTGATGGGAATGTCTGGAATATCTTCTCATCCACTTGGGGAATATGTGGGTTATTTCAAATTACAGACCTAAGCCTAACTGCAGTCAACCAAACTGCTGAGCAATGTCAAGCATTTGGATGGGATGGCCTCAGGACAAGATGAGATAAGAAAATGCTGGAGTTCTAGTGTTTGAGTTTCTTACATAGGGGAAAACAAAAAGATATGGGAAAATAAAATTCATAACAATAGACTAAATTGCCAAAAGGAAAATAGAAGTGTATATAAGAAAAAGGACAAGCTACTCTGCATTTGTATTAGTCCTGAAAAGCGGTGTCTTGCCTAGAGCCATGGCCTTCAAAGCTGGGTTTGAGACAGCACTGGAGAATATGAACTGGGACTGACAAAGTTGCATAAAGTACCCATTGCTATATGAATGCATTGTGTATACTGAACACTATAATATTAATCAGGAGAATTAGTTTTTGGATATTGGTTCTTTGTAGACTATTTTATGAATATAACATTCTTGCAGAAAGCAGTGAGGCTTAGGCTTAAGGATAGAGAGAAACATCTTAACAGAAGCTGTCTGTAAAAAAAAAAAAAAAAAAGAACTCTGCAGTATTATTCTGTATCTACTACATAAAATTAGCCACTAGAACTGCTGAAGTGTTGTGGAAAGACTCAGAATATTACTTGTTCTGGTGTCTTCAAGTCCCTCTTCTGGATGCTCTGGGTGTATATGGTAGGCTCCTGGTGAACTAGTGAACTTCATGATTCATTCCATATGAATATTCTAGTGGAGAAGATGATACCTGAGGTAGACATATGGATAATGAATGATTGTGATGTTTTGTGCACCTCATTGTTACCCTTTAAAGTTGACTGTGGTGTGAAAAACCTCTTCAGAGGGTAGGACTTTCTATTATGTCTGCAAGATGATCAGTTTTGCAGACTACCAGAGCCAGGTCCTTGACAAAGAGAGAAGAAACCCTCTTTTGTGGGTAGAGGGTTACTTAGTGTTTCGCATCACTTCCATGTTGTCTAAGTTGAATTTGAGCTGGTCTCATTCCCCAGGAATGATCCTTTTCAGGCACTGTGGCATTGTTGTGCCTGGTTAGGTTGGCTCTGTCTCTGGAAGAGTACAGGAGGATGATATCAGCAAAGAGCTGGCAGAGGTAGTTTTGTCCAGGAGGAGAATATGCAAGTAAAAGTATGTTATTGGAAGACATTTTTTTCAGTTGTGGAAAAAAAGCCAACCAGAAGAACTGAAGTCATGAGTTTGTATGGGCAAAAAGAAATGCTTGGCAAAATGCACTGCTCTTGTAGATGCAGATGCAGGTTGATTCATAAATGGATTTTTCTTTGAACTGATAGAATTCTCCTAGGTGACAAGAAAAGGCAGTGAATATGTGAGCTGAGAATGCCAGCAGAAGTTTTGCTCAGGGATACACAATATTTAGCAACTCTACGATTGTGTTGATACTTGTTTGCTGATGCTTTTGCTGACTATTTCTAATGTGAGATAATTTCAGAATGTTACATAAGGATAAAACTCCTTCCTAATTCCCAGGTGTTCTTTCATTTCTTGAATGTCTTTGACCTTGCATCTTTCTCCCAGATAAGCTTTCATGGAAATGCTTCATCTAAAATGCAGCCATCATGTTCTATCCCTTCTTAATCCTGTTTCCTCTCTCTTGTCCTCCAACTCTGGCTTGCTTGCTGGTTCTTTCATCAACAGAGGAATTCCAAGATGCTGTGAACTTCTGATTCCCACCTGAAGAGGTGGGTTTCTTAATTGCACAGGGAGAAATTAAATTAGCCATGCTGGCTGGCCAGCAGTAAACAATTTGGGCACTGGAGAGAAGCAAGATGGTTCAATATTGAAGTGTCCATTTTTCTACTGTGCCTTCAGGTGGAAAACCTTCCTTGATATGAGAACCATCTATCCTGCATTTCCCATCTATAACCCCTAGTAACTAACCTGTCTTCAGACATTCAAGTTTTTTTAAAAAAAAAAAAGATTATGAACAGCACAGCCTCTGCCCATGATCAATATTTAGAGAAGCTGCTTCAGACCTCTTTGCATCCTCAAAGCATTCCTCTCAAAGAACTATATAAATAACTATTACCCTCACAGCACTTGTAAGGAAAGAAATGTGGTGTTTGCAAATAGCCAAAGGCACAGGCACAGATGTGTTAGAGCCAACCTTATCAAATGTGGTTGTCCAAATACAGCAATTTGAAGTCTACTTATTTTAGTATTTAAAAATGAAGAAAGATTTAAAAGAAACAGAAGATCTACAGACTTGAAAAATGAAACTACTCTATTTAGCATAAAAATAGGTAAGTACATGTGTAACTTAAAGATATATTGCTTAAGGTTTAATGCTTTTCATATGCATTATAATTATAGAATAAATTTCAGGGACCTTTCATCAAAGGTTCCCATATGATTTAATGAAATAGTTTCACTCCTGTGAAATGTATCTCTGGAGTGGACAGTAAAAGCTATTTCACAGCTTATAGGAACTTTACACAACAGTCTGGAGAAAAAAAGTGGAAAAGGCTGTATTAAACTGCAGGGAGAATCTAGGTCAGAAGAATGAAATTACTTTAGCTGATTGCGCAATGTTTTTCTAAAAAGTCACTAATGTTCATTGGGGCTCAAATTATCAAGGTTTACTTCCATTTGTGAAAACGAAGATGCAAAGTCTTAGGCACCAACTATATATTCAAACTTGATCATTCACACTATTTTTAATGGAAAATACATTCATAAGCTGCAGAGTAACTCAGTGAGCTGAAACTGTATCACTAAAAGATTAAGCAATACTGAAATAACATAGAATTTTAACATTCATAAACTGTTCAAAAGATATACGGCACAAACATCTAAATGAATTTGTGTGTATTTGAATTTGGGAGCAGAAAGAAAATGTTTTGAATGAATTGTACATCAAATCTCTATTTTGGATTACTGACTAGACTATCAAAATTGACAATCTCTTTCTTGCAGAAAATGTTGTGGAATTCAGTACAAGTATCAGCACCTCACTTGTGTAATTGATTTAAACTGAAACACTTGGTGATCTAAAGATCATTAAAATTCAAGCCTATCATTTTATACAGTTATCTATTGTTAATATCCTGTGGGAAGGTTAGTGCCCTAAATTCTATTCTAGGGAGAGAAGAGCTGCATGTTCTATGAGGAAGCAGATGTTTCCTTCTGTTTTGAAAAGCACTTGAACAGTGATACCCCAATTTAAATAGATATCTGAAACAGCTGAGACAACATTCTTCACTGTGTGAAGTCTAGCTTTGGCCAAAAGAGTGAACAGAACCATGTATAGACTTCATACCTACTCAAACTATAGAATACTTATGGTTTTGTAAGGTGACCTGGTAATCATAATATTCAGAGTATAAAATAAGACTGTAAATCAACACTGAGTTTAAACAGACTCTAACTTCTGCTTCAATATATTGCTATATTAGGTTATTGTATCATGTTGTGATACTTTATTTTTAACAAATATGTTCTCTTCCCAAAAAGCAGAGTGATATATTTCCCAAGATATTTAATTTGCTTTTTTGTGTGTACCTGACACCCACAGATGCTGGAAAGGAATGAACACTTGACTGGAGTATTGTCTGTCAGCTGAGATCTCTGTATTCCTTAGGAAAAAAATGAATTTCAGATTTGTGATTAAAAAATGGCATGCTTTAGGTGTTTTTTGTTATTTTACAAAACTCTTCTGTATGTTGTCTTTTGGAAAGAAGTCAGAGGAGCCTACATCTTACTACCTGAAACATCTGTCTATTTCCAATGTTTTACTGCTGTAAACAGGCTAAATTTAGTGGACTATATTTTTAAAATATATGGATATTTTTATGGCTGGCAGATACTAAAATACAATTAAAACCAGTATTATACATAAAGGAAATATTTTAAGTGTTCTACCTGACATCTCTTTTAGTTCGGAGCATGTCATATAGGTGCTACCTGAGGCCTTAGGCCAAACTTTTCAATCTGGACAGTCAAAGCTAAAGTTAGGATTTCTGTTTCCATTTTGAGGCAGCACTATATAAGTGCCAAGTTCTGTATCTTGATGCTACTAGACAGGAGCAAAACCAGTTTAGTAATTTTGAGAATGAGATCATTTCCTTTTGGATCACAAAAGATGGCTTTAAAACCTTAAATTTAAAAGCTAAACCTGCAGCATCCATTCTTTTTCACTTCTGGGCATTATAATGTGGCACTTTCTGTTAATGCATCTCTAAATGAACTTGAAATAACCCCCACTCTTCTTGTCCTAGCATGCTTCCTTGTTTCTGCTGAATTGCTTCAGTTTTCAGCTGCTGCCTTTCTCTTACTGTAGCTCTGGACTCTCCCTCTTTGCTTCCTATTGCTTCTTTCTGCTATCCTTCTTTGTATAATAGTTACTCTAATGATATTCCAGACTCTAATATTACTTGCAATATTTTTCATTATTCAAGATTTGAGGTCTCTTAAAGCTTTAGTTGTTAATTTAAGCAGTATCTTTATATCTGCCATGTATTATAATAGGAATTAGCAGTAAAAATGTAGTGCTGCATTTGGTTTCTACAGGTCGAGTCAGTTACCCCCATCCTAATGTTTTTAATCCAGGGGCCTAAGACCTCATCACTTTTTATTGTTTGCATTTGTGCTAAACAAGATCTAAATCTATTAGGAAATGTAATTAGTATCATACACTTCACATCTGGATCTATAAATGCCTGTGTAATACTTCATAGTAATGAAGAACCTTTTTTTGTGAATCAGAGTAAGAGACTTAAAATGGTTTTGATCTATATTCTAGGACATTATTTCTGGATTTTCATAATAACATTTGAGTACAACTTCTTAAAATGCACAAGAGATATGATACCTTTTGGCTACATGCAGTGTTTAAACTTCTGTAGACTGCTATATACAAAAAAGATAAAGTAGATTTGCAAATGGAAGCTTCAAAGTCAGCAAAAAAATAAATGAGCATTACCCTATATGCATATCTTCTGATTTCAATTTAAAAAGACTACACACAAGACTGACCAGACTCCATTGTTAAAGTCTTGTAACACAACAGCCCAAGATGATAATCCAAGCTGCAAGGGAGTACACATCCTACCAAATAGCTACATATTCAAGGCAGCAGAAGAGCCTAAACTCTAAAAGACAGCTGTGTAATAGAAGCAGACAGGTAGCATGCATAGGAACATAAAGGCAAGGACTGAAAAGAAAAAGCTTTTGCTGTCAACTGACTTGACACAAGAGGGTCAAAAGAAATAAGGCTGATAAGAATACAGAAGGCCAACAAGACAAGAAGGTAGCAAAAGCATGGAAGCAAATCTTTCTTCAACAGCAATAATAAAAAGGGCAGACTACTCTAAAATCACCATACTTAATTCTTAAAAGGGAAGTATGCATTAATAACTTCTGAACTGAGCACACCCAAGACTTTCAGGAAGGGTGCAAAATGCAGAATGATGTCACAGCTTGCATGAAATTTGTAGTAAGTGGTACAGGTTGCAAGAAGGGTTTGCAGTACAGGGTTAGAATAGGGCAAGTGTTAGTTGTGTTTACATCATCTTTGCAAATGGTTTATAATCTATTTGATTTTTTTAAGAGGAAACTTTAACAAAATAAGTTACATTGACTTTCTAGGGCTAATTAGGATTTCAGAACACTCAGGTGGAAGCTGATATAGGTCTACTGGAGTAAGAAAAAATTAAATGTTGCAGTCACAATAAAGGAATAAAGCTGCCAATAGGCAGCAAAGGAGGGGAAAAGTGAAAAGCATAATGAGAAATCAGAAATGTTCATAAAAGATGTTTTCTGGCTAATGGCTGTAATGCTAAGAAAGGAAATGACGATTCAAAGTATAAAAACATGAGCTGTCACAAAGCATGAACAAAAGACTACAGCAAAATGCCTTTCTTTCCCATGTTGGGGATCTGCTTTTTCAGGGCTTATGTTGCAATTTCCTCGTACCTGGAACCATGTAATCATTAACCCAGTAAAACCCAGATGTCAGATCTACACTATACTTGACTTAGCTTGAGAATTTTACTTCTGTTTTGCTTCAGAAAACTCTGAATCTGTTTTGTCACATTAAATTTGTTGTCTGTTTACCTGCTTAAGACCAAGCTCACAGCTGTGTGTCAGCCTGATGTTTAGGATAAAAAGCAAGTATTATAATTACCAATTCAGTTACTTCAGCACTCCTAAACTGTGAAATCCAAGCTTTTTTGTACACGATTTAACAGCACTGTGTTGGTGGACTTCCATGCTGCTGGTTACCCCCTGTGGACCATTTCCCTGCCCCTTTCCCTTTTATTAGCAAAGCACTGCTCCTGTGGGCATAGGTACTCAAGCTGATGAACCTGTGGAAAAAGTGTGTTTTTGGTGGATATTCAGCTTTGTTCCATGCTCTGGCTGCCTGCATGGCTGTGTAAGAGCTAGTCCTGATAAAGCAGGATATATATTTATATGAGGAAGGAGCTAAGGGTGGAGCAGGCCTTTTCTTGATTCTCAGCAGGGTGTACTTGACGAACTACTGTGAAGCCTTACTGTTGAACAAGACTTTAAGCTTCTATGACTGCAAAAACAGAAGATAAGGGCCCATAAGTAATGCATAAATTATATTTAGCAAAGAAAGCAATTGAGAAAAATGATCCTCAAGCAGGATACAGAAACTGTATCCTTAAGTGAGCACATATAGTTATTAAATGTAAAAGACCAGGGTTAAAACTTAGTGGTGTATATGCTTGTGCTGTCTTAATGTGCAAGATGACTGGAAAGCCACTAAAAAGAGAATTTTCCAGTAAAGAAGTTGGACACTTTTTGCAAGACAAAGGTACTTGTTTCCATGGCATTAACTAGGATTACATTTTTATGTAGAATTTAGAAAGTGACTTTAAAAGTTCTCCCTTGATATTGCCTATTTGAGTACAAAACCCTGAGATTTAAAAAGAAATTTCTTCTGGAAATGACATTCATATTAATAGAATGTGATATATTTAACCAAAGAGAAATTAATACGCAAAGGAATTTGAAGAGATTTAGATGTATGGAAAATATAGGGAAGGCTGCCAGACATTTGAAGGGGGACAAAGGTATATGTAGGAATTCAGAATATTGATATGAAATACCTAAAGTTTTTTTAGTTCTTGTGTAAATTCCTTTTCACCATACAGTGGATTGTAGTAGAGCCAGGAATCAGCACCATACCTAAGCATGTAGGAATAGCAGTAATGTTGCTATATATGGAGGGATTGCACAAGCTAATTCTTTTCTCACTGAGTCTGTACTTATGTTCTTACTACACTGTTACCATCTTTCCATTTTTCAGCATTATTTCAAGTATATCAACCACTTCTCCTAAATTGATCCTGTTGTGCCCAATCTTTTCCAGAATGGAGGGTTGTGGAATTCTTATGACCTGGGCCAGTGGTTCACAAAAGGGCAGCAGACACCCTCCATGCTATCTGTCTCTGTACGGTACACCCTAGAACAAAGGAGGGAAAAAGATATGCCAGTGTAATTTCTTAAGGAAGAATATCATTTGGGAATTCTGTGACCCAGCTTTTCATTTGTCTTGCATTATTCTCTCTTCTTCCTCATCTTAATATAGGGAGAAGAAAGAATTCCAAATGGAAAAAGAACAAGTTAAAACAAAATGGCCATGATGTAGTATGCAGTGTAGTAGAATAGTGCTTGTATATTTTTTGATTCACAGAGAAAAATAAGACAATGCAAGAGAAGACTTTGAGAAACCTTAAGTACTTTTGAAAGTTTTATCCCCTTCCATTCAAGAATGATTTTAAAAACTTCAAAATAGATTGCATTCAGAATCTGAAATCCAGAGTTTATTTACCACCAGTGAAGTGAAAGGTTTAGAGCCAGAATACTTTTAATGTTAGTACAAGCTTTGGTCCAATCTTTCCTATACTTTCATGAACTGAGGATTCAAAGACAAGATTTCTGAACCTGCTTTGTAAAAATAAAATACCACAGGATACTCTTATTCCAAAAATGCCACCATCAGTAACAGCCTTACATCAATAAAGGAATGTATGGCAGCAAACATATGATGGTACTTTATTATCAGGCTGTCATATCACAAATCACACAGCCATTCATCAGGAAATGACAAAACTAGAGAAAAATGAAACACAGGAGACTTAAACATTATTGTTGCAAAGAATGCATAAGCAGAATGTGAGGCCATGTTATAAAAGCAAATCAAATTATTGAGAATCTTCTTTCAGGTGCCAAAAATGTCATGCAGGGGTATTCTGCATCTCTGCTATACACTTTTATACATGTCCTCATAAATGATAGCTGTTAAACTGATGTGCCTTTGGGATTAAATAGATACACCTGTTTTTAACTCTTAACAACTGTTTTAGGACTGTTAATTGGTCTTCTGGTCTATACTGGGTTGACTGTTTCATTTTAATAGCACTCATTGAGCTCTACTTTTAGATGAGAACTCTGTACAGTTTAAAAAAAAGTTTCAAGATGAAATACCACCATGAAGCAGGTGCTTGTAGAACTGTGGTTTTTTTTTTACTTGCCACCTTTCTTTTTATCAAGACTTGCAGGGAGGGAAAAAAAGACAAGGTGTAAGGAAGCCAGTATAATTAAGACAGCCTTCCATAGGGGCACATAGTTTTAACAAGTTCCTTAAAACAGCTCTAGCTTTTTTTTTTTCCCCATTGAAAAGGCATAAAAAGATACTGTCATGAGGACTCAGACTATACTGTAACAGTGACAGGCATTTCATAAAAAGAAACAAACAATTTAAGGCATCTGGGAGGAACAAAAATGCAGTTTAGAGAATTGGTGCAATGCTAGGAATTTTTCCAAATTTAGCTGATAATTTCAAATCCAAATGAAATAATTATTGAAGTTTTTAATCAGCAAATTTTCTTTGTTTCTGAAGTGAACAATCCAGACTGTGTAAAGAGGTTCCTATAGTACAAAATTACAAATATATTTAGTACTGCCAACAATCTTGATATTAACAGAGGTCAAAGCCTGAATTATGGAAATTGAACTGTTTTGAAGTGGAAAATGACATAAAAGATTCTATTTGAGAGACTGTCTATACCTTAATGCACTTTATTTGCAGTTATAGTATTTGATATTTGCAATAGCCAATGGGGCCAATAACTTAGCTATGTGACACAGATGTGCATTTCTATAAAACTACCTGTCTTCTATGTGAGACAAATAGAGAAGTCTTAGCTTTTTTTGAGACTTTTGTTGCCTTGGAGAGAGAAATTCAAGCTGAGGATTAAAAGCTCTTTTGTATTTTCTTCTAATACAGCTACCAACCCAGGTGTCTTTAGTTATTTCTGAATTTTACTTTAAGCTTGTCACATGGTTTTTGCTATGCCTGAATAACTGTACCACTTCTGGTTATCTTAGAGGCCAGTGCAAATAACATGAGATGCCTTTTTATCCCTAGGGTCTCTATGTCTCCTAGGACTTGTAGCTTAAGGCAGAATGGGATGAGGGCTAGAAGCAGTCGGATGACACCTAGTAAATCATCCTTGGAAACTGCATGCAACATGAGCATGTGATAGTGAGGCTGCTCCTGTCCTTCTCCCCTAGACCATAAGAAAGGCCCCCCAAATACTTCACGCTTGTCACAGAGCACCAATGTCCTTAGTATGTGGGGCTCAGAACTTGGTGTTGTGTGAATTGATACTTCCTTTGTATACAAGAATAGATTAATTTCTCTTCATGAGGTGTGATATATTGCAATTTGATATATTGCATAACTTGTATCAGCTACTATGCCTTGATAGCCTAAATTTCAAGCAGATGCAATGTTATCGGATCCCCTACTGGTTCTCTGTCATGTCTAACCTAATATGCACGTTGTAACTCTAAATGTGATTCCAAGGAGCACTGCAAATTTCACTCAGGATCACAGAATATGAGCATTTCTTTTCCCTTCAGAGGGCATTATAAGAACAGGAATACAGGGCACAATAAGAGGTGAACTGGCATTCTTCTCTTCGGTGTGCCTGGCAGAAGAGACAATACAATGCCTCGCATTTCATGTGAGCTTACTCTCACATGAAAAGCACACGATTGAAAGTAACAGAAGTAAGAAAAGCATTGGTCCATCTTCATGTAGAAATGTTAGGTATATGCAAATATTTTGCAAATACAGATGTGATAGTTTGCAACACTGGCAAGAGTCAAGCGCTGGGGTGGCAGTTCTCATTCTGCCAGATGTGGGATGTCACTCACTTTGAAATTGGACCCCATAGACTGTAGTTCGTGCTAAGTTTCTTAACCTGCCTTCTTTCTAGGAATAAGGCTTGTCTCATCTCACTCTTCTCCAGTCACAAGCTGTAGATACACAGGGAGCAGAGTGCAGAGCTGTACACTCTAGTGCTGCTCTTGGCATGTTTCCAGTGTTATCTGGATGGGCTCTCTCCATACTGCCCAGCAGGCAGGACTGGAAGCCTGGCTTGCCATCAGGCTTTGGCATCTATCAAAGTTGAGGACTCTACAGTAGAGTGTCCAGTGTAGACAGCAAATAGGGTGACCTTATGGTCATTGCTATCTGTATAACAAGACTTGAGTATCAGACTTAAGTAATCTTAATATATTTTTCTAAGCTTACAGCAAAGTCTAGGAATAGCTACTTTGTGACAAATCCTCTTTATTTCTCCTTTTTCATTTTGAGAGCTCTTTTGGGCAGGGACCTCTTTTTGCTAGAAGTTTGTCCATCTTCTAAACAGTGATTCTTTGCTCTTTGTTATTTTGATAGCAAACATAGTACTGCAAAAGTGAGAGAGTTGATCCCTTGCATGCTGCCAGTCCTGTGGACAAGTCTATCACCAGCCTACTCCGTTTCCACTGTTCAGGAATAAAACAATACATGGCAATCCCTAAACTTCCTGACCAGGACTACTGCTCATAAATAATTCTTTCAAACAAGGCTCACAATTACTTGACTAAAATTGTTTGCATGCATGATTTTTATCTCTTTTCATGCAATAAGGCAATTGTTTTCACCTACTACTGTTGGCTGTTTTTGTGTGCTTAATCTGCTCCTTTTCAACATTGCTTGCACAAATCAAGTGGTCAGTAATATTACTAAACCTTACTTGACCCCTGAAGGTGTTCCTAGTGAGAACTTCACTTGTGTTTTGGGACTTCACCTAACCCTCCCAGAAAGCTGGATCTTCATTTTAGCTTGAGAAAAAGCTACCAGAAAAAGTTGTCAGAATTCCATGTGCCTCTTCATTTTTCAAAGGCAAAGATAATTTGCATTAAAATGGAGTCTCTATTTCTTTATTTTTAGTTTTCAGTTGAAGGAGCAACTTTTATTCTAAATAGCTTTGATTTGCTTTTCAAGCTATCAACCTCTGCTTGGAATACTCATTTTTTGCTTTAACCTAATAACTCTTCCGCAGTTTACAGAATTAAACTTTCCTTACCATACCTGTGGTTATTTCCATGAGGAAGGCAGCTTAGCACTGCCATTTTGTAGGTGCTTTCTCTGCACAGCAGCTTTCCAGCAGGCAGTAGCTGCCTTCAATGCAGATGTGTTTAATCAATAATGGTGTCTCATATACCCCCTCAGTAATGCTTAGAGCAAATTGCTTCTTTTAGGTCCAGTCTTTGGTGAAACATAAATGGAAAACAAGCAGTGGAGCTCTTGACCATTTTATGAAATAGAAACCAGATTTCTATATTTTTATTCAGCACATATCCTTTACTCTTTTATTAAAGTCACTGACATTTTAGCAATCCAGATGCTGCAGCTTTTAATCAATGATTCAGTACACAGCCCATGAGATGTGCCACAACACTTCAACAATCAAGTTCTATCTCTCCATGGGGACAAAGGATCTGAGTTTGTGTCAGTCTCCTCTTGTCAGTTTTAATTAACCATACATCCATTTACATACATAAATATTTATACACAGAAAACTTCCTAGTGCTTTATCAGCTCTCCTTATCACTGAGGGTTCTGATGACAGCAAAACACCATTTGGTTTTGTGAAAAACTCGCAGAGAATTTTGAATGTTCTCTTTCTATAAAGAAATTTTAGCACAGATTTTTAGATGTTAAGTACCTGCAGTTTCTGGGGCCACTGGATATTGTGGATGCACATATCTTGTAGTTTAAAACATCTTGGCACTGTCTTAAGATACAAGAAAAATGACAAATTGTACAGAACCACAGAACTTGGAAGACTTGTGGGTTTTTCTTTTCAAGAAAAAACAAATGCGTTGTGTCAGGCAGCAACAGTGGCAGAGAAATGTATATTGGATTTTCAGAAACTAAAGCACAGCCCAGTGTTACTGTATATTCTGTCCTTGGTGTGAGCTGCTAAAGAAAAACTAAATAGCTTATCTGCCACTAAGCCATTGGAAAAGCCCATGCAACTGTTTTGCTTGGCACCGGCTCTTCTTGGAAAAGAGAAGGGTCTTTAATAGTTGCATAGGTGACATTCCTGCCTGAGCAGCTAAGATCTGAGGGTGCCTGAGTCCCCGAACAGGCATCTAGGTCATTTGCATTTGTTTTCCAAGGCCTGAAACCAGTATGTAGAAATGAAAGTTATTAAGAACCAATTATTTAAGGGCTTGGAAATGTTGATGTGAAGTAAATACTTTACCGGAGGGGGGGGGAAGAGTATGTTAGGAGGGTTTGTCTTAGAGGGAGAGAGAGAGGCTAAATAACTTGAACATGGCTATTAAATTGAGGATCTTATTTCTCTAGTTCATTTTGTTTGTTTGTAACATTTCAGGCCCAAGTTTGGCCTTCTAAGTATCTGGGCACAGTCTGAAGCTTCCCCCTCCCCCCCCCCGCTGTTATCTCATATGATGTAAGAAGATTTTCTCTCAGTCGGCAACTTCAACAACCAGAACCACCCCAGCACTATAAATAACCTTTATTTTATCATCAAAACTGCATGTTACTGCTGATGAGTTAGGATTTGAGCAACTGAGCAAAGCAACTTGTTACAATTGCATCATCTGTTTTGCTAATGCGTAACATGATTTCTGCAGAAAGCTGATAATTTAACAGAATACGTTTGAGTATTTTATGTAAAATTAAGTAGAATTAGACTGCTGACAGGAGATTACAAATAAAAGCTAGATAAAGTTTCCAATAATGGATAATTATTGGAAGGAAAGGAAAATGTAATTGTCCTTAAGGCCAGAACTAACAGCAAAACATGAAGTATCAATCCCTATTGTGTCCACGATAATCATTAGATTCTAAGAGGGAATTCTAAGGGAATTTGGGGGGGGGAAAAGCCTGGGAGAAAACATATAAAGAGCAGCACAGGAAATAATTCATTCCTTATGACTGGTTTTCTAGAGCAGACATAAACATTCTGTATGGCTGGAATGTTAAGAAAGGAGATAGATGGCTTTCCTAGGGATCTCTTGGCTGTATTTGTAGTCCACTCTGTCATAACACTTCTTTTTGGTCTTCTGTGGGATAGTAGTGCTATAAAAACAGAGGCTATTAGAAGCAGCAGTAACAGAGAAATATTAGAGTTTTCAAAGGACTGAATGGGTTGAGGAGTCAGAGCCACTGCTAAGTCTTCATACCCTCTTTTAGAAATTCTTTTGAATAATCATGCTGAACTTCTCCCAGGTTGCTTTTAGTTCTGAATATGTCTTTTATTTCTTGAGAGGTTGGTTATTAACATAAAATTCCAGCTGTTGTATTCTGAGATTTTTCCAGAAGATGCCTTAATCTTCAGATTCTGGTGGAGTAGTTACCTAGAGCCATGTGCTATGTGCCAAAGCTCTGAAGCATAAGATTATTCAGTTGTCTGTAGAAAAACAGTCCACCTGCTCCACTGAGCTATTTGCAAGCAAGATGGGCTGTCAATTTCCTAAAAATGTAGTCAAAACCACATAGCTGTATATGAAACAGTTAATGATGACTGATACTTACACAGTAGATTTAAAAAAAAAAAAATCCAGTTCTCATGTTTTCAAATAATTTTGCACAGTGACATAAAATTGGGTTCCAATTCAATGGACTGCTAGTATTGGATTCAGTCATTCAATTACAGTTAGTGTTGCAGAATCAAGATGTATTTCATCCCTTTGTGAAGTACAGCAGTCATCTCACATGAAATAAACACAGCAACCTATTTTTTTCTGGAAAGCAAAAGTTCTTTTTAAGAGATAAAAGGTAATAAAGGTAAATTCAGAGACTAATCCATAAAGCAATCATAGCCTCTCTGCTGGATGGACTTAGGTAAGCTGAAAACTAAGATCTGTAGCTGCCTAACCCTGCAGATGCATGGGCTCACCAAGGGCTTCTTTTTTTTTTTATCTGAGCATTCCTGAGGCATCCATAGGTGTGCTGTGCAGCATGCCCAGAACTTTTCTCATTCCAAAAACTTGTTATCCCATTCCCATCTAAGCTAGATTGGATCGGTTGCAATCCAGAAAGTACCTCCAGGAGCCCAATATAATAGGCATGCTTATAGTATTCTTCACATGCACAGGGGATCAGCCCACATGTAGTGCAAAGGGGAACCTCGGCCCTATCAAAGCAGTGACAAGCTGTCCATCATATTCTGTTCAATCTGCAGTTGCCACCTGCCAGGAGAACCCCCTAGCAATTCAGGTTACCCCTCCAAATCTGTTGCAGAGAAGAATGTAAAAAGGAGGGTGAGAATGAGCATTCAGGCTAGTGGTGTGGTGTGGCATGGCACAGGGAAGGGGAAACCATCTAGTGCTTTTAGAAGTAAATAGTAATGCTTGCTGTATTAATTTAAATAATATTTGAAGGCACTTGAGACTGGTATGCAAAGCTCCAGTAAGAAGTGTGAGGAGATCTTTGGCCACAGGAGTCAAATCCCTTGAAGTTTAAAGGTATTATTCTCAGGAGAGTTTGCCTGAATTTTTGGTAAAACAACACACAAATTAATTCCACTTATTAAAAAAAAATTGTTACTCTAATTTTGTTTAGATCACAGAGCCCTTTTTAAAATGTCAGCGGAGGTGCCTGCATGCACACTTGCTGCACTAGAGGGAGTAGAAACCCCATCTCTGCCAGGGGCAGCTTTACCTCACTCAGGCTCCTATAGAAAACAAGCTGTTCAGAGGCCATCAGAGTGATCAGGTTCCTGGTCATTGAAGACAGAACTGTGCAACAAACATTAATATGAATCAAAGCTGCAGCTCTATGTAGGAAAAGACTCTTCTAACTTCCTGTATATTTTCCACTTTGAACACTGCTAGCTGTTTCTGAATATTTCTTTCAAAAGTCACTTGTATTTGCAATCATTTTCTCCTAATCCAGGATCCAGGTGCATGCTATTTATATGCCTCACTGATGTAGGGAATTCCTTCACCCTGATCCCGATTTTACACCTCTGAACAAAATTAGTTTCCAATGTCAACCACCCTCTGATTCACTTCTTTGTAGAGCAGACAGAGCACATCAGAAACTTGTTACAAGCTCCTCTTCTAAAGATGAAAAAAATCACTAGATTGATAGTACAGTCTGTTTCTGTCTGTAAATTGCAGGAAAAATGACCTATGCCAGATCAGTAAAAGAGGTTTTTCTTAGCTGAGAGGCATGGTTTAATCGCTGCTATAAAGCATTCTTATAGTTCCATCTAAAATGCTCTAACAAGGGCTTTTCTTAACAAAGGAAAATCCATCAAAAGCCCTCAAGGAATCCATGAGAGATCACAATGAGTTTGTTGTCTTTACTGTGCCAAATGAATGCCTGCATCTGTAAAACTGCAAATGTTTGAAGAAAAAGAGGAAGAGCACAAGAAAAAGGAGGGATAACTTATAAAACTGTATTCCATCTATTGCTGTTACAGCTGTAGAAGAAGATTCTCCTGTATCCTCAGTAGGAAACAATATACTACTACCCAAAGAAGCAACATACATTGTTTATATTATATAAAACCAAAGGCAACATTACTGTCTTAAAGATTCCCTGGTCTTCAGCTGTGGTAGTCTCTTTCACAATTTCAACTCTTTTCTGGATTTTAATCCTCTTCCTTTTTCTGCTTTCCTTTTAACTCATGTTCTTGCCAGCTTCATCAAACAAAAGATTGATATCAGCACTCTCCACTATCATTTTTTGCTATTTCTCAACCTCTCTGTTTACTTCAGTTTTCAGCTGTGATTATCTGTCTTTTTTCTTGCTCAGCCTTTTCACTGTCTGACAGTTCCCTATACTGTCCTTATTACTTCCTTTCCTCTTGCTCATTCTTAACACTCTCCTTTTTCTCTGGCTCTTTTCTTTTAACTTTCAATCATATCACAAGTTCTACTGTTACTGAATAATCTTCTCTTTACTCCCCTTATCTCTCCACGGCTCCCCATCTCCTTCTGTCTGTACACAAAGTATATAATCTGTTTCCTCGCTTTTAATTCTTCATAATCCATAACATTCTGTAAAAACTGAAAAAAATTCATTAGTACGGTTAGTTCAGAGACTTAAAGCTTTGAAATCTCCAACAGTGGTGGTCATGTTCCAGGAAAGGGGTTATGGCTGTTGGAAAACATCTAGAAAATGAAATTCCTCATAAAAATAAAATAGCTCTTGGAGAAGGTCTTGATACTTCTTTTTGTGATGCTGTATTGTACTTTAATGGAAACAAGCAGCCATTCCACTGTTTTCCTTGCTCTTGACAGGAGGAAAAACATTCAGAAATAACTAATCTGTGTAAGATGGGAAAAAAGGGATAACCTACATCTTTGAGGACATGCAATCAATCCTTTCATTTGCCTGTGCACCTCAAACCCCTTCAGTTCAAACTCTGATTTGGGAGCCCGTTCTTCTTTTAAAACTATAGAACATTTTTAAAAAGCTTTTTAAAATTTGATTTATTTCTACTGCAGTAGTATGTAGATGAGAGAAAGGAACAGAAAAGTTATGAAAGTATTTTGTGGATTCTGATATTCTTTATTTCTATATCCTTGAATAAATAACTTCACTTTAGTGTTCCTTAGTTTTCTCAACTGTAAAATGAAACTAATACAGCTTACCTACCCTTAAGATGACTGGAGAATGCTGACCTTTCAAGAACTACATTAAAAATTTTGCTTTACTTTCCTTTTATCAACTGTTCCTATCACTTAAGGGTATGTGAAGCCTCTGTAATACAACCCTTTGAGGTCTGTCTTAAAAGAGAATTAACTGATGACATGTAATTTCTTTGGCCCATCTGACAGCCCAGACACCTTTAGTTTCTCAGTTTGTGTGCACCAGACCCTTCGTTTGAGGTGTATTGGAACTGACTTGTGAGTTTAAGACTGGCAAACACATCATGTACAAACATGCAGGGCAAAAAATAAAAGATCTGTCAACCAACAGCTTTGTGAAAATGCTAAATACTTAAGAAATACTGACTTTATTTTGATTTCAGCCTTACAGGTACAGACAAAAAGTCTAAGACATTCCTTATAATCATCTAATCGTTAACCACAGCACCCAGCTCTTTTTCCTTAATTGGTTCCAATTGACAAAAGCACTACTTAATAGCAGAAAATATGGCTGTTAGTGTCCAAATGTGTGACATTTTACTTTGCTGTATTGAATTTCGATTATCCAGTTCTCTTCCTGCATGATATCCTGATCTTCCTATGAACTGGCATACTAACATACTAACTTTGTATCCACAGCAGAGAGCATCGCTCCTGCTGCTCCATGCACACCTGTGATCCCGGGCACAGCTCTTGATATTGAGCACTGCTTCCTGCAGCCCTTTGATCCACACTGATTCTCCTCCATCTACTTCCTGCACAGACTACTGTGAATAAGGTGGGAGAAAAGTGCAAGAAAAGTCTTAACTCCTCACCTACCAGAAGGAAGGATATAATTCATTTCATCTCATGAATCTTGTAACCAAAGCTAGAATCAACTTTAGCCTTATGCCTACAGATTTCCACTACACTGCTAGAGGCCATCGCTATCAGGCTCAGCAATCTCACCACTGCCCTAAAACTGTCTCAATAACTCACGGCGAGGATGAGATTGTTTTTTAAACACAGAAGGACCATTTGTGGACTACTAATTTCCAAATGTTCAAAGTTTACTTCACAACTGTGTGCAATAAGCTAGCGTTGGTTCTCTAGCGGTGTATTTCTAGGCTTTCAATCTGACCTAGAAGTAAGCATGTATCATTCGCTGCAACTCAAGCATACTGGACTCAAGTAGGTATATGATACAGCAGTTTAATTTTAGCAAGCATGGAATGTCTGCTGGCATCATAGACATGTAGGCAGCACCCCTGTGGTGCTGTCCAGTATCAGCAAATTTGGCCATACAAGTGCTGTTAGAGATTGTCCTGCATAATTCATTGTGATTCCAGTAACAAAGTTTCAGCACAAAGTGAAAGATAGGAAATTCCACTTAAACATAAGAAAACAAGTTGTTGTGATAGTAGTCATACATTAGAGCAGGTTTCCTAGAGGGGCCTTGGAGTCTCCATCCTTGGAGATACTCAAAACCCAGCTGGATACAACTTGCTTAGTTGACCCTGCCTGAGCAGAGCAGCTGGACCAGATGATTTTCCATCCCCAGCTAGTTTGTGGTTCAAAGGTGCAGAATATTAGAGTGCAGCCTTCCAGTTCACTGACAGGAGCCTTGCTGATTTAGGAAGGCAGGTGGTGATTGCTCTGCTCAAAGGTGTAAAGAATCTCATTTTAGGATTCGAATTAAGGGAAAGTAAAGGTGCCAAGGGCTTGTCAAGATCCCTCACTTTCAGGGTCTGTGGAGCCAAAACAAAGTTAAGGCTTGGGACCCATAATAAAAGAGACTAGAAAACCCACAACAAAGGAAAAGTGGGGTCTCAGGAGGGCAAGCGTTTAAAACAGAAAAGGTCAAAGGAACTGTATGCTGGGAGGACACAGCAACAGGGCAGCTTTATGTTACAGCAATAATTCACACAGAGTCCTAAGTTTAAAAATAACACCCCTGTCACAAGGTTTAATTAGGGATAAAATTTCACATTACGCTACTAATGCAGGGGGACACCCCTGTTCTCCCTCCTACCGACCACCCTTTTCTTTGTCTCCCCCCACTCCCTAATGATTGCAGTCAAGAACAAGAGCAACTCTCTGATAAAAAAGAATATTGAACTCTCAAAGAGAAATACTACTATTGCACTGGTGCAGTTTGGTGGCTTTGATTTTGCCTGTGAACACACGTTTGCTAGAGCCAACACAAGACAGGGGATGGGTTAAAACAACTGTGAAAGGTGAAAATAGCAGGATGATGCATTTTAGCTCTACTCTCAATTGGAAGTGAGTGAAATTTATTAGACATGAAAAAGTGGATATTATTTTAAATACTCTTGACTATGAGTGAGTTATTGGTGTAATCATGCAGCTTGACTGCAGTGCTGACACACACCCTGAAGGAATATGCTCTGCTCCACACCATGCGACAGAATCACTGACAATATCTACTGAAGAATTAGAGCTTCCCTGAAAACCCTAGGCAATGAAGGCCTCAAATGTACTTTCCAACTGTTGCAAATCTCAACTTTTCATTACAAAAAATTTCTTCCACAGCAAAGAACAGGAATTTATGAATGTAACACAAGTTGATGGCAAAAAACTGTCAATATCTTCAAGGTTACAATGAAGGAGTTCCAGACATTTGAAAATATTCCCTGAAATACACCCTCAGAAAAAGAATAATAAACAATCTCTCCCAAATCTAAGTACAACAAAGAACTACACGCAGTCACATTTAAGAAAAGTGTAATTCCAAATAGTGAGGTGGGAGCTTACAAATGTGGCCATGTTTAAATCCTGTGTTCAAAGCTATAGGTCAGCTATCTTTTTAGTTACTGGTGGAAAAGATGAGTGGAAAGGATGAGATCCCAACATGTCTGCAGAGGTTTTTGTTGTTGGTTCCCAGATAATTCAGTACCGGACCAGTCTACAAAGAGAGGTTAAACACATTTCAGATAAAGAATTGTAGAAATTTCTGTCACAAATGTAGCTAGGAAATGACTCTTCAACTAACATGAAGAGCACTGTGTAAATGACAGAAGCAAAAAACAAATGATGAACATGAGGAGATCTATGAATGTCTATCCTATTTCCTGCTTTAAAATATTTTGTGACTTTGGGCAACTCACAGTTTCTAAATATGTCTATCAATGCTAGCAGCCTCAAAGCCAAAGACTCATTTAATGGATTGATGCTCAGCATCTCTTAAAATCATTTATATTTTCAGGTGATCAGCTTACATCAAAAGTAATAATTGTTAGTGGAATACTTGACTATAGTTTCTTATTCCTGTGGTTCACAATTTGTACAATTATCCATAATGAATATAAACCATTTTGGAGAATGCAGGAGAAAAGCTGGGTGCCTTATATATACACACACACACAGTTTTAGATGTGCATACATGTGTATATGTAGAGATACTGTTTTAAGTGAAAACGATATTTGAGCCCTCAAAATAGTATTTCATAGTTCATGAAACTGCTGTTAAATATAAAATTAAGATAGTATTTTTGTGAAAGTTGGGAGAAAAATATCTGAATTACTGCTCAAAATAATGTCACCTTTGAACTTAAGGACAGTAGAGATCTGATTATAGAACAACAAAGAAAGTAAAAGGGTATCCTGCTAGACAGAACAAGTTTATTTGCTGGCTATGACAAACTGGGAAATAAGCAACTGCTTATTCTAATACGTTCTATCATATTATTGCATAGTCAAAACAGAAATTGATACTGTCACTGCAGTTTCTTTGACTTCAGATGGACAATTTAATAAAATATTCAGAGAGGTGCCCTTAGGGTAAATGAATTGTTTACTTATGGGCTATACAAAGCAAAAAAAAAACCAAACATTTTTGAATAAGAAGAAATAGGGTTAAGAGGAGCTAACAGTAGACTAAAAGAGAAATGATATTATCCAATACCAGTTTGTCATTGTTGGTCTGTAATTGGTTAACATGTTTTATGGAAGAAAGGAAAGCAGTTTATTCAATAGCCTAGAAAATGGATGTAAATCATAGATAAATATATTTCCTAGTTATGAATTCTGTACACAGAATATATGGGCTTTTGAGTTACAGGTTTTAAACACTGGTCTCAGTGTTTAAATTTTGAAGAATATCTTAATGCCATCTATTCTAAAGAGAGTTACTGAAAAAGACAATGGAATAAAGTTGCCAAAACACTTGTTTTCTCACTCAAGTGATTTTGTAAAATGAGCAGCAGCCACTGGATATATGTCAAACCAATATGTTGCTCTCTAGATGAATAGTGCTTTTTACATTACAGCTGTGAACCCATACCTCAACATGGGAGACTATTCATCCTCAAAAACATATGGGAACTAGACCCAAGGGAATAGTAGGATACAGGTGAATACAAGTGTTATATACTTGTGTATTACAAAAGCATTACAAAAACTGCATGTATACTAGACACTTATTCCACGCTATTTGAGTATATAAATCTATCATTATATTCAGGATCTCCTATATACATAATTCTGAGCCTCAATACTAGATCTACATGATTTTTTTTTATCAGTTGCACTGTTTTGGCTAGAGGCATAATTTATGTGTGTACGCATATATCTAAATCAAAATTATTTAAAAATATCTGTCCTGTAGCATGGCCACATATACACTGGCACTAAAGAGTGTACAAGTGTAACTACTATATGCACCTTTTAACTAGTGTGCCTTCATCCATACTAGAAGATTGCACTCTTTTAACTATATTGATAACGTTAAAATAGAATATTTTTGAGTGTAGAGAAAGACGAACTCTGATTAGCCATGTGTCTTTGGCCTCTGAAGTTATGAAACTCCCTTGGTCCCTCAGAGCCGACAGCCAAGCATTTCCTCTCAGAAGCGGCCCATCTTCTTTCCCTTAAATATGCCCATATTTTAGTCCATCTTGCATTGGCTGGTAGTGCAGAAGCAATGTTGAAAGCAAGGGTTCTCTTTCCCTATAGTGAAGTTAGGTTTGTACATTCAGCCAGCAAAAAAGAAAAGGTTTGCAAGACTTACAGTCAAGTGTAACAGCAAAAAGAGCTTAATTTTTGTCATCACAAAAGACCAGAAGAGATTGATTGGGAACAAGCAGCCCTTTCACAAAGGGTTTGTACTGGGATTGTGTATCGGCAAATAAGGAATCACATGACCTTCCCTTTATGGGGTGGAAGTGGTTAGAAGTAACTCAAGGTGTCAATTAAAAAAATAACTTCAAAAACATAGCATCAATAATTTTAAAAGTCTAATATAAAGATTAGATTGTAAATTAAAAAATAGGAATGTGATAGTCACATGTAGGGTTACTTAAAGCATGACACTGATGTGGAACACTTAAAAGCCTATTTTCAGGGGCAGGCAGGTATAGGCAGATTTCAGGCAGATACATTTTCTACCTAAATCATGTGCTGCAACTATCTGCAAAGTCTTATTCTTCAGAAAAAAACACTTAAGAAATTACTTGAGTAGGTAATATTTTGAGTAACTACCTGAAAAAGCACCGATACAACTTCACGTAGAAGAAAACTCGTGCTATGACACAACAGCTCTACTACAAATATAGATGAGTTCCTGTTACTTAAAAAGCAAATGGGACAATTACATATACTCTCAGTAGCTTACCTACCCCAGAGCAAACAAACAAACAAAAAATACTGAACTTTAGAAAGTTTAGCTTTTTAAGTCCTGAAATTCCTGACCTGCTTCCTTCGCAAATTACATCCCTTTTAGCACAGAAGTTATCTGTCTGGTTAGCTAATACATTTGAAAAAACAAATTAAGAAGGTACTTAAATGGCATATGATCCTTAGTAATTACACTTGCTTTTTCAGAGATCATTTCCCTTTTAATGAAAATGTACGATAGCAGAGAACAATCTAAATTCCATGGAAGTCTGAAAAAGGGCAGCCCAAAAAATAACATGCTTTCTGCATACTTTCCACATTATAGTTCAGTTCATTGCTTTGCTATTAGGTTATTTTTATTGTTTTGGTTTGGTTTTACGTGACCTTTTCTTGATGTGCTGGGAACCTCTGCACTGGAATACTGACTTGCCAATACCTAACTGGCATCCTGAGCTCAAGTCCGAACGCTTTCCAGCCGAGAGGCCTGTATCTCACATGCGTGTAACGTGGTATCCTCCTTCTATCCTGTGAACTCCCATGTTCGGTAAAGCTGGCTGACAGTTGCAGCCGGAGTATGTACCGTATAGTGCTGCTCAGGCACACTTGCAGGATCACCCCCAGCCAGTTTTGATCCTGCTTTTATCATATGGACCTGGATGACTTTTTCCCATCAGACGACTTAACAGATTTGTCACCATGGGGAAGGGAGATAGTTGGAGATATCTCTATGTATTAGAGAGAAATATTAGAGATGTTGATGATATCATACATGCAGCAATAGCCTTTTCTTTCTGGACATATATGCATGGTGAATATGTTCAGGAGAAAATTTTGTTTGGAAAGTCATTCTGAACACAGATTTAGGTTAATGATAACAAAGGGCATGATTTTCAGCAATTGGAAAGAAGGTGTTTATCATCAGCCCTGGCAACTATGGTTCTTAAAATGTTAATAGCACCTACATTCACTGTAGCAAAGCGCTTGGTGAATGAAAGTTTGGATTTACTCAGACTGTGCTTCCCAAGGAAACAATCTGAAAATGAGAGTACCATGAAAACAATACAAATGTCATTTATAATCTATACTGTAAGCTCTGTAATTAAAGTGTAAAAATAAGACCTTAAAGCCTAGGTCTCTCTTTCCCCAAGCGAGTACTTTAACTGTGCAAATAGTCAGTCACACTTGAGTATACACCCTCTGGCTTAAGAATATTTAATTATTTATTCAAAGTATTAAAACTGTGAACTTGAAAGCCTTAACCCATCAGGATAGCTGATAGGATGCTCTCTAGCACCCTGAGAAATGAAACTCTAAACCCAGATTTCAGGCTAATATTTAACAAGAGTTCTGCAGCCTTTTTGCATTTCCAGGTCCCAGCTGAATGTCCTCTCCATGTTTGACTTTCTGCTGGGGTGAGACGCAAGTATAAACCCATACTGGGCTTCAGCAGGAGCCAAGGACACCGTGACCAGGTCCTCAATCAAGCGACCACAATCCCAGAGCAGCCGTGAGCAAATCAGTTTTAACAGCCTGAGTAGTTCTGCCCCCCACTCCACTCCCTATAAAATAAGAATAGTAGCTTATCTTGCAGAAGTTGCCAGGATAAATAAATTGATTGTGATATACTTGGGTACTATGGCAATAACAGATAGATTAGCATTTTAAATAGATAGTACAGAAGGACAGATGGAAGTCAAGCCTAAACAGGACTAGCGTAGTGTGGAAATGAAAATACAAAAAGAAAGGTCTTTTGCTGGAAAACCTGATTTTCTGTGTGTCCTTCTGCATGAACTTTTATTAACAGAAGACAAGGTAGATTTTTTTTATACTGACAACCTGACTATGTCAGTTCATGAAGAATCTGTTAATATAACTGAGTAACAAAGAATTCTGGAGCAAGACTAAATCAACTACCACTAAAATGAATGCAACAAATTTTGGTCTTTTCTAAAAACAAAAAATATATTAAGCTCTAAAAATACACAGGCTTCCCATTTGTCTTCCTGACTTTAATATGACTGCGTACAATAGCTCATAAAAGTGGCATGTCATTTGGTAAAGTAATCTTTTAAGTGCACAGGTGATAAGCCTCATTTACTGATCTATAATGCAAAGATGTATAAGCAGAAACCGTAAACACAGTACCAATTTTATTTCTGAGGAGCAGAAAAACAAGCAAACTCATAAAAAATGCACCAAGATTAAACCTCTCATATCATCACTTACTAAGCACCAAAGATAGCGTACAGTAGTAGTTTTTTAGTCTAAAAAATATACTTCCGCAGAAGGCATTGCTGCCTCCTTTTTATTGGAATTATATTTGTTATTATAGTTGCATAAATCTGAAGGCAGGGGAACCCTTTGAAACCAACTAGCAATTAGTTCAGAGCTCAAACACAATATTCTTCAGTGCATGTTGGATATATTGCCTTCAGCCAAGTTGGCAGGAGTTTGAGCTGCACTTCTCCATATAGGATCCTTTCCTTCCTGAGGGCTTACAGGCACAATTTCAGAGGATGTGTTCTAGTATTTTTAATGTTTCTTATTAAGACCAATTAACACATTAAGGTTTTCTGCAAAAGTAAGTTGCCATTTTCTCGATTTTAGCCATGATATATTTATTCTGATATACCAATTCAAAATTTACTGGTGGGTTCAAAACTAGGACTCTGCCCTATTCTTTTCTCTTTCAGCCTTATTTAAAATGATTTTGAAGTTGTCTTTCTTATTAATCAAAAAGAAGATTTCTTAAAGTTTTATTTTATCTTTTACCCAGAAACAAGAGGAAATACAGATAAAGGGAAATAATGTATGGAAAGAACTGATTCAGCTCATCAGAATTCTGAATTTAGTTCACATGAGATCCAAATCATTTTCCTGCTTTTCATATCCAAGTCCTTAATGAGGCAGTTTTGTCAAAGTGAAATTTCAAAAATAGAA
Organism: Nothocercus julius; assembly: GCA_013398735.1. NCBI lineage: Eukaryota > Metazoa > Chordata > Aves > Tinamiformes > Tinamidae > Nothocercus > Nothocercus julius. The sequence goes on along the minus strand of VZSV01000001.1, from coordinate 15,951,151 downwards.
CGTTCCAGTAAGATATATTTTAAACCTATCTACTCTTTGTGTATGCTAAGCTCATCAGCTGCTTTTTAAAATAGCTACTGTTTTGCAGCAAATGAAGCACAGACAATTGAATGTGTCAACACTGCTCATGTGGAGTCACACTAAAGATTCATTTATTTTTCTAAGGCATTCTTACTAGTAGTGAATCAACTGAACTGCAACAGTATTGCACACGTATCTGGTAGTTCTTGATTCTGCTCTTAGACAGGCTACTTGCTGGAGGGTTGTCAAGAAGGGCTGCAGTGACCTAGAAGAACTGATGATGGGAAGTGGCGAATTTCCATTGCCTCTGCCTAAGCCCCTAGGGCTTACCTTTGCCCACCACCATCTCCACATCATTCTGCAGTAGTGGATCCCTTGTGCGATGTTATTCCCAAAAGACCTATCTTGGCAGATGAGAAGAACAACAGCAGCGTATCAGGTGTGTACTCTTCTGGGTGATACAGAGAAATAAGACTTGGAGGAGGTGCAGCGGAAACAGCTGAAGATGACCAACTCAGTAGATGATGGACAAAATCAAAAGATAATCTTTTGCACAGGATCTGCAGGACCTCCAGGGCTCTTAAGTGAGAGATTCAAAACACTGGTACCTATCTGAGGGGATATCTCAGGTTGGACCTTCCCCTTTGGCACTCCTTGAATTCTTCCTGGCAAACTCTGGACAGAAATATATACTTCTCAACACAATGGTCCTCCAAGCCCTAGACAGGGATCTACAGAACGTTCATTTCAAAAGGCTTGGAACCATTTCTTCAACTGAGCTGCAAAACATCCTGTCTTGAAATCCTAGACACAGATGAGATAGACTGGATAGATCTACTTTTTGCCTTAAACAGCTAGAAGATATCAATTTACTATGCCATTTTCCTGGATAGGATGATGGGGAAGGAAGAATTTTTGCTTTTACAGTTTGAGCAAAGTATGAGAGAAGAAAAAGGGCTGGATTGGGTAGGAGTGAAGGACTTGTGTTTGACATTGTCGCAGAACCACCAAAGTCATGCCATACAAGTTCAGTAAACTTCCCTCTTGTCCGATGTTGCTGCTGAGAATATACCAGAGGTTATGTCCTTGTGCCATTTTGAAAGCTACAACACAACACCTAGCAGAGTAGGAGGTGGCCGTGGGAGAGAGGCTGTGCACATGGATGTCTGTCAGGACCACATTTCCTTAGGAGTTGTCCACCCACCTGCCTTTGCTGCAAAACGTACATACTGCAATTAGGCATCAATGAGCCAAGTTGTCATCTAGTTTGTTGCCGGGAGGAAGACTTAACAGCTTCTCGCATTTTATAATCTTACAGATTTTGGGAGTCTCTTGCTCAATCAGCCAGCTCTGACTGTGTAAACATGGATGCAGTCCCAAGGGCAATGCAGTTCTGGAAGTTTTTCTCCTTTCCATGTACCATCTGTCCCTTGGCTACCAAAGGCTGCTCACTGTTATACTGTATATATACTTTAAGCAAACACATTTTCCCTCCCACTAATGGTTAAGGCTATCACTGAAGCTGGGTTACTGCTCCAGATTGGAGTTTTAAACTGAGAAAGATTTCCCAGGAGGCCACTCAGAAGGATGGTGTGGCAAGGATGGACTACAGCACAGCCCACAGGACAGCCAGATGTTTGCCTGCCTAACACAGCTAAGACGTGATATATTTTTTGTCTTCTCTCCCAGATGCTTACCTAAGGGAAGGGACTGTTTAGAAAAATGACCTCTTGTATCTTCCTTATTTAGTGATGAATATTGTGATGTGTCAGTGGCTGTATCAGTGTTTAGTTTATATTAACCTCCTTTAGATAAATATATAGAAATAGATTAACTAATAATCTTTATCTCAATATGGATTATTAAAGCATATCAGAAAGTGATTGTGCATAATAGGCTGACTATAAACCAATAGCCCCACTGAAAAGTTTTGTATTCTAATGTCTCAAAACGTATAATTTTCTGACCTTTTGTAGACTGGCATTACTAAGCTAAAGATATAAGTTTGTCTCCTCTTACTGAATCACTAGTCTCTTGACCTTACTTGGATTTGCACCAGTAGCATAGAGATAAAATGTTCTGAATTTCATTAATGATTCATTAAGGCAGCTATTTTGTAACTTCAGATGGAGATGTACCAATGGCATCCAGAGGAACAACTATGTCCCGCTGCTGATCCAGCTAGCCAACCAATTCACAACAAAAAATAATAGAGTTAAGAAATCAAATTCCCTCCCACCCCCCAAAATCAGACCTGTCTGATAACAAAATTACAGCAATGATTTAGACACCTATTGCCCAGTGACACTGGACACCTTTTCAAGTATTTTTCTCTGAAAACTTCCAGTAATTTTGTAAATCATCCTTGCCCACAAAGTAATCAGCTGAACAAAATTTTATCTTCCCTCAGTCTCAATAAACTCTCTTCTGTTTTCTTCATAAATATTTCTGTAGGTAACTAAACATTTCTTTCTGTACACTCAAACTATTTCACCTAGATGTGTCAATAAAATATGCCACTTCACAGTATTCATGAATTCAAGAAGAAAGTCTACTATGTCAGCCAGGAGACTTCATGGAATAGAATAGAATGGAGAGAGCTTAACGAGAGAGCAGTGCTTTCTTAATGGACAGTAGCTGGCATGCAGCTGGCACGCAAGAAAATGTAAACTGCTATTTCATGAGAGGTTACTCAGCTGAGTTATAATTTAGAACTAACATGATCAGAACAAAAGGTGACTGTCAGTTGTGTATTGACTTTGACAAGGAAGATATGTTGTTCTCTGGACAGGCAACATGAACTCTGATATAGACTGGGCCCATATTTTCCAAAATGGCTCCTTGTAGTACTAGGTTTGTTGACACACCATTCATTCTCTCTGTTTGCCTATTCTGAAGAAAACCTGACTCTGCGGGTTACAGCCTTCTCTTAAGATATTACAATTTACACAGCAAAGCAGAAAATCTGTCACACAGACTTGAACTTCCACTTGAATCAATCTTTTAAAATATTTGTAAACTTTTATTATTTCATTACATTCATACAATCCTTTATTATATTCTGTACAAGAAAACCCACACAAATCCCGCTATTGGCCACTTGCACATCAGTAATGCTGCCAGTGCATTTTAATTCTGCTCCTTCACAAGAGCAACAAATCAATAAGCTCCACAAGGATGTTGTGAGATGGTCTGAATAAACAATTCTGTTTTTAATGTAGGGTGTGAGAATCCTCTGCAGGAAGCTACCAAAACGTTATTTGACTGTATTTCAGATAATTTCAGATATGTTAAAGAAAAAATCTTTTTGCTTTGTCTACAGCAGAACATTCAACACTCGGTGACCGAACCCATGAGGGAACATCAGCGTGAGCACCAGGGAGGCAGTGCATCTTCAGTAACCATGCAGTTTTTGGTTCAGGCTTACACCCACCCACATATGTTGTATTATACGATTGCATAACCAGTGATCTCTGGAGCCTCATTTCTCAGTCGCTATAGCTGCACACACTACAACTGCTCTGCCAATATAAAAATACTGGTATCATATGCTGATGCACCATCCCACCAAAGTGCTACTAGTGTGACTTTCCCCATTACATATGGTATTTCTTCAGGCCTTTGGTTTTTTTTTTTTGCACTAGTAATCCAGTAAGAAAATTATATGCAAAAGGGGGAACTCCTGGATTGATTCATTAATGTCTATGCAAATTACAGATGCTTTCAATAATTGCTTGTTAGTACACAGTCAAAAGGGGAATAGCCCACTGCCTGCTATTTGCTGTTTCCAAGGCAGTATTGAAATTGCACCTGGAATATCTGAAAACATAAAAACAAGCTAGAGTCAGAGGGCTCGAACTTTGACCATGGGTTATCATTTGCAGTTGATTAAAATACAGGTAAATGTGGAAAACACCTCTCTGACAGTTTATTTGTGGAAAAGAATTATTTGCTTCCAAAGAGTTTCCCACATCATATACTGAAAAGCACAGTGAAATATAGTAAAGATACAGTGCTGCTTTATCTTAATGACTGTGCAACGAATGCTGTAAATCTCTGAGTTTCTAGGTTCAAGAGGATAGAGGATGCCTTCTTTCATGGCATCAGCCTCTTGTGTATCCCCTAAATACAGCCTGGTCAAACAGAATGGTGAAGACATCATGATAGGGAAAGCTTCCAATTTGGTCTTCAGAGGTCTTTTTAAGCACATGTTATACCTTTGTTAATCTAATATACATATACTGAATATTTCTAAATCATATGTCTACTTCTTACTGGTTAAACGTAAATGTCATCTTAATGAGTCAGTATGTATTATTACTGCAGTTATACCCTTAATATACACTATTACACCATTATTATCATAATGTAACCTGCATTGCATTTCCAACCCCAACCGCTGAATCAAGCAAACCTAATGATCTAACGTAACAGAAGCATCAAGTCTCTGCATTGTAGTACAACCCTTCAGGATGGCAGGATAACAGCTCCACCGCAATGTAACTACAGTTCAGCTCGCTTGGGCTGCGCAAACTCGTATCCTATACTAATATTTGGGAAAAGCTAAAATAAGGTCAGCGTTGTAGGACCAACTTGGTCCAAAGGAAATTTATGGAAGGGACCAGGAGAGGCAGGGCCAAAAACACCCTGCTGAGCCCAGGGGACTTTGAGGCTGTTAGGAAACTGGGGATTTGGGGACCTCTCCGCATTTTGGGTCGTGCTTTGTTAAAATGCTCGCACCTCCTCACGCACTCGGCGCGCACCGCGCGGGGCCGGGGTCGCGGGCCGCGCGCTCTCGGCGCTGGATTGCCTCTGTCTGTCCCGCCCGCGCGCGCGCACGCGCGCGTAA
>VZSV01000001.1:15914834-15945496 GCA_013398735.1 Nothocercus julius | reverse complement strand
ACTCGGCAGCGCGAGGCGACGGCGCGCGGGCCTCGTGGGCGCGGGGCCGCCGGGCGAGCTGCGCGAGCGGGACCTCCTGGTCCCGGGCGAGGTGCCGAAGTTAAAGCGGTGAGGAGCTCGCAGGAGGCTCTCTGCGTTTTTTTTACAACTGTCATGGGTTATTATTCTCTGTTGATCAGCAAGTTGTAAAAATCTTGTATGTGTTTTCCCAGAATGCAGTACCGGATATATCGTGGTGTTACCGTCACTTAAAGCCTGAATTCCATCATTCAAAATATGTAGGTTTATATTTTGTACTGTGGCACTGTTAAACAGTGGTAGGTTGGACTAGCGGGGTTGTTGGACTGGATGATCTCTAGAGGTCTCTTCCAACCTCAACCGTTATGCCATTCTTTGAAACATTTACACATTTGTATCAGAGATTCTAATTCCATTCTGAGTGTGCCTCTTTTATTTTTGTTTTTGGAAAGGAGAAGACTTGAACCAACAAAACAATATTAGCCTTTTCCCTTAATGCCATTATTTTGATCTACAAGCTAAAAAATTGTACAAAGAATATTCCCTTCCAATATGATAGAGGGCACACAAGTTTCTCATGGTTTCGGTACCCCTTTTTGTCCAACCAGTGTTACGTTTGTAGGCATGATTCCAGTTTTGTATGAACGTGTTATTTAAAAACATCTTTGGTCAAGCTTCTTTCTGTTTGGCGGTTCCTTTAGCCTTTGAAAAAGAATATTTACATTTTGGGAGCTTTGACTCCCTAGTTGTTTCTCTAGCTTTTACAGTTTTGGAAAGACAGTAAAGTTAGAGTTCAGTCTTCTGATTTTGTTTTTTTTCCTCATAAAAATGAATTAATAATAGTTTCTTGGCTAACTGATGAAAGAATAAGTATAGGAAGAGGAAAGTTTGGTATAAGCATCATTTTCTAGGTTTAATCATTTAGACAATTTCAGTAATCAGAAATTAGATAATTTAACATTTTTTATTTATCTCTTGTAATTATGATCATAACCATGTATTTGTTTTGTTATCAATTTATGCATATGGAGGTGTCAGCATAGCCATGTATTTTTAAATTCTTTTTGGGTTCTGTGTAGTCGGCTTAGAAAATATTGCTTGTGGTAGTATTCAGAGGGAATTTAAGTTTATTCTAGAATTAACTCCTTTTAATTTGGAATGAAACTAAGTTGTATGTTCTTTTTTTAATGTGGGAATTGATAAATTATGTAGAGGGTTGTTGGCTTTGCCTCTTGTATAGATAGAGGATTGCTTGAGAGTATACTGGTAATATGAAGTGAATAGTATTGGATTTCACTGCATTCAGGTACTTTTTTAAAAAATAATTTATTGTAATTGGTTTTGCTTATAGTAGACCTTTACATTTGTGTATATATTGCTGCTGTTTCCTATTTAAAAATGAATGGACTTTTTTTTCTCAGTTATAACAAATTAAGACAGATATAGCAGATTAGAAAAGTGGGAAAAATAAGAGTTTTTTTACTGTTTTGTACCAAAATGACATTTATGTGTAAACACAAAATTATGCAAAATGCAGTGCTTTTTCTTTTCTTTTTTGAACATGCTTGTTATCATCTCTTATACCCAACCTGTGAAAGTCTCTTATTTTAGAGTCAATGAGAAGAATGAGGCCCATAGTTAGAATATTGTCTCACAGTGAAAGAAAGAAAACTTATTTACAGAAAACTTATTTACAGAAATATGAAAAAATACAAACAATAACAGATTAATAAACTGTGAAAATGATTGTAAACTAGAGCATAATGTCTTATGCAAATAGAAAATCTTACTAACTCATGGATAGAAAACTGAGTCTTTGTGCATAATCATTTCAAGGCATTTTGTAACATGTGAAAAGAATGCAACCATGAAAATATGTCTTCAGTCCCAGTGTTTAATGAAGTATTCAGTTTAAAGATACTGTGGACTTAAGTACCCAAATTCAGTTTTCTTTCTTTTACCATTGACATCTACTGCAGACATGTGGACTACTAATAAAACTTCAGTGTCATGCTATCATGAGATAGTCTCCATGCTAAAACATACTTTAAAGCGATCCTTATATGTCTGATTGGGAGATTTGTTTGATTGGAGAATGAGCTACCATAGTTAGGTTGACAGTGGCTTAAGCTTTGCCATTTAGTAGTTTAGGTATCTTCCTTATTAAACACTAAACGCATTTGTGGGGTAGATGAAAGCGGAGGGATGCAGAGAAGCGTCTAATTTTCTGCTAAAGTTTGTGCTGTATGCATGCACATTCTCTCTCTCTGTGGTGTTCACGAGTGCCATCTTAAGTAAAATATTGCTATTTGTATGGAATTATTCTCCTTTCCCCCTTTTTTCTTTTCTTTCCCACTTAAACATTTTGTTTTTGGGAAATCTCTTACAGGATGCTTCCTAATCAGTTATCATCAGGAGACTGAACCTGAATCAGTTAGTACAAAGTTTTGTAACACTGCAGTTGGCTAGGAAAGGAAAGAAAATAGTGCGTGCAATGGCCGGATCAGTGTTAGCCCGTCCTTCACTGGTGTTGGCATTGGTAGAAGTCATAATCTGTGGTCTTTCTTTTTAGATAAGGGACTAAGTGGGTCAAATAGCATTTGAGGTTTTCAGATCAGTTTTGAGAATAGTAGTTAAAGAAGCAAACCTTAGCACTAATCTTACTGCTGTTACCATTTCCAAAATTTTTAGACCATTTCCAAAATTCTTAGACCATTTCATTTTGAGAAAAATCTTCTTTAGAACTATTCAGAGAGACTTTGGAGGCTCTTCTGGACTGATTCTGTCTCTTATTTTGTTTCTTGCTTTTTCCTCGCCAACTCCCTTTTCTTCATCTTCTTCATCTTCTTCGTCGTCTTTTTTTTTTTTAACCTCTCTCTTGTGTTCAGTAAAAGTCTAGTACGTTGGGTTAAAACTTCATGTTTTGTTATACTGAAGTGTCAGTGACAAGAGGATGGTTAGAATTTTTTCAGCTTATTCCTGATAGAAATTTGTCAAACCTTGGGTTCCCTAATAGCGCATTATTTTGTATTCCTCTTTTCTTAAAGAGATCTGAAAGAACCATGACCAGAGACAAGCAGCATTTTCTGTCTTTCCTCCTCTTCTTGGATTGTGTTTATTTGTTTTACAGAAAGCAGTGTTGAACTCATTTTTCAGCATACTCATATTCAGTATTGTCTTAAAGCTGGTGAAACAGCTTTTCCTGCATGAAACTTCTGCAGTTTAAGGCAGTAAGAAGTTTTGGCAAAATGCAGTCCTTCAGTAATGGTTGATTTTTCAGCTACCTTATTCTTCCTTTTTTTCTTTTTTTCCCTCTGCCCTTAAGTAAAAATTCAAACCTTTTGAATGTCAGTTACTGCTATGGAATATGCATCAAAGCAGTTAAAGATTGCTGAATGCCGAAGCTCAGACCTTGTTTGACTTCTGATCTCCTAATATTGTAATGTGAAAGATGATATCAACACTTTTAGGTGTGTGAGCCTGTTTAGTCCATCAAGATAACTCAACATGTATCCGTTATATCTGAATTTATTGATTTGAAACAAGCATTCTTCTCAGAGAGTCTGAGTGCTCTCTGCTTGGGCTTCCAAACAAGGACAGTATCTGAGTAAGTCTGAAGTTCAGTGATGTATATGTTTTATAAAAATCTTCTTTAAAAATTTTGGGTAACAAAATACTTAGGACGTCATTATTAGTTGGTCAACCTGTTTACAAACAAATATGCTGTTGGTTCTTAGACTAAAATTTCATTTTCCCCTCTTTTGCTCTGTGGCTAACTCTCTCAACTTTCTTCTTTACCTAAAGCCTGCCATTGCAAGATACTTTCTCAGTGATAATGTCACGGTTTGGAAATATGTTAGAGATTATGGTAAACTTTCTCACCGAGGTGTAAGGGGAAGGCTAAGGACTGACCTTAAGGAGTGTCTGGTATACAAAAGATATGGAGTGTCTCTGCTTTAATGTTGATTTAGCCTTTTTTTTTTTTTTTTCTTTTGTCTTTGCAAGTGACACAGTATTGAATCTTTTGTTGGAAAGTGTTTTTATGTATTAGCATTTCAGCCATAACTTTCCTAACATTGCTTCAAATAAACTTAGAAATAAATTGAAAAAATATATATATCTGAAAACATCTATCTTGAAACTTACAAAATGGTGTATTTAGATGTTGAGTAAGGAGTGTTTTTCTTCACCAGCCTGTCTTGTCCAGCTGTGCCTGATTAGGCATTGCCAGTCCTTCTCAAAGGGTCATGCCCTTCCTCAGTGCTGATTTCAACTTGCCTCAGCTGTGGTCCTGGGTTAAGTGAGGTGGAGCAACGAGGGAGCACATCTGTTTGTGCTCAAGGAGGCAGCTGAACAAGGTGGGTTTCTGAGAATGTGGCTAGCCCAGTGGCCTCACAGTTTGGCTGCCTGATGCACAAGGATGTAGGTAAGCTGGTCACTACTACAGCCTTCCTTCTCTCTGGAAACTGCTGGTTGCATGCAAGAGCCAATTTCTCTCTCAGGCTACCAAAGTAATGATTTTTTTTTTTTTTTTTGAAAGCCTTTCTAATACCTAGAAGTTTGTTATGAAGTGTTTTTGTGAAGTGAGAGTGAATTTTTTTTTTCTTTCAAATTGGAAAAAAAAATTTATATGGAAACATTTTTTCTTACTCAGTGTTTGAAATGGCTATGCTGAAAGGTGTTTGGAAAGCTTTTATCTTTTTTTAGATGAGCAAGAGAAGTTTTTGTTCTGATTTCTGATAGTGATACTATGTAACTGCAGTATATGGTAACTAAAAATGAGGGTGAACTTTAGTTCTTGTTAGTTCTAGATGTTTGAATTAAATAATTTGCATTTTTTTTCCTTCATGTGGATATAGCGATGCAGCTCTCTACTGGTTGTATTGAAATGGTTTTATATAGGTATAGTCTTGCTTATGGTAGAATATTTCTTCAAAATTTAGCGGAATCTCTGGAAAAGATGTTCATGGAGAATAGAAAAATAATAGGCTTTTTTTTTTTTGTAAAATGAGAAGACACCAGTTTTTTTATTTGGGATTTTTATTATATAAAGGAGCACAACTTTTGTTTAAATCATAAAAACATTTGAATATAGGAAGTTGATGTTTACAGGAAATAAAAATGGCATTAAAAAGTGCTTGGAAAAACAGGCTGATTTAGGCAGTTATCTTGAAATATCTCTGTCTGCAAGAGAGGTGCATGTTTGATGTGTCTTGTTGGCTTGTTTTGTTTTCTTATTAATTTAACATATACCTTAGCTGTCAAGTAGAAAAAAATAGTAAAAGCTCTAAGAAACCTGTCCTTCTGTGTACATTTTGCTGAACCCTACAAAACAGGGCTCCATCCCTACCATTACAGGGTGGGTGCATGGCATTTTGTGGGGAATGCAATGCATTGCGTGCTCCTAGTAGTAGGAGATAAATGACAAAACTTCACTGGCTGACTTTAGTGGTTTAGTGAGTAGTTGTGTGTTACAAAATCTATTTTTGAGCAGGAAAGTGTGTATATCTTTATGTATGCTGAGACCTGGAACAACTGATTCAATGTCAATTTATCACCATGTGCAAGTTAGTTACCCAGTACAACAACCTTTAATATTCATAATGCATTATATTTAATGTTATCTGCCTAATGCACAAACTATATTGGTGGACTAATACAGCAACGTATTGACTAAGTGCTGTATGCTTCTTTAAGTGCAGATGTGTATGTATTTGTTTCTTAAAGATTCAAATTCTAATTAAACTATATCAATTATATAGCAGAGCAAAGAAGCCAAATGCATCTGGATTTTGAACTTTAATGTCTTTTGGCTTTTTGAGTACCTAATGCTTGTTCTTGAGATTTTTATACGTTTTTCTTTGTTATATTGTGTATTGCAGGGGAATTCAATTCTATGTGGAATTATTTTCAGTTGGAAAAAAAAATTGTTTAGTATTTGTTTTGCCACTTGAATAATACAAGTTAATCAAATGGATGAACCAAACAGCTGGGGAGGGGGGGAACCCATGGCATATAAAACTGTAATGTGTCTGTATATATGCTGAACTCTCATGTAGGATGCCTGTTTTCAAGATTTTATGAAATGTGGATAACATCTGTGAAAAATGGCATTTTGTTTTGAAACTTGACAGTTAAACTGCAAAGAGGAAGGAGGATGGTTGAATAATGAAACACTTATTTCTCAATTTAACAATAATATCGTCACTTCAGGCAAACAAATTTAAAATTAATATAATGTGAAGACAGAGTATTTTACTTAATAGTAGGCAGTAATCTGTTTTTTTAGTTGAGAATTTGTTAAATTTATATTGTACCATCTAAAATAACCTGGCCCCTCTTCTTGGTTCAGGCACTTGGTTATTATCTAGTGTAAATGCTTCCTAAAAAGCATTTGATTACTTGTGATAACAAGGAGGCCTATTTTTCGTTCCTTTTCAGCAGGTGAATCTTGTCAATGTTCTGAATAAAAGAGAATTGCAACTTTTATTGGCAGTGTTAAAATCTAAACTTAGGAAGTGATAATCTTGGTACCCTATTTCCTCTATATTAAATGTGACTTTTGAAACCTCAGAGTGGGAAACCTAACTACGTGGGGTTTGTTGGTTTTGTTTGTTTTGCTCGTGTGTGTGTGTGTGTATATATATATATATATATTTTTTTTTTTTAAATGTTGTGGGGGATTTAAATTCACTCTGAGATCTTGAAGGCCCACAGACTTGCCTAACTCCTTGGACATTCTTGGGTTTTAAAAATACTGACATGCAGAAATCTGTTTAGGTTGTACAGTTTTGGCTGTGACCATCTTTAGTAAAATCATTGTGGCTTTTATGGCTATGGTTATCCAGAGGAGTATTAGTGGATAAGTAGCAATCTGCAAGATAATTTCTTGGCAGAAGGGCGAAGGGTGCTGCTTGCTGCTTTTTTTTTTTTTGCTTGTTTGGTTGCAGACATCTCTGTCTGCATTGTGACTTGTTTCTAGATGAGGGTGTTCTGGGGCGAGGAGGAGAGAGAGGGAAAGGAGCCCTAGAATAAGTATAATGATGGAAGTTTTGAAACATGTCTTTAAAAGGTAGTCCAGAGACTAAGAGCTTCTGTAGCTAAACCTCAGAAAATGCCTGAGATGATGGGGGTGGGGGGAAGTGGTAACAAATGGTAATTTTTGTGGCTCTCTTGTTAAAAATTCAGCCCTGCTATTAAGCTCTGATTTCATCATGAAAAATATGAAAATTAAGAGAATATGAGGACAAATGGTATGTAAAGGTTGTGTGTGTGGTTTTTTTTTGTTTTGTTTTTTGTTTTTTTTTTTTTTTTTTCTTTTAATATTTTCTGTAGTCTGTTTCTTTCCTGGCGTTGTGATTTCTTGAATGAATTCTTGCTTGGATAATCTCTCATGATGTTCCTTTGCCTGGTGGTTGGATAACGTGAATCAGGGAAATAGAACTCCCAAGTCAAAAGCTGAGTCTGTGCAACATCCATGTCAAAGTAAAAGTTGTTCTAAAGTGGTTCTATTTATTATAAAATACACTTGGTGATAGACTCTTCAATGATCTCTCCAATAGCACAGACTGAAAAGTCTATGTCAAATTTCGTTCCCTCCCAATCTCCCATTGGGAGAGACTCCAAATCATTCTGTACGTGCCAACATTTCTGTCTGCATTTATTTATCAGAATAAGGAAAAGAGGAAACCAAGAAGAGATACACAGAAGATGTAAGAGGCTGAGATTTTTTTTGAGAGAGAAATCCTCTATTTTCTTTCTGGCAGGCATGCAAGAAAGCAAGATAGAGGGCTATAAAAAGTTGGTAGCAGCTATATTAAAGATAAGTCGAGGGTATTTGAGCTACTCCGGAATCTAAGCAACAAAATTACAGGCTCTTAGAAAAGGCATGCATGAAGAAATGGTAAACACGTTTATGTTAATATTTAGCCTGAACAGCCACTCTGAATATTCAGCCGGATTGTCTGCTAGGAAGATCTGTGACATATTTTTGTCAGGAATCTTTGTCTTCCTGCCTTCCCTCCATCTCGAGTCTCATTATTCGGAGTATTCTCCTAGTGCAGCATGCAGTCTTCTCTACCTGATCGCTGCCTCCTTAGAACCTTACAGGACCCTGTCCAGCTTTAGTCATTTCTCCCATGAATAGTTACCTGTGGCTCTGTCACTGCTGCAGCCTGTTCGTGTCCCTTTGTGTGGCTGTGCAGTGAACCAGGCGGGTGCTGCAGCCGCTGTGATTTAACACAGCAAAAAGCTGAATCCAGTGTGTAGTCTGGTTCAGCACTGAGCTGTGCAAATCCTTCTACTCAGCTAGGTGAATGGTGAGCAAGGCTGGTGTGTGTGTTGTTTGTTTGTTTTTTTGTTTTTTTTTTTTTTTTTTTAATTGCTGCTGTTCTTTACCAATTTTCCTTCCTTTTCCACTCCTCCAAATCCTCCAAATGTGTTTACTTTGGAATTGCATGATATAATTTAACTCAGCTAATGCTGACTTGGAGAGAGGAGAAGAAGAGAGAAGAAAAAAAGAGAGAAAAAAAAGGACAGGCACTGTTCTGCTTTGTGCCCAGGTATGTTTCCCTCTCACCAACTGGTGCTACTGTGCCAGCTCTTACTATGTGCAAAACCAGCTGAACTTGTTCACCAGCAGAAAACTTCTCTCTTCTCTCTCTCAATTCCTTGTGCTTAATTTTTTGTCATCTGAACAAGCTGAATCAGCACGGTGTGGGATCCCAGAGGGACAGGATTGCCTGGATAGGCAGGTAGTGGGAGGGCTCAAGCAGATCTCATCATGTGTTATTTTTGTGTAGTGCATCCTGAATAATTCAGAAGATAGTCTTGACGTTGTTTTAAGTAACTTAAGTATTGTCTCCTTTGTTGCAGATATTGCTTTGTCAGGTCAGGTGTTTTCTCCATGGCATTTGCTAGCCTGACCTGGTTGAGGAGCAAAGATGCTGTTTACGCTGATCAGCAAGCGGGGAGTGGGGGGAGCAGTAAGGATTTTCCCATTATATGAAAATATTAGGAGGAGGGGTAAGCCAAGATATAATTTCTCCTTTTGCATGTGAACTTCTTTGATTCATGTGAACAGTAGCCAGGTGAGTGTGAAGGCTGTGCCAGACACTTGTGCTTAGTGAAGAACTAAGTATTTGGGATAGGCTGCATGTGTTTGGGAAGCTAGGAAGGCTGGATAGTAGAGTCCTATGGTATTAAAATTGGGAAGAGTCAAACAATATATTAAAGATCAACAGATGAATAGCAAGTGTGTTGTTTTGATATGTTAATGATTAATAGTCAAAAACGTCTAGCAATTATTTTCTGAAAGTTACTATCCCGGCTAGAGACTCACTAAAGCAATTACATCCCTGCTAATTTACTGATTTCTGTTGTTTTAAGTGTAGAAAGCTCTAGGGCTTGGATGTTAGTGTGGATATTAGACACGAATGCTACAAACTTTCTCATTTGCCCGAAGTGGCACTTCCATTTAGGATTATGGTACAAACAAAAGTGAGTTTCTGCAAATGTAATAAACACCTGTCACTCTTCCAGGTCTAGGAAGTTTGTGCACAAGAAAAAGTTTACAATGAAATGTGCAGAGTGAAAACTTTGGTTTGAAATATGCTGGGGAAAGAAAATGCATATACACATGTTTTATGCACACATGTACACATGCATACATCTCATAGTATGAGATTCTTGCCAGATCTCATTTGTCACCTGTTCAAATGACTACAGGTCTTTGAGTCTAACATCTTTCTTATATTAGGCATAGTGTTTCTAAATATGCCTTTATCTGACAAAATAGCTAATAGGCCAACTTTGAGGATGCTAACCTGATTCCTGCTAAGCAGTAATTGACCTGCTGTTGACTGGTGTTTTCCTTGCTGGGGAAGGCAGCTTTCTGTAGAGCAGCTGTTTGTCACCTGCCTGCCCTTCTGCTCTGTGTGTCACCTTAACTGCTAAACCAGAATCGTTATTCTTCTTGGATGGGCTCTTAATGTGTGTTACCCATGTGAGGTAACTGGAACAGCCAGTTACAGGCATCAGCTAGCTGGGTAAGATGGGCTTAGGGATTCTTGATATTCCCTTTGCTAGGGTGAGAGAATGGCAGAGGCAAGGAGGATGCATAGGTTAGTTGTATAACTGTGGTCAGTGGATCCTGTGTATTCATGTAAGACCTTATTTTACTTAAAATTAGAAACCTGCAGGACCACAGATTTGTCATGTTATGCATTTCCATAGTCTCCATGGCTACTAAGTATGTTCTTTTGAGTCCGAATACAGTGTTGGAGGTGAAGCTGACTCTATCTGGCTATGTCTTAAGCTGTGGTGCTTCAGTGTTAATTTTATAGTGAAAGTAAAGAGGAAATATGGTTTAAAATAGTGGAAAATGCTGAAAGACTACAGTCAAGTAAAAAGTGATCTCAACATTAAACAAGTCCTTCTGAGAGCACAAATTAAAGATGAATTATAACAACAGGAAAGAAAATAGGGAAGTGGGAGAAAAAGAAACTATGGGATACTGTTAATGGTGGCACTGTGTAAATGCAAAAGCATGTAAGAAAATATAGCTTCTAGCAAAAAATGTAGAGATGGAGCTTATACAGATGAGGCATAAAAGATGTAAGCAGAAAGCAAGCCAGCTAAACAGGGAGAATTTTTTGTGCTTAATGATTATGAATCCATAAGTGGCTTGAAGCATCCCATTCATGCAAGAAAATTTAACACATCCCTTAACAAGGGCTAAATTAGAAAACTGTTTTTATTAAAAAAAAAGTGAAAAACTGAATATGGCAAAAGCTTTTAATTCTGTGTCGCTGCCTTTTTTTTTTTTTCCTCCAAAAAGCTGATCAATTTTGAATCCTTTAGCATTTTTGTGATAAATTCATCTTGTTTTGTGAATGGTGAAATTCATCCCATCTAGGGAAGTAGTCCTGCTCGTGAGCTCTTGTGTGCCAGCAAATGTGTTCTTGCAGCTATATGGTGAACTAGATTGGGAGCTGATCCAGATGCAAATATTTTGCCAAGCTAGTTTTAGATCAATTTCTCTGCCTTTACTATGTGTAAATGTTTGTGCCCACACAGTGGAGATGGAAACAATTTGCTGTAAGTTGAAAGAAGATATGACTATTTTCTAGTAAGGATTAATGAGAAAAATCAGCCTTTGGCCAAGGCAGTGGCTCTCTGTTGTCAGGCCTTCAAAACTTGTGTTATTACTGTAGTGCATTTTTAGTTTCTTCAGTTGGAAGAGTCAGAAGTTGGGAACTTGATCTAATCTGTTGTGAAAGAACAAATCTCATGGCCTCTTGCACCAGCCCTAGTTCCCTGATTGTGATTTGAGAGTCAGTAGCCGGAGGCCACAGAAAGTGACAGAAAATTCAGTTGTCTTCCATACACATGATCATGCCCACAGCAGCATTTGCGCTTTCTTTGGAGATATTCTTCCTTTTTGCTTGGGTACTAAACAATTGTTTTTCTGCTTTCTGAGTGATTGTGCTACTTCTGGGTGCTGCCTAGCTGATTGCAATATCAGCTTCCATTGTCCTAGTTTCTTCTTTCAGGAGAACATTAGATTCCACTAATTTTCATTAATATTAGCTCATTATCTACTGAGTTTTCACAGTTTGATTATGGCTGTGCAAAAGCTGCTGTCAAGAGAAAAATTCTTCAAAGAAAAGACTCCCAAGATTTTCATCAGGTCCTCTGTCCTGTCCCTTCATCAGCTTTAAACAAAATACTTGAGCACACTGCTTTCTTAGTGCTTGCAGAAGAAGAAAGCATTAAATAATAAACTGGCTCTTCCTTTAATAATGATGAAAGATACAGAAGTAAGGCTAACATTCCTCTGCTGACTTCTTGCTTTAACTTTTTATCTTTTCATTCAGTTTAAATTGTTCTGGCCAAATATTGAAAATGTGTGTGGTTTTTTTTTTTTTTTTTTTTTTTCTCTCTCCCCTCATTTATATATTGAAATTACTTTTCAGGTATTATTTCCTTTCTTGTATAAGTCTAATTCTGTGAATTATATAAAGGCATACTTCCTTTGGGTCTGACATCTTTTGCCTGTAACTTGAAAAGTTATACTGAAATCTTTCTAAATGTAACTTTTTTTTTCCCCCCCTCCATTCTGCTTAGGGTGAGTATCTTCCTATAGAGTCTGTTGATCAAATATACGTTGTATCTTATAAAGATTGTTTGTGGTGTTAGGTGAAAAAGTCAGCCCAGTGGATGCAAACAGACGGAGGTAAATTTGGTAAAGGAAAAAAGCTGCTCTCCAGCTGAAACAAGCCACTAGGCGCAGCCTGCGTAGGCCTGCTGGATCAACCCTGCTAGCCAAAGTGAACACAAGCAGCGCAGCCTCTCGCGCGGGAAGCCCTAGCCTCTCAATCCATGGTTTCCACTTGCTTTGGTCTCCCGAAGTGCTCTGGGATGGGACAGGAATATCTTCTAGTTGCTGTCTGAATGGAGGGCCCTGCACTTGGCC
This sequence comes from Nothocercus julius, assembly GCA_013398735.1. NCBI lineage: Eukaryota > Metazoa > Chordata > Aves > Tinamiformes > Tinamidae > Nothocercus > Nothocercus julius. The sequence continues at coordinate 15,933,003 of VZSV01000001.1, read as the reverse complement.
TCTCTCTGCTGTGTGCGTGTGGGTAGCAGTGTGTACTCCCTGTGCCTATTGCCTCAGCATCTGAAGGAAGTCTCTGGCCTCAAATATAACTTGAATCTTCCCTCACTTTTAAAAAATACTGAGATAGGCCAAGTGTTTTCATTTTCTTTTGGATCGGGGGTAGATATGAAATTGGTTGCTGCTTTTTAGTGCAGGTTCTGACTGAAGAAAATGAAATGAGCAGACAGCTATGGCATGAACTGCAACATTCAGAAGAACAGAGCTGCTGTGCTTACATAGAGGGCCTTAACACGTCCTTATAGTGGATTGTATACACCTCTGCAAAGCTGACTTGGTAGTTGCCTGAAGGTTGTGCACGCTCTTCTGTATGTGTTCTTTCAGCCCCCTGGAATATGGATACCTGTGCAGCCTTGTCTAACCCCTCATTTCTTTTTTGATAACTTCTATTAGCTGACTTTGTGAAAGAAACTAAGCCTTATCACCAGCCTACTGTCAGCAAGTAATTCTTTAAAGCTCAGTGTTATTCCTTTTGATTCCCTGGATATCAGAGCAGCAATTTCCAGCCTTTTAGTAACTGTCTGTCCTTATCCACTGTCGGGAGAGGTTTCGATACAATCCCAAGAGCGAGACTAAGACACAAACAGGGTCAAATGCCATACAACCTTGTAAGCTTTATTCTCATAAGTGCGATAGGACAGAGAGAAGAAAGGGGGGGGGGGGCAGGGAAGAAAGAAAAGCAAGCAATCACGAGAGGTGCAGCAAGATTATAGTTACTGCCACCACCCGTCTGGCTGAGTGTCGTTGGCTCCGCTTGGGTGCAGGTAGAGGTGCCTCGGTGCAGGTGATTTTCAGGGAAAGAAGCTGTGCGCCCCGGGAGAAGCTGTACACCAGGGGATTAAGCAGTCCTTTTATGTCCCAGTTCTTGAAGAGTCCACTCACTTTCTGTGTGCTCTGATGCTCCTCTTCACCCAACTCGAGTGCAAGCGCTGCTCTGTAGGCACTGCCCAGTGTTGTTTTGGTCTTGTGATGATCTCACAGTCTTCCCAGAGACAGGATGCTGTGGCCAAGAAGTAGATAAAACACCTTGAGCTGATATCACAGCCTTCCCAGAGGCAGGATGCCAAGACCAGGAAGCCGTTAACTGTATGGAGATAGAACACCTGGAGCTGATATCACAGTCTTCCCAGAGCCAAGGCCAAGAAGTTGTAAATTGTATGGAGATAAGACACTTGCAGCTGATAGATGGGATGCCTAGGTCAAGAAGTCCTAAATGGTATGGCAACAATGTCAAGACAAACACAATCCACAAGTCTCTTACACTATCACTTAGTGCTTCTTGTGCCTTGTTCTCCAATACCCTCTGATGCCTTTTGGTGTCCATGTTCTGTTTCTTTCCTGGGCTTCCTCATGCCAGGCTGCTGCTGGGGATGACAGTGCTGGTGTTTAGCTCAGTCTAACCTGGGGGGATTTGTCATGTTGGGCACTGTGGTGTGTCCTGGTTTTGATCTGCCCATTAGAGAGGTGGACTGGTCTGTGTTGCCTTTGCATGGGGCCTATGGTCAAACGGAACACCAGTGAGAGATTTAATAACTTGTTCCACTAATGTCTGCCCTCCTTCGTGAGTAGAGGCATTTTGTAGATCTGTGTCAGGGAAGCAGTGTCCACACATTGCTACTGTGCTGCGTTCTGATGGCCTATAGGAAGAGGATTGACTTATAAGCAACTACTGTCTCTTCCCCCCCCCCCCCACCTTGTAGTATTACATGTATGCTATTGGCTAACAGTTTTGCTAGAATTTATAGGTAGCACTGACTTTTCACACTAGTTACCTTTTTTTTTTAATAAACATTTGGAGCCTTTGGAGATTCACCTACCTTTTCTCCATTGGAATCATAATTGAAAATTTAGTCTCCATAATTTATACTTTCAAAGAGTTTCTTGGTAGTTTTTTTGGGGGGACAAAAAACAGTATGTGCTTGATTGTTAGCTCCATTTAAGTTCATGTAATATGTATGAAATGTTTCTCTGGGCTGCAGCATAGCTATCTAATGTCTGTTACTGTGCATTGATGATGTATCTTAAGATGCAGGCTGGATTTTTAACCATGTTAAGTGAATGTAATTGAGGAACACTCTCTTACTACCCAGGTGCGATCATTTGAGTAAGACCTTGGTTTAAAGGCATTGGGAAAGTGCACAGTACTACATACCCTGTTCAGTGATTTAATCTATATTGCGTGTAGTTTCGGACATTGGATTGTGATTGATAGCTCTGCTTGCTGTATAAAGCTCATTCTGCCAGCATATAGCACTTTTGATTTATTCATTTTGCAGATTTCTTACACCTAAATACTTTGCAGATCCTCAGGTATAAAGGAAATCCTGAAGCTTATATAGGCTTATATAGGCTTATATAGCCAGGTAGGCTATATGCTAAAAAGGTGCCTTTTTAAATCTTTGAAGACAGGAACTATTACTGTCATAGTATGTGAGGTTCTCGGAAAATTAAATTAGTTTGGATTCTCTCTTGTAATTAGCTGTGGCTACTCCAGTGTGATATTTAAAATATATGGCTTACTAGTAAAACACATTTAATGGTTATTTAAAAATTACTTTAAAGGCCTAGTGTAATGTATATATTAGAGACCCCTAGAGGCCATGGTCAGAGTAAAGTTAGGTGTCATATATACAATTCATAAAAGTTCCTGCTTCAAAAGACTGTAGGTTGATATTTAAAAAAAAAAAAAAAAAAAAATAGTAGTTGAAAGATGTTCTTAGACTGTGCATAATATTCTTTTATTTGAGTGTATTGAAAGAATGTTATTCTATACTAAGTTCCTTAACTCTAAGTAACCAAAATCAGCTGTCTTGAAACTGCTATTCATGTGCAGCTTTGTTCTCAGGCTCATTCTCTTGGGTTGCCTGGAAGATTTTAAATAGAATTCCTTAGTGTAGAGTTTCTTAGCTGGATGCTAAGAGTCTGTGGATTTTCTTCTACAGTAAACAAGATTGGTTATCAATTCAGTCTGCTCAAAGTATCTAATTTACAGAAGTGTCAATCAGTATATTAGAATTATGGAATATATACACTTCTAATTAACCCAATGCCATACGTAGTGATTTTTTTTTGTCTTCATCTTAAGTCTGAGGTTTTACTTTTGTCTGCATCCTGCCTTTCTCCAGAGAATAGGAGTTTGGGATAAGAGATTGAACAGGCAAATCTTCTTTAGTATGTTGAGCTTAATGATTGACGCTCAAAAGCAGGTTGCAGTCTCTAGTCTGATACTTGGAGTGTTCGAAGGAGCTGGTCAGCCTCACCTCAGTCCCTGGGAAGATGAACACCTGATCTGGGCTACCATTTCCAGACATGTGAAGGATAGGAAAGTTACTAGGAATGTGACAGTAACAGTAGAATATGTTTTAAATATTCTTCGCAATAGAATGCTGCTTCCTTTATTCGCTCTACTGAGTAGTGCTTATGAGAGCTGTATTCCTGGTCCTGTGTTTCAGAAGTCAAAAAAAACTTGATGGCTGAAAAGGTATCCAAATGCTCTGAAAGTATTTGTTTTTAAAGAGAGGCATTAAATAGTAGATCAAATGAGTTTGTCACACCTGAGAGGCTAGATCCAAAAGAGACATGGCTGTGGTGATATTTCAGGACCTTAAAATTAGGAGCTTGGACCACACGGTGTGAAGGAGAACAGGGTTCCCATCTTTGCATATTTGACTGTTGCATTTTGTTTTCTGTTAGGGAGCAAGTAACAAATAGAAATAGTCCATGAAGCAGGGACCTGCTAGACCTAGTCTCTTCTACTGGGGTATCCAAGCTGTTTGGCTAAATATGGCCCTTGCTGCTGACTGTCCAGGTGCCAGAGCATTTTAATTCTTTATTGGGTTGTGACCTAGGTTGAGTAGATAAGTAGCTTGTCTACCTCCAGACTTTAGGTCTGGTAAGGCAGGCACTCTTGGGACATAAATGAATGATTTTGAATCCCTGGGGACCAACAGAGAATTAAATCCAAGTGTTCTCTGGGATGCTTGTTGTACTTGATGGATCTATGGGAAGTTTTGTGGTTGTAGCTTTCAGTTGTTCATGTTAAATGTTAAACATTAAAGTTTTTTATGTTAAAACAAGTGTTATCTTGAAAGAAAAACAAATGACTCTCAGTTAACAGGGTTTCACACTTCCTTGAGTTCTCTGATGTGGTCTTATTCCTCATCTTTGCATGAGGAAAATAAATTGGATAGGATTTAAGATTTTTAACAAGCAGATAAAAAAAAATTGGGGGAAATTTTTCCCTTTTTTATGTGACAAAAATACATGAAGAAACTGTGACATCTATTCTCATCATAATTTTTTCATGTTTTGTTTTGGTAAACAAATCTCAAGGTACTACTGAGAGCGTACTAGCCAACTACTTTAACAGAGTTACTTTTCTGTTTTAATGAATGTTATTTTTTTCTAACTTGGTAGTGAAACTTCTAGGCAGAATGAAATTGAACTCAAATTACTCAGTGATTGGTGTGTGTGTGTGTGTGTGTGTGTGTGTATATGTTTTTGTTTGTTCTGTTTTTTTTTGGTTTTGTCTGAAGCAAAACAGTCCTGAAAAACACAGGCAGTGCTAGTGTGACCCTCACCTTATCTTACTAAAAGGTGCCTTCAGAATCAGATGGTCCTGCATCACAGTTCCCTAACAAGTGACAACATCCTTGTGGCATGTGCTCCCACTCAGTTCTATTTTAAGAAATGACAGGAACACTTTCTTATAATTAATTGTGTTAAATAAAATACTGAATTGGAGTAAAGAAAGTATACAGAGAAGATAGTTCTTTGATCTCCAAAACACCATTAATGGAAAAATAAACTAATGGGAAAAAATGAAAATAGTGATTTTTTTTTTTCCTGTCCATGTTTGTCCGTATAACAGAGTTGTCAAGAAATATATACAGATATATAAATATGACTATTTTCAAGGAAACTTGTGGCTCACTTTGTTAGGCAAAACTATTTTTAAGTTTAATGCTGCAGTGGCAGTTACAAATTGTAATGTGTGTCTTGGGAGGCCTTATCAAATCCTTTGTATAGGACAGTATTTGATCCATTTGCTAAATTGATCTTGTAACTCTGCAGTTTGTCAAGAAAATATGGTTTATTTCAAGTATAGTTACTATACGCCACAGAGTAGCGATAATACAAGACAAAAAGCCTAGCAGTGAGCTAATATTTTTAAGCTGGGAATCATTAAATATTCTGGATTTTCTAGAATACCTTTTCTTCTGCTGCTTTTCCAGAGGCTTTCCCTCCTTCAAAGAAAACTAATGTCAGTGCACCTTATCATACCATTATTTTTCCCAGAATGGCTTGTGGGAAAGCAACAGAACTTGGAAAATGGAGTGCAGGGAGATAATGTGTTTACCTCACCTAAGTTTCTTATTTTTGTTAGGGAAGGGGAGGGAACTGGGAAGAGAAGGTTCATGGTTGCCAGAGAATAGCATGTCATCTGAACTCCAAATCATGTCATGCAATATTTCCCTTGAATTAGAAGTGAGATGGGCCTTTTAGAGGCATTTACAGTTTGTTTAGAAAAATGATCTAGTATGCTTTTTGGATTTGGCCTAGTTCAAAGATGCTATATTTGCTGTACTGTGGTGGTTGTATATGTTCTTTTGCTGATATGTCAGAACAAAAGTAAAAAAAAAAAAAAGCCATCTCATGAATTTTATGTATATATTAAATATAAAACTACTCTAAGCTATCACTAGCTCTGCCAAGAGTTTTGTGTAATATCTTGCTAAATTTCTAGCTTTTGAGAGCTATGACACTGAGAAGTCAGTCATGACAATGTAATTGTGTGAGCAGCATCTCTAGAGTCTGCCTGTTGTGAAGTGAGAGGCTTTGCTTTGGAATTAACTTTAGGTGGTTTTATAATCTGCAGCAAAGTAATAGATGAAGGAAAAGAGCTTTTTCAAAGAGGTTTTGTAAAAAGTAAATAACCACAAACCTTATGTGCATGTCATGGGGCATTTATGCTGCTTATGAAAGATGGGTTTTCCTTCCCCTCCCAACTCCTGACTGGACATAAAGTCAGAAATAGTTCTGACATTCTTTTTGTTAATTTTCCTTTGTCTCCTGAGTTTCAGATCCTGTTGAAACTCATTTAAAAAAAAAAAAAAATTCTTCTGAGGTGTTTGAGACCTTGAAGAGCAAAGTGCAGGGTTGAGGCTTAGGATGTTCAGAGGATGCTCTGTTCAGTTCCATGTGCCTGGTCTCCTTGCCCTTTTGGCATTGCCCTCGAGGTGCCAAAGTCCAGTCATAAGCATTCTGTGAGCTTAAAGGTAAGCTCTTGCAGCACAGTTTTGTGAGATTAAGAACTTTAAAATTAAATTAGCAATATTTGTTCAGCTGTTTCTGCTCCTTAATGGGCCTATATAAGGGGATCAGGGTTTCTTTTATTGCAGTCCTGCTGTGCCCAAATTACCTTTGTTCACATTAGATATTTTAAAGGCTAGTTGCTTGATCTTACTGTATGAGGGTTTCCCAGGTACTTGTATGTGGGTGGGGTTTTTTTGTTTGTTTTTTTTTGTTTGTTTTTCTTTTTTGTTTAAATTTTTTTTTTATTTAAAAAAATTGTAACTGTGTAACAGTAGGAAAAAATGTGGGTTTTTTGTTTTTACCTCAGATATCTTGATTTTTGGGATACATTTGAGTGGTTTAAAATGCAGCTACTGCCTCATTTGGTTGTATGAAGAACATTAATCTCCTCTAGTATCATTTTTATATAGTATTTGCATTAAAAAATGTAAATATAACAGCTTTTACTTACCATCATTTTATAATAAGAACACCAACTTCTTGTATGTGAGAATTAGTAAAATCTGTGCAAGTAATGGAATAATGGCTTCCATCTCTGAAGTTATGTCACCTTACTTGGGATAAGTAGAATATAGAATAAGAGGCATTTTGCAGTGTAGCAGTTCCTTTTAGAAAGATATAAAGGAGCATTATGAAAAAGAAAAGATAGGAGAAAAAAGGGAAGCTTACAAATCTATCACTTTCTGTATTTTAAATGCTTGATATTCTTTAAAATATTAGGGGAAAAGTCTGTTGACTTTTCTGTAGGAAAAGGAGTACTATAGTAAAAATCAGATTGATGACATAGTTAATGAAAAACTGGTGGGTTTTGTCACTGAAATGCTGTAGTGGAAAGTCTGCCACTGCAAGGCTGACATAGACACCCTACAATAGGAAAGGCCGTGCTTATCAGCTGGAGACGAGTCAGGGATGGTAGAGTCATATTTGTGCTTGGTTTTGGGGTTATTTCCTTTGGTTTTGGGTCAGATGTGCAAAATGCTTCAGTTGCAAAAGAAATGTTTAAAGAGATTTAAAAGATGTTTTTGAGGGGATAATTCATGAAGTACTTTACATATACATAGCAAGTTATGCTAGTTAAAATCAAATGCATGCATGTAAGATTAAAGATTTAATTCATTTTGTTAGCTCAAGATAAACAGACAATATTTTCATATTTCTAGCATAAATTGTGTTGAGAGCTGTAATCTCTGGGTGCTATCTTTTTAATGACTTTACAGTTTAAACATCATTCTGGATTTATGACTTTATTAAAATGTTGAGTCAAGTGTCGATTTCTTCAGTTGTTTAAATTGTATTGAATTGTGTTGCTTGTGTGGGATAGTATTTGATTATATTATGCAAATATTCAGGAATCTTGGAGTGACAACGCTTGTATCTATAAAAGAAAAATTTTTGTATTTGCTTCCTTCCGGTTGGAAGGTATAGAATAACATGGTGCTGTTGTCGGAGATGCTTTGCTGCATGTGTGGGATAATATTGATGTGTTTCAAAGTCACACCTGGAAACCCAGCTGTGAGGGTGTGCAGCTGGCCAGCGTCCCCCCAGTGTGGTGCTCATACATGGGGTATGTGGCTGTGGCGCTAGCTGCTTCTGAGAACTCAAATGTCCTCTCCCCTTCTGTAAGGAAACCAAAAATATAAACGCTGGCACGTTGAAACTTGGGGAGGAAAGAAGTCAGTAGTAATAAAAAGACATCACGCAAAAGGGGAAGATAGATCAGAGATGCTGTCAAGCTAAATGCAAAACTAAAATAAGGTAGGCCTGGAAAAAGACTATGGAGAATAAACTTGCTAAAGGCATAATGGCTAATAATAGCCAGAGTTCATCTATGTCAGGAGTAGAAAGCCTGTCAGCATATTCGTAAGGTGGTAGATGAGCAAGAATAAGGAGCACTTGAGGAAAATAAAGACATGAAGTAAAAGATAAGTGGCGTTTGCAGCAGTGCTGAGGACAGAGAGGACGAGAGAGCTTTCTGTGCCCCCCTCCCCTTTTTCTCTTGCAAGGCATGAATCTCTAATTGAAGCATTAGAGTTTTATTTTTTTTTTTAGCTGAAGTCACCAAGTCTGAATGAGCAGACTTTGAAAGGAGATACTCACTGACGAGGTCTGGCAGAACTGAAATCAGAAGTTATAGCTGAATACAATTGGTAAGTCAAATGCTGAAATCAGCTTTCAGATAGTGGATGGAAGATGTAAAATAAGGGTTTTTTTGGGGGGAGGGGGAAGGGGTGAGTGCATTGTTTTGTTTTTAAGGGAATGTTTTGAGTGTACTGCAACAACCATAGGGGCAAGTAGGAGATTTTTAACATATCCATGAGTACTTTGGGGAAGAGTCAAAATAGCTCAGATTAATTCATTTCAGTCTTCTGGAGTTTTTTTATGTCTCATGATGCTTTAGTAGGAGTTATTTGATATAATAAATTTGCATTTTCAATATGCTTCAAAGGACTCTCAAAGAAATGAAGGCATCCTGCAATAAGGAGGAAGGTTCTACCACTTTTTAATACCTGGCTGATAATGAGAAAAGTGTAGGCGTAAATTGTCAGACTGCTCCACAGAGGCATTTACCAACAGAATCGTACAGGGATCTGCACTGGAAGCATCATAGTTTGCATAAGTAGGACAACACAAACCACCGTCTCTGCTACTCACTGTTATTCATACTGCATATAGTTGGAGGCACAAATAAAATCATGAATTAGTAGTTTTATTATGCCTATCACTCTAATAGCTTTAAAGTTAACCTGTATTCAGATAAAATTTATGCTATTAATCTCTGTAGGTTTTCTACTTAGTAGTAATACTTTGTCTATTAAAAATTTGTTTCCCATTTTAAGAATGTGTACCTTTTCATTTTTCTGCATAATTTTTATGAAAATTAACATACATCTAACAAATTTAGAAGTGCAAGAGCTTTAGAAGTGCAAGACTTAGCACTTGCACATATTTCTGTTGTGAATTTTCCTGTTAGACTAGCTGATACTTCAGGTGTGAGTGAATATGTGAGTCTTCATAGGATTGTGCTTTAAGTGGAGAGGCAGCAGGTGGATGCAGTTGGCAGAGCACAAGGTAAGAACACATGTTCATTTGTGTGGTTGTCAGCAGGGACAGCATTTCATTTGTCTGGTCACACCACAAGTTAACTGGAGTTCTAGGGCTAACAGCTCATCTGTTTGTATCCTAAACTGTAAGTTGGCTTTTTCAGTTTGGCATTGAAACAGATGTGCATCTTCTGAACTGAGTCCAAATGCAGATATGTAATGCTAACTGTGCATCACTTTTGCTCTTTTTTTAAAAAAAAGGTAGTATTATATAAAGCTCTGAAGATCTTTCAGACATAAACTGCCGTAAAATAAGCAACTTTGAAACTCGTCATTTACCATTCATTAATAGTCTCATTTTCCTGCTACATGTGTCTGATTTGCCTAATACCCAATATGAACTAATTTGTCATGTGGTGTTACACTGCTCTATTAAACCATGTTGCTTATGTATTGGTATTCAAGATTGGTGTTCATAACTTTTATATTCAGCAATCTTAAAAGCTGGATGTTTTTACCTTTAAGAACTAGAGTCTATATGAATAGCTGGGTGAAAAATTGGGAGGAGCAAATGGCATGTCTGTCTTCAGATTAGCTAGAGAAATAAAACCTGAGAAATGTGATCAGCAAGTTAAGGCTTGGATTTGAAAATGAAGCTGTTCAGTGAAGGGAAAAGGAAGAAGGGTCAGTGTGAGAATGGGACGTGAGGATCTTAACGTAGAAAGTAGCATATGCATCTCTACATCCTTTTGCCTTTTTTGGTAACGGCAGAGTCTGTGCCATACCTGGCCTAAACATGAGTGCAGGTAAATAAAGCCTCATGAGTTGGATGGACTTGTCAAGGGTGTAGTAGGCTGGTGTGTGGATTGGTTAGTGTCAGACTCAGTACAGGTTTCATGTGGTGTGAAATGACTGTGAAGTAATAACGTGGACTACAGTGTCTGTGTTAGCTGTGCTTGTGAGAACTCTCGGTCAGACTTTGGCTTTTCTAGTCAGTCTGGAGAATCATTTTTTTCATGGTATTGCATAGGAAAATCCACAGTCTTAACCACAGCAGAGTTTCACAGCATGTTGGCCATCTGTAAACACTGGCTCTTTGCCGCCTTCTACAAACTTTACCCTGTATTTGGCAAGGAAGTAGAAGAGTTCAGTTTTATTTTCATTGAGTAGTAGAAATTCTTGCCAGTTGAGTTATAGATAAATAGAAAGGCTGGCACTATTCTTGAGACCTGTTACTGTGCTCTCCAACTTGGCCTTGACATTTTTGGCAATATAAAGTTCCCATACTGTATATAACCATCATTCTGCCACACTTTGGTGAGGTGGAAAAAAAAATCATAGAGTAGATGTCAATTGTTCAATAGGCAACAGGTTTCAGTAGATTCAAAGAAATACTTCACCAAAAATGGGTGATTTCTACTTGAACATTATGCTCCACTATACCATCAATTTGGATAACTTGCCACTGTATGGTTTCCCTTCAAAGATAACAAAGTCAGTTTGGTTCTTATGATGGCATCCTGCAAAATTTCTTATAGCATAAATTTGTGAAGTCTTGGTACTTTTGTGAAAGGCAGCTGATGAGTTTTCAGGGAGAGAAGCAGCTCGCAATTATGCTTAAGAGACAAAGGGAGTTTATTTTCCGTTATAGCTTCTGTTAGAGGCTTGGGTTTTACTTTGCAATTTATTTGTCGCTAGCACAGTGTACTTCTGTCACCTGATCTTTAATGCACAGTTGCAGCATGGTCTAAAATATCCACAGTCAGTGAATTGCCTATGCCCTTTTGACATCAGAAATCACATTTCATGAAAAGGGAATGTGGACACTAATCTGCCTGTGGTGCTTTTTGAGAGACTTGTTTTAGGTTCTGTGCTCTACAGATAAGAGATTTGGGGTTAAAACAAACAAAACCCAAACCCTGTATTCTGCTTATCCTGCTCTAATGTTTCATAGTTAGTCTAAGAGCTGATACCTGAAGAGAATCTTGTGAGATGTCTGTGTGTGAAATGTAAAATTCTTTCTCAGAGTGCCAAGCATGCTGTTGGCTCAAGCGGCTCATTTTTGAAATACTTCATAAATATGTAGGCATTTTGCAAAGCCTTTGAATAAACTACTAAATATTACTGAGTCTGAATGCTCCAAGACATAAAGGTATAATACTTTTTTTAAGAAACAATCAATGGCAGTTTCACATCTCTACTGTTACATTCCTTAACTTTCTTACAGTTCTTCAAGGCAGAACCACATGCTGTTTTCATTAATTTTTCAAGTTTTTCAGTGAAATGAATGCCCTGATGATTCTTGATGTGTTGAATACTTCTGTGTTCTAAATGAGTTGTTTTTTTTTTTTCTCTGCCAAAACATAGCTTTGTGCATTGGAAAAGACACTTTAAGGTCAATAGTTAAGAGTTGTCAGTGGAACTTTGTTAATGCTGTAACACAAAATATGCAACTGCAGCTTCTTTCGGAGCTCAAAATGTCTAAAAGCGCTGACTCCTAACAAGAGGAGTTAACAAGAAAAGTTTAACTCTTTTAAAAAAAAAAAAAAAAAAAAAAAAAAAACTTTGGACCACCATCAGCTACTAGATTTTTTTTCATAACTCAAGGGCAACATCAGTCACATGGGCCAACTTTTCAAGCTCCCTTAAGTGAATCCCATCTGGCTACATGTAACTGGAGTGCATCCAGCTCCCTCAAGTTCCCTAAACTGCTGCGGCATTACTGTTAGTTTCTCTACTCGTTCCCAGAGTATGCTGATACCTGCAGTAATCTAGCAGCAAAAAGGCATCTAATACTAAGCTTTTTCTTTACCATCTTCCACTAGGTTGTCTTCCCCTTTCCAGCAGTGGAGTCTGAACTTCCTTTTGAACTAGCAAGACCTTTAGAATCTTTTCTTGTGATCCTTTATGTTCTGTACTAGGTTTAGCTCAAGCAGAGCTTTCACTTTCCTATTTTTGTCACTGAGCATTTGGGCAATGTTTTTACCCTCCGTTCTCTTCTCTTGTTTCCAGTTGGATGTTTCATTCTTGTATTTTGGATCATTGAGGAGATAGCTCAAGTAGGTCTTCTGCCAGCATTTCTGGCCTTCCTGCAGGGTGAGATGAGTTATTTATGAGCTCTTTCTTTAAATATCATCCAGCTCTCCCCGGAGCCCTTTTCTATCATAACTGCTTCCTATGGCATTCTGCATAGCATTTTCCTGATTGAGCCTAAGTCCAGAGTCTGAAGTGGAAGGTCCTAACTTGCCCAGTTGTCTTCTGGATCTGGGAGTCTTGTCTTGTAGTGGCCTTAACCACATCTGCCATCTGTGAATAATCTTACCATGAATTCTTCCTTGTTTGTGAGCAGCAGATCAAGCAGCTACGTTACCTCCAGTTGGCCCCTCTAATATTTGTATTGGATCAGCAACAATCTAGAACATCAGGATCTCTTTGCACTGTGCCGTGTTGTCCTCCTAGTCCTGTTGTCCGCATGGTTGAAATTCTCCAGGAAGATGAGTCAGCACGAGACTTTTGCTTGTTTTTTTTTTTTTGCAGAAGGATTTACCCTTTTTCTCCTTCCTGGCAGACCCCTTGCCACAGCATCCCCAGTATTACTTGACCTTCTGGTTTGGCTTAGAGGTATCTACGAGTGTTCCTCCAGTTTCATGTTAGCGATCCTTGACTGCATAAACCTCTTTAACAAACAGCATGAAAATCCCTTTCTTCCCTCCCTATTCTTCCTAAACAGTCTGCGTCTATCTGTGACAGTCTGACAGTTATGGGTGCTAGTAGCCCACTTGCCATTTGGCTGCTTGGAGTCTGATACAGAAGGGAAAGGTTGTGTGGAGGGAAGGGGGGCCTGTGCCATATGGGAGCAAGCCACAAGTAGTTTGGCTTAGGTGAATCTGTCCCTTCTCATTTCCCTGGTTAATCGAAGTATTGTTTAGACTCTCTTGAAGGATATGCGTTTTGGGACTGTGTTTAAGGAATGTAAGAGTAGTAAAGTTCTCCCGGACAATCTACAGGGGCTTTTCGTTGTGTTTTATTGCCAAGCCCTGAGCGCTGAGAAGGAATCTCCTTTAATGAGCAGAAACCAGATATAGCAGATCTCTAGATTATTTTCAAAACTTCATAATTATTCTATTAGCACTATTTTTCTGCAGCCTCCTAAGGAGCTGTGTTGCATGCATATTATCCCTATCTGTTGATACAGGCCCATTCCAGAGGTTTTTACTAAAATGTAGTAGATCATATTAAATCATTGTTGTCTGGGAACACTTACTGAGGGAGTCTCTTGGTCTGTAAGCTGTATTCAGCTAGGTAGACTATACCAGTAGAACAAAATTTAGAAGCCAGGAGTTTAAAAGAGTAGGATGGGGACTATTTGGAATGATATGAGAAACAGAGGTGTTCAGCAATAAAAGGCTGAAGATAACTGGTTAAGAGAGAGCATCCTATTCCTAGCTGTATGAAATATAAAATGGATATGAAAGGCATCAGAGGGAGAGAATGTTTTCAGCATATGTGACATTAGGGGGAAACTGGGTGTCGATGGTGGAGTTTAATCAGAGTAGAGATTACCAGGCTTAAAGTTTGTCATTAATGGGTAAAATATATTTATGCCTCTTGATAAAACCTAAATGTTCTTGGTTTGACTATTGGATATCACTTCAGAGAGTCTTTAGAAATTAGTCTTTCTGAGAATAGTAAATGTGAGCTCTTGATAATCATCTTAAAAGCATTAATGATCATGTCTAAGGGGAGATAAGCAATTCAATAGCAAGTATTCCAGTTTTTAAATATGACAGGTAACTACTATGTAACAGTAGGGAGCTGTGTGTGGTTTTTTTTTTTTTTTTTTTTTTTTCCTCCTCCAAAGAGAGCTTTGTGTTCCTCATTTGTATTGCCTGTTCCTGTCCTTCTGTCCTTGTTTGAAGCACCCACAGAAACATACTTTTGATGCAAGAACACCAGAAAATTTCAGTGGACCAAATTGAAGCTTCTTTATTTTATACCATTTGTCAGCAAAGGGCAGGAAGGTCTCAAAGGTATTTAATTTCCCTCCATTTAAAAAAAAAAAAAAAAACTAACAAGAAAAAAGAAGACTGCTGTGAGTTTGGACTGTATCTCAAAGAAACAGTATTTATGTGGCCAGAACATGTAGCTCATGAAAAAGTTGAAAATTCTATTGTTGTTAACATTGTTTCTGAATGACAACACTGTTGCTTGGATCACCTCTCCCATAGAGGGGCTACTTAAACATGACTTGTCAGTGACCACTAATAGTGGTCATCCTTTTCCTTTAGTGAATTTAAACAGAATTTTACCTTCCTTGCAATTTTCTGCTTAAATCGCACTGGAGAAAATACGTCTATCTCTGTGTGAGGAAAGGAAAATATATACTTGCTCAGCTGAAGAAAATCTTTGTTCTAGTAAGGAAGGCCCCTATATATATATATATATATATATATGTATATACATGCAAGCCTCAAAGGAGGGGTTTTAGGAATTGGAATTCCTGTTTTGAAAAGTGAAGGAAAAAATTATTTTGGGGGAGATTTTCAGTTGAGTTCCTAAATCTGCTGTAAACTAAGCATGTTGTACTGCTGTGCTAGCTGGTGGTGCTTGCTGCTTTAAAAAAAGATAAAAAAAAAATGCCCAATAGTCAGGTCTGAGTTTCAAGAGGATTTGAGGTGTTAAACTGCAGTTACAGATGTAATTACATTCATGATATAAATAATGTTTTTTAGTAGAATAGGGTTTTTTTTTCTCCATCAAATAGCTCTATTCATTTTTGAATTTGAAGCTTCCCAGACCTGTCTTCTGCAGCAGAATCCCCTAGGTCAGTTTTCCTGTTTCTAGTGGTGGTGGTGGGGCAGGAGGGGTGCAGAAAGGAGGGTGGGAGGGAGCGAGGAGTGAAGGGGTGCAATGGGGGGAAAGGTAATGGGTCCAGATACTTTTGAGTAATTGGTAAGGACAAAAATTGGGTCCTAGTGTGAGGACTTATGAGCTCTTCCAAAGGCAAAACCAGAGGCAGTGTGGCCTCTGACTGCCAAGCTCTGGCAGAGCCTGCAACAGCCTTTGGTAGCTTCTTTGCCTTGCTCAGACTGGATTTTTTTTTTTTTTCTGAGTACCTGCAGTTTTTGCAGATGCTGCTTTTTATTATATAATATTCAAAGCAAGTAGAAGAGGATTTGTTTATCCTGGAGATGTTACAATTAGAGCTTTCTATTCTAGGATCGTTTTCTTAATGCCTGGTGTTACATCTTCACTAACATAAGTAAAGCTCTAATTACAGATAGCAAATTAGGCTGCACAACCTGCAAACTGCTCCGGAGGCATGACTAATTTGTTAATGGAAATGCTACTAGAAATTGCACAACAGGGACGTGAACTGGGCTCACTGAACGCCAGATCAGTGTTTCTGCTGTGAGTTTCCAAGTATGCATGGCACCTTATGCAGAATATCTCCTGGGTCGCTAAGTCTTATTTTACTAATAAATCCTGCTTCACACATCCCATAATAAGCTGAAATAAGCCTTTGAACCCTATGTAGGTCTATACTTTAATTACAAGGGTTACGGACTATTGTAGCTTGTACTGCTTCTCTGAAGTGTTATTTTTTTTTCTTGCAGTGAAATTTGATAGAGTTGTCTCAGAAAACACATTGGCGTTTTCAGGAGAGACTGAAACTATGAGCTACAAAATTTGTTTCCTTTAGCAGCAATTGCTCTTCTCCCTCCTCACTACTGGGTGTTTGCTCCCCTACCGAGGCTCCCTCCTTGTCTGCACCTACACAGCAGTATATGGAGCTGCAGTGTAAATCGGGTTTCCTGTTTCTGTGGTGGGTCTCTTTTTTTTTTTTTTTTTTTTTCCTTTTTTTTTTTTTTTTTTTTTTTTCCTCCTTTCTTCTCCTTTGCTCAGTGGCAGTGATCTGCTTATTGATTCAGTTTGTAACGTTGCTGCAGATACCTTTCTGTTGGCACAGCCAAGGGGACGTTGAAGGTGGGAGTGAGAGGCTGGAATATAAAACTCTTGAAGTTGACGCTGCTGCTAAGCTACAAATATTCAGTGCATTTGTGAGGTTGTTCTTTGTCTTTGAAAGGTGTTACATTGAACTAATGAGTAAAAGATCCTCTTCAGAAACCTGAACATATGATAGTGCTTCCCTCATGATCACATCTGAGGAGACTTTATTTCTGCATGTATCGGGAGAAAATTATTTAAGTTATGTGGCCTGCATAGGTTTTGAAATTTTAAGTCCTTGTAGTATCCCTGACCATCTTCAAATTCCTTAATGAATTGAAGCTTACATGTTGGGAGACATTAAAAGCGCATCAAGAAGAGGATGCCCTTGTTTAAATACTGTTTTTCTTCCGGCCAGTGTAATGGCCATCTCGGCAAAGCTGTTAGAAGCCACCCTGGTCCCTTGGATAGGGACAGACAAACCTCATCAAGTTCCTTTTTGTCTATGGTGTCTCCTGGTTCTTACTTCTCTCTGTACATATATGAGGAATATACCTGGGATTACTGTGTCCAAGTGATGGTTGGATTCCGTAACTGACCCCTTATTGGACAAGTTTGTGCTTCCAGTGTTCCCTCGGCTTCCCTTGGGAAACGTGTGAGCTGTAGGCTTGCGGCAGGGCTGCGCGCTGCCGGGCCCAGTGCGCTGTGCGGGCGCGCGCTCGAGACAAGCAGCCTGGCTTTCTGAAGCTGAGCTGGCTTTCTGAAGGTTTCTTATGTTCCCTTGGGGAATGTTTAACACTTCCTTAATTTCAAGTGTTATGACTCAAGAAAACAGTAAATAAGAGAAAGGAATAATTAGCTATATGTCAGTGGAAACAGACTTCAAAGCTGGACTAGGATTATTTTAAACTCGTTTACATATTAAGATGGTTATTTTCAACATGCAAGCTTGTTAAACCTAGTCTAATTACATGGTGCTTTTTCCCTCTTAGTTGTGCAATGTAGGCACGTAAAGTCTCTTAAGATGCTTTTAATTGGGAAGTCTCCACTATAGAATAATGTCCTGCACTTCCTTGGTAATGGTGATTCCTTGGAACCATTTTGACTTGCGGGAGTTTGATAGTTTTTGTCAGATTTGCTACTACTAAAGCAAACCTCTCCCTTGTTTCTGCAGAGCACATCCTAAACTGACAGATCCTAGCTCTGTTTATCTGAGCTCCATCCAATGGCTGGTTATTTTGAGGATATGTATTATGTATAAGCATGCAGGATCTGAGGGCTTTTTAGTCAAAAGCAAGCTAAGTTGATTTTGAATGAAACAAACTAAATACGTTCCCCAGTTAGTGTGTGTGTGTGTATGGGGGGGGGGGTTGTTTGTTTGTTTTGGTTTTTTTTGGACACAGTTATCACCAGAAACTTATCTTCAACAAGGTTTGTACAAAACCTTTTAAATACTTATTTCTATGTTAATATTTAAGGAAGTCTGTCAATTAAAAAAAAAAAAAAAAGTGGCCTACACCTTCTCACTGCTTGTCTTGAAAGCTTGTTTATTTTATAACATATCTTCTTTCTGTTGTGTTCCAGATCCATTTTTCAGAGGTGATTTCTTAGACCAGTATTTGAGCAGCTTTTACCTGTTCAGGTGAATGTGCGTGTTCCCTTACTTCTTTCTTCAGTTAGCAGGGCCTTATGTCGGGAGCACCTGTAACCACCTTTGTGGCTCCTTGCCCCATCCTGCCCTTCCCTGTCTGGGAATAGCTGCAGGCTATGATGTTCTTGCTGTGTCTGGGTTAGTTTTGTCTAATATA